>QRFJ01003955.1:0-159020 GCA_006176705.1 Cocos nucifera
CCAAGAGAGAGATGGATCGAGAAAAATAGTGGAAAGCTAATTTTGTTTAAAAATAAAATCCTAAACAATTGGTCAACGTATAATTAATATTATCACTAGAATTTCGACTCTCTATAGATAAAATGTCTGGCGTCAAACCCATTGGCACGTATCATTCTTGGACACATCATAGACTGACTGGACCTAATTACAAAGTTGGCTCAGAAACTAATAAATAAATTTGATTTCGAGAAGTTACCCATGTACTGGATCCACAGGACCCTCCCACCTTACCAGCCCGTCCATCTATTGAACAGAGAGCGTCTCTGAAAAAATGGATAGACGAAGATAATAAGGCCAGATATTACATGTTGGGCTCGATGTCTGATGAGCTCCAGCGCCAACATGAGATATCGGGACTGCTCGCCAAATGTTGGCTCACCTGCAGGAGATGTTTGGTGAACAGAGTCGCGCAGCCAAATATCAAGTCACGAAATGACTTTTTAAGGCTAAGATGCGTGATGGGCAGTCAGTCCAAGATCACTGTCTGACAATGATCAAGGACATGGAAGAGCTTGAGAAGCTCGGTGTGAAGTTAGACTTGGACCTGCAGAACGATATTATTCTGCAATCCTTGACTGATGCATATGAGCAATTCATCATGAATTACCACATGCATAAACTTCAGAAATTCCTTGGCCGAGTTAATGAATATGCTTGTTACCGCTGAGCTTTCTATGAAAGGTTCTAAAGGCTCAGTTCTTGCTATGGAACGGACTTCTTCCAAAAGAAAGTCTTATGGAAAGAAAAAGAAGTCTGTGAAAAAGCAAAAGGTGGAAGGATCAAAGAAGAAGAAGGCAGAGCCGAAGAAAAAGGCCGATGTCAAAGGAAAGTGTTTCCATTGCAACAGCGACGGCCATTGGAAGCGAAACTGCCCTACTTACCTGGCCACCCTGAAGAACAAGAAGGAAGGTCCTTCTGGAGGTATGCTCGTTATTGAGTCTAACCTTACGGTTTCTTCTGCATCCAGTTGGGTGCTTGACTCTGGTTCTAGTGCTCATCTGTGCACTTCTATGCAGGATCTTGAGGATAGCAGGAGGCTGAGGGATGGAGACATGATCCTACGCATCGGTAATGGAGCAAGAGTTGCTGCAGTAGCCGTGGAACATACCCTCTTCGATTACCATCTGGTTTAGACTTAGTTTTGAAAGACTGTTATTATGTGCCTGCAGCTAGCAGGAATTTGATTTCTGTTTCATGCTTAGCACAAGAAGGCTTATGTGATTACCTTCTTTAAGGACCATTGTAACATTCTTTATGAAAGAAATAAAATTGCAAATGGTTTCCTTATTAATGGTCTTTATCAGCTACATATTGATGTACCTATTCTAACTATCGAGCAAAACGTGAATGCCAAACGACCTAGGGATAGTCCAAATGACAGATATCTATGGCACCTGAGATTAGGTCATATAGCAGAAGATAGGATCAACAAATTGGAGAAAAATGGGCTATTGAGTCCATTGACTTTTGAGTCATATCCAACTTGTGAATCCTTGTCTTCAAGGCAAAATGACTAAACTCCCTTTTGTTGGACATGGGGAGAGGGCCACAGATCTCCTTGCCCTAGTACATACTGATGTGTGCGGCCCATTTGATGTGCCGGCTAGAGGCAATTTTGTCTACTTCATTATCCTTTACCGATGATCTGTCTAGGTATGGGTATGTGTATCTTATGAGACACAAGTCTGAAGCCTTTTGAAAAGTTCAAAGAATTCAGACATGAAGTAGAAAAACAAACTGAAAACCCATTAAGGTTCTTCGATCAGATCGAGGAGGTGAATACCTTAGCCGGGAATTCCTAGACTATCTCAAGGAAAATGGCATAGTCTCTCAATGGACTCCACCAGGAACACCTCAACTCAACGGGGTTTCAGAATGGAGAAATCGGACTCCTATTGGATATGGTTCGATCCATGATGAGCTTCACAGACCTCCCTGATTTTCTTTGGGGACACTCATTGTTAACTTCAATTTATCTACTGAATAGGGTTCCCTCTAAAACCGTTCCTACCACACCGTATGAGATATGGCACGGTAAGAAACCAAGTCTGAGTCATCTCAGAATTTGGGGTTGTCCGGCTCATGTCAAAAGACAACAAGCGGACAAGTTAGAGTTTAGGTCCTTTAGAGCTCGATTCATAGGATATCCTAAAGAGTCATTAGGATACTATTTCTACATTCCAGAAGACCACAATGTGATTGTGAGTCGACATGCCATCTTTCTTGAAAAATAGTTTATTCAAGATAGCGGCATTGGAAAGCAGATCAAGCTTGATGAGAAAGTCTCACAAGTACAACGAGCTAAGGACCAATTGGAACCAAATCAGGTTGAGCCAATAAGAACACTACCTCCTCCACCTCGTAGATCGAAAAGAGTTTTCCCATCCCCCTGAAAGATACTTAGGTATTATTTCAGAGGATGTAGAGAAAATGTTCCTCGTAGGTAATGGTGCTCATGGTGATGATCCCAAAACCTACAATGAGGAGCGATATCAGATATCGACTCAGATATCGACTCCGAGAAATGGCTAGAGGCAATGCAGTCAGAAATTGACTCGATGCACTCAAACCAAGTCTGGACCTTGGTAGATCCACCAGAAGGTATAGTACCTATTGGGTGTAAATGGATCTTCAAGAGAAAGATTGGTGCAGATGGGAATGTGGAGACATTCAAGGCTAGACTAGTGGCAAAAGGTTATAGTCAACGCGAAGGCATTGACTATCAGGATACCTTTTCCCCAGTGGCTATGCTAAAATCCATCCGCACATTGCTTGCTGTTGCAGCCTATTTCGATTATGAAATATGGCAAATGGACGTGAAAACGGCATTCTTAAATGGATATCTTGAGGAAGATATCTATATGGAACAGCCGCTAGGTTTCACATCCAGTGATACTGATCACAAGGTTTGCAAGCTGCAAAGGTCCATATATGGACTTAAGCAAGCATCTCGGAGCTGGAACACTCGTTTCAATGATGTGATCAAAAAGTTTGGTTTCATCAAAAATGAAGAGGAACCATGTGTTTTTCAAAAAGGGTCAGTGGGAGCGCTGTTGTCTTCCTCGTATTGTACGTGGATGACATCCTCCTTATTGGGAATGATATTCCCATGTTGACAACAGTCAAAATGTGGTTGTCCAAGGAATTCTCCATGAAAGACCTAGGTGAAGCATCCTTTATTCTAGGAATTAAGGTCTATAGGGATAGACCGAATAGGATGCTAGGACTTTCACAGAAGATGTACATAGAGAAAGTACTAAAGAGGTTTAGTATGGAAAACTCTAAGAGGGGATTAATACCCTTCAGACATGGTATTCATCTTTCCAAGAAGATGTGCCCTAGCACACCTGAGGAAATAGAACGCATGAGCAAGATCCCTTATGCTTCTGCAATAGGGAGCCTCATGTATGCCATGCTATGTACACGACCTGATATAGCCCATGCTGTGAGTGTCACAAGCAGATATCAGTCAAATCCAGGTGAAGAACACTGGACTTCTGTGAAATGTATCCTTAAGTACTTGAGAAGAACTAAGGATATGATGTTGGTCTTTGGTAACGGAGAACTCCAAGTCCAGGGATACACAGACTCGGATTTCATGTCCGATATAGATGATCGAAAGTCGACATCTGGAAGTCTGTTTGTGTGCAATGGTGGTGCTGTCAGCTGGAAGAGTTCCAAGCAAATGGTGATACCACCTCATCCGCGATTACCTCGAAAAGGGTTATGTCGAGGTCAAGAGAGTCAACTCCGCAGATAATGTGGCAGACCCACTTACAAAGCCGTTGGGCCAGCAGAAGATCGAAGCCCACCTTGAGAAGATGGGACTTAGACTTGTAGCCAATTGGCTTTAGGACAAGTGGAGATTGTTAGATATATGTGCCCTAGAAGCCAGAATTGGCTGACACTTGTAATACACTTCTAGGGGCAAAATTATAATTTTGACTAAATCAATAAAATGGGTTATTTTCTATCACATATGTGTATTTAGTGTCTGTGATACATCCTTTGAGTTAATGGTAATGATAATTCATATTTTCAAGAGTTGAAAATTTAAGACATGAATAATCATTATTAACTCATAAAATGCTCCCGACCATAGGATCATCACGAGGATGGTGATTGATCCGGAAGGTTGGTGTACAATCGCTTCTCTTTAGTAGATGAGTCTTGAGTCTACGGTGTGGAGACACCGGAGCGAGAGTACAGGTACTCGTTAGAGAACGAGGGCACTGAGCGTGACCACCTCGAGTAGTCATTAGGGAGTCTACCTTCTCGTCAATGACTGACTCGATGCTGCAGTAGTGTGTCTGGTTCTTTGACCTGAGATGCATCGGCAGTTCACCTTGAGGGTGTTATAGTTTGACTACACCATTACTCGGTCTCCTAGCCATATGGAACCCTGAGGTGTATGTTGGCTATAGACATGTTCATTGTAGGAACTGGATTGCATCAAGATGGAATCTATCTACCTCGGTGGTAGAGGAGCAGCCCTATGATGATCATGAGAATCAAGTCCAGAAATCCATGGCCATGGTAGAGTGAAATAATAGAAAGAGTTTCTATTTAGATTTTCACATTGGACTCGAATCGAATGATTACATCATATGACAGAGACTAGGGTTTGACGAGTTCACCTTAACCCTAATCTGATCGGGGCTCAAGATAGAAGAACTTAATCACACAGGTAGCTGCACCAAGAGGTTCGCATTCAGCTCTGATGGGTTGCCACCATATACTGCTAGGTGTCACTGGTGGATTTTGGGAGCAATTAGAATGATTTAGATGATCGATCATTCTAGCTGTTCGAATCAGAAGAGTTCTGATCCATCGAAAGGAGTTTCGATGATGTCGATGATAGAGATCATGACATATCCCATTACCATACAGAACTGAACCTAACTGGGTCACACAAACAAGGGTTTGAATCTGGTGATCATCAATTGAACTGATCTAGTTCAATTGATCTGAATGAGATTCAATTAGGTTCAAGGAAATCGTGCTAGCACTCGATTGAACCTAACGTTATTCTTTTGCTATCATAAATAAGTTGTCCTGTCTGAGCCAAAGGAGTTTGTGCTCAATCAGAGGCCTTCATATGGTCTGACTGGAGGTTGTCCAAGTCAGAAAAGGTTGTCTTATTTTGTAAGACATTACCTGCCATTTTTGGTCACCTGCCATTTCTTGTTCTTTGACTTTGGTCAAAAGTCTACCTTTGACTGGTCAAACGTTGACCATTGACACTTTGACTTTTGACCACATGTCATGCACCTATTGGAGAGCTGGTGGGGGCCTGTCCCCCTGCCAGAACCTGGCAAGGAGAAGGGCGCACGCCACCCTAGGCGTGTGCCCAAGTTGGAGGCGCCTAGGAGTCCTTGTTGGACAAGGACTCCATCTCCTTTTTGGATTCCAATTAGAGTTCTCCTAAGAACCAACTTTGACTGGTCTTAGGCACCCTCTAAGGAGGAATCCAGGGGACTCTATTCCCACCAATCAGATTTAGATCTGATTTCACAAAGGGTTGTGATTGGTTGGGAAGAAGAGGAGTTGGATCACAGCTTAGTCTATAAATAAGACCCTGCGCCCAACTCAAAAGATGAATTGAGATTGAAAACCCCATGCCCCAAGGCTGCCTCTCCCCTCCTTCCTCCATGCCAAACCACCTTCTCCCCTTGCTCTCCACGTCCAAAAGGAGTTTTGGACCTTGGTTGGTGCGATTCAGATCAAAGAAAGGCGATCAAAAGCAAGAAGGCTGCGCTGCTGCAAAAGGACGACTGCTGATCTTCAAAAGGAGTTTTGAAGATCCTCCAGATCAGATTTAGATCTGATTTTTGGAGGTGTGATAGAGAAAAAGAGAATCTCTAGATCCAGCCTGAGTGAATACCGGTAGAGGTCAGGCGCTTGCATGGCTAGATCCAGAACCTTCCGCTGTAAATAGGATCATCAACAGGGTAATAGGATTACCCAAATCAAGTAAATTAAATTTGATTTAATTTATTCTTATTTTATTTTATTTATTAAAATAATAAGAATTAGACCTGAAACATCCCAGATCTGATATAGATCAAAGAGAAAAATTTTTGAAATATATCTCTTGATCTGATCAGATCTGAACGAACCTGGCCCGAAAAATCAGGATTTCCCTTCAAATCTATCTACCTCGGTTGAAGAGGAGCAGCCCTATGATGATCATGAGAATCAAGTCTACAAGTCGATGGCAATGGTAGAAGAGTGAAATAATAGAAAGAGTTTCTATTAAGGTTTTCACATCGGACTTAAATCGAATGATTAAATCATATGATAGAAATTAGGGTTTGACGAGTTCACCTTAACCCTAATCTAATCGAGGCTCAAGATAGAAGAACTTAATCACACAAGTAGCTGCACTGAGAGGTTCATTTTCCATTTTGATGGATTGCCACCATATACTTCTAGGTGTCACTGGTAGATTTTGGGAGCAACTAGAATGATTTAGATGATCAATCATTCCAGTTGTCTGAATCAGAAGAGTTTTGATCCATCGAAAGGAGTTTCGATGATGTTGATGATAGGGATCATGATATATTCTATTACCATACAAAACTAAACCTAATTAGATCACACAAATAAGGGTTTGGATCCAGATATCATCAATTGGACTAACCCAGTTCAATTGATTTAAATTAGATTCAATTAAGTTCAAGAAAATCATGCTAGCACACGATTGAACCTAACGTTCTCCTTTTTCTATCATTAAAAGTTGTCTCAACTGAGCCAAATATGTTCATTCTCACTCAGGTACCTTTACTTGGTCTAACTAGAGCTTGTCCAGATCAGAAAAGGATTGTCTTAATTTATGAGATAAATTTGAGATAACACCTACCATTTTTCATCACCTGCTAATTCTTGTCCTTTGACTTTGGTCAAACGTTGACCTTTGACCCTTGGACATCTGCCCATGTGTCTTGCACCCATAGGAGAGACTTATTGACCAAGTCCACCTATCATTTGGCAGGCAGATGGAGGGTACACACCTAGGATGGTGTGTGCCCCATGTGGATAAACACTAGAGTCCCATACGGATGGGACTCCAGGTTCCTTCTTGGATTCAAACTAGGTGACCCTTACCTATAGACTTTGACTAGTCTAAGGCACAATCTATGGATGAATCTATGGGGCTCTCATCTGATTGGATTAGATGATGTCATCCCATCAATCAGATTTAGATCTGATTGCACGAAACAATGCGATTGACCGAGATGATGCAGCACTGCATGGCGCAGCAGGGTCTATAAATAAATCCTATCTGTGCCCAACTTTTTGTGAGTTTCTCTTAGCCCACACCCCAAGACTGCCCCTCTCCCTCCTTCATGCCATCTTCTAATTCTCTCTCTCCTCTCCATGCCCAAGGAAGTTGGGCTTTAGTTTGGTGCGATCCAGGCAAGAAAAGGCTGACGAGAAAAGAAGAAGGCAGCACTGTTGTAGAGACGACTGCTGATCTTCAGAAGGAGTATTGAAGATCCTCCAAATCAAATCCAGATCTAATTTTTGAAGAAAAAAAAGAGAAGAAGAAGATCTCTAGATCCAGCCTAAGTGGATATCGGTAGAGGCCAGGCACTTGCGTGGCTAGATCCAGAACCTCAGGCAATCAGTAGGATCATCAAAGTGTAATCAGATTATCCAAAATAAGATAACATTAATTTAGATTTAATTTAATTTAATTTTTTTATTTATCAAATCATAAAATCAAATCTGAAAAGTATCAGATCTGATTTGGATCTAAGAGAAAATTTTTGAAATATGCTTCTCGAATCAATCAGATTTGAATGAACCTAACCCAGAAAATCTGATTTTTCCTTCATGATCATCATCAGATAGTGATCTTGGACTGACTGCCCATCACGTATTTTAGTCTTAAACAGTCATTTAGTAATCTGATATTTGGCTGTGCGACTCTGTTCACCAAACAACTCTTGTAGGTGAGCCAACATTTGGCGGACAGTCTTGATATCTTCATGTTGGCACTGAAGCTCATCAGACATTGAGCCCAACATATAGTATCTGGCCTTATTATCTTCATCTATCCATTTGTCAAGAGATGCTCTCTATTCAGCGGATGGACGAGCTAGTAAGGTGGAGGGATCCTGGTCCAATACATGAGTTAACTTCTCGGAACCTAAAATGATTTTAAGGTTTTGGAGCCAATCCTTGTAATTGGGTAAAGTCAGTCTATGGGTGTCCAGGATACGGGCTAGTGGATTGGACACAAATATTTTTCTTTATCCTGTAGAGAGTCAAAATTTCTAGTTAGATTTTGTAATTAAGACTTGATCAATTTATTTACAAATTTAATTTTTAAATAAATTAGCTTCCACTATTTTCTCAGATCCCTACACTTTCTCTGTAGAGATGCAAAAATCTCTACGATTACTGATTTCTAGTGGGTGGTGCAATCCCGCCAATGAGTGAACAACTCTCACCATGTCCGAAATATTGATCCACTTCTTAGTTAAATCAAACCCATCATTTGCATAGATTGGATTTCTAATTGGGTCTCTCACCATATCCAGAATATTGAGCCCAATCCATCCTCTAGCCCATAGCATCCAATGCTTAATAGACATGGTTGCATCTTTCTGGTGCAATTGAACTACTGTGACCAGTCGAGAACAATCAACCTCGGAAAGGGCCCATACATCTACAATGGTGGAAGACTTTAAACTTAATCTTTTCTTAGAGAAATTTGATTTAGGTCTCTTTAAATTTGATTTGACATAGCCAAAACCATTATGACTAACCTAGTGGCATGGATTAGCTCAGATTGTTAGCCACCTTAGATCAGGACTGAGCCGACAAATATGGTCAGGTAAGTGAGATCGGTGGAAGGGATATGCCATTAACTCGATAAGAATGCATTCAAGTCAAGTAGCTCTCAATTAAAAACCAGTCGATCGTATCTGCCAAACTTATCTTAGATACCAAATTATTGAGCTAGAACCAATCAAGTTAGCCTATAATCCAAACTCTAACCACCGAGCCTAATTAGGTCTTAACTTGATTGATCACTCATGTGACTCAATCTTAACCCAGACTTAATCCTATTAGGCTGGTCAATTTAAGTACTCTTGATCCCATCAACCAACTCTTGATTCGGTTTAATCAACTGCTAGACCTAATTGAACTACCCAAGCTCGAACCCAATTTTATGAATATGTCTTAGATCTAAAACTTCTTGATTTTAGACCTAATATATTTTATAATCTTTATTCTTAATTATGTTTAAGGTTCATAAATAAAATATGTATATAAAATCCTAGGGTTTGAGGATCTAGGATTTTGCAGAAAATAAATTTTTGATTTCTGATTAATGACGAACATGCAGCACTCCTACACACCATAAGAACACCCCATCGAATGGAAAGAGAGGATATTTAAATCCTACTTCATTCTTATGATCGGACAGTCAAGGAGAATGCCTTAATCAGAAACATGATAAATCTACAAAACTAGTTAGATCTACATCATATATCATATATATATAAAAATTGATCTAACTAAAAACATGTTTTGCATATATCTCATGTATCATATCATGTATATTTTTAGATCTAAATTATCTCATAAATATCTAAAAAATAAGATTTAAATTTGATCATATCAAATTATAATTTATTTTAGATATTTTTATAAAACTATTCTACAACTAGTCTAAACATGCATCTATCATATCTGATATGAATAAATTAAATAAATTTATTTTTTTATTTTCTAAATCTAATTATAATATTTATAATATTAAAAAATAGTAAATAAATAGATCTAAAATAATAATTAATTAAATTAAAATTATAATTATGCTAGACTACACATAGAATAATTCTATTCTTAGTCTAGTCATGCATCTCATAAATCTTAGATCTAGATTATTTAATTTTTAATTTTTTAATTTTAGATCTAATCATATCTAATGTAATATCTGAAATCATCTAATTATTAGATCAAAAATAAATTAAAATTAGATCTAATAAATTATGGAATCTGGCTCTGATACCAGTTGAAGGAAAAAACTTATTTTTTGGATCAGGTTTGTTCAGATCTGATTGGATCAAGAGAGATATTTTAAAAAAATTTTCTCTAAGATCTTAATCAGATCTAAGACTCTTCAAATTTGATCTTATTTATCTGATGAAAAAAAATAAAATAAAAAATAAATTAAATCTAATTTAATTATATCTTTATTTTGGGTAATCTAATTACCCTATGATTATTCCAATGTTTGCCTGAGGTTCTGGATGTAGCCACGCAAGCGCCTGGCCTCTACCGATATCCACTTGGGCAGGATCTAGAGATCTTCTCCTTCTAAATCAATCCTTCAAAAATTAGATCTAGATCTGATCTTGAAGGTCTTCAAAACTATTTTGAAGAACAGCCATTGTCTCTTACAGCAGTGCTACTTTCTTTCTTTCCTAGCGCCTTTCACTAGCTTGGATCGCACCTAACTCATGCCCAAAACCTCTTAGGCATGGAGAGGAGAGAGAGGATCAGAGGGTGGTGTGGAGAAGGAGGGAGAGAGGCTTTATGGCCTGGGCTAAAGGTAGAAGCTCTCAATTCTAGACACAGATAGGATTTATATAGATCCTGCTGCGCCATGTAGTGCCACATTATCCCGGCCAATCATGGTTCTTTGTGCAATCAGATCTAAATTTAATTGGTAGGATAATATCGTCTGATCTAATCAAATGAGAGACCCTCAAAATCCTCCTTAGGTGGCGCCAAGACTAAGTCAAACAAGACTTCTTGGTGCCACACAGTTTAATCCCCTGAAGCAACTTGGAGTTCCATCTGTACGGGACTCCATCTTTTATCCTCATGGGGTGTATGCCTCCTTAGGCGTGTGCCCCTTTCCTATCTACATTTTAGCAGGGAGACAAGGCCCAAGGTACTCTCCTATGGGTGCATGATACATGGACAGATGTCTGAGTATCTGAGGTCAACATTTGACCAATGTCCGAAAACAAGATTTAGCAGGTGATGAAAAATGATAGGTATTGTCTTAAATTTATCTCATAAATTAAGACAACCCTTTTCTAATCTAGACAAGCTCCAGTCAGACCAAGTAAAGATTCCTGAGTGAGTCCAAACATATTTGACTCGGTCGGGACAAGCTTTAATGATTATTAAAGGAGAACATTAGGCTTAATTGTATGCTAACACGATTTTCTTGAATCTTATTCAATTCAATTGAACTAGGTTAGTTCAATTGATGATATCTAGATCCAAACCCTTGTTTGTGTGACCCAGTTAGATTCAGTTCCATATGGTAATGGGATATGTCGCGATCTCTATCATCAACATCATCGAAACACCTTTTGATGGATCAAAACTTTTCTGATTCAGACAACTAGTATGATCGATCATCTAAATCATTCTAATTACTTTCAAAATCCACCAATGACACCTAGCAGCATATGGTGGCAATCCATCATAACTGAAAGTGAATCTCTCAATGCAGTTATCTATTTGATTAAGTTTCTCTATCTTAAGCCCTAACCAAATTAGGGTTGAGGTGATCTCATCAAATCCTAATTTTCGTCATATGAATTAATCATTCAATTCAAGTCCAATGTGAAAATCCTAATAGAAACTCTTTCTATTATTTCTCTCTACCATAGCCATGGGCTTATGGGCTTGATTTTTTTGATCATCATAGGGCTGCTCCTCATCTACCGAGGTAGATAGATCTCCTATTGGTGCAATCCAATTCCTATTATGAACATGCTATAGCCAACATACATCTCAGAATTCCGAATGGCTAGGAGACTGAGTTATGGTGTAGTCAAACTATAACACCCTTAATTGAACTGTCGATACACCTCAGATCAAAGAACTAGATACACCACTGTAGCTTTGAGCCAGTTATCGATGAGAAGGTAGACTTTCTCATGACTGCTCGTGGTGGTCACGCTCGGTGCCCTCGTTTTCTAACGAGTACTTATACTCTCACTTTAGTATCTCTATAATGTAGACTCAAGACTCATCTATCCTAAAGAAGCAATCATACACCAACCTTCCGGATCAATCATCATCCTCATGATGATCCTACGGTTGGAAGCATTTTATGAGTTAATAATGAAAATTCATATCTTAAATTTTCAACTCTTAAAAATATAAACTATCATTACCATTAACTCAAAGGATGTATCACAGACACTTTTAAATACATACTGTGATAGAAAATAATTTATTTTATTATTTATAGTCAAAATTATAATTTTGCCCATAGAAGTATATTATAAGTGTCAGCCAATCTGACTTCTAGGTTACACATATCTAACAAGTATTGCATCCTTCCCAAGCTATTTATGCAAAAGAAAGCCGAGCTTCCTTAATCACTCTATCAGCTCGATCAAGTACAGTACATGATCTATTAATTCCATGATTGATTTTAATGATTGTCAAACTTTGAGTGTTTAAGTATTTAATCATATATTTCAAGAATAGATGTAGGTCTTTTTAGGTTTTCAAGTTAAAATTATAATTTTATTAAGTAGAAGATCAATAAAAAGTGATAAGGGGCAAAATCATAATTTTATAAAGTTGAAGAAAATCTATTTCGAAAGTCTCAAGAATTAGCTTAAAAGATTTTTAATCTTTTGAAGGTAGTCCCATAATTTTTGGATTCATAAATTAGAAGAAAATTAAGTTGTAGCAAAGGGATCAACCCAAGGGATGACTCCTAGGTCATTTCCTTTCAAAATGGTCTGCTCGACATGCTTGGCATACAAACTAGACCGACCCAGTCTAAGACTGAGCTGACCTAGTCTCAGTGGAAGCAAAAGATAGAAAATACAGAAAGCTAATTTTTCAAGATTCAAGGGACTGAGCCAACCCAGCTATAAACTGTGCCAACCCAATTAGGACTGAGCCGACCCAGTCAAAAATTAAGCCGATCCAGTGATCGTAACGGCTAGTTTTCTACAACTTTTTCAAACAATCATTTCTCCACTCCAATGGCTATTTCAAGGCTTTCAATGACTCGAACTGATCCTCAAGCTATCATAAAGAGTATAAAAGGCTAAGGAAATATTTGGAAAGAAAGATTAAGTGGATTGAAAGTAGAAATCATTCAAATTGAGGTTCATTGAATATCTAAAGAAAAAAAGAGAAGAGACAAAACTTTGTGCATCAAATTTAGAGAGCTTCCAAGTGTGATCATCTTCATTCATTCAAACTTTCTCTCAGCCTTCAAAGGAGAGAATACAAAATTTCAAGAGGCATCTTTCAGCCTCTCCATCAAACTTTAAAAAGAGTTCTTTTTTTATTTTTGTGCTAAATTTTTGTACTTGTATTTTTGTGTCTTTACAAGTTTCTTTGGGAGAAAGAAACTTAGAGTGTTGGTTGGTCCAAGCCAAAAATGAGATAGTATAAAGATTATGGTTGGTGCTCCTAGGTTAAAACCAATCGAATTGATAGTGAATCCGAGAAAACTACCAGTGTAGGATTGTGGTTGGTGAGTCCGACAAAATTAATTGGGTTTGTTTGTGATACCAGGTCAAAACAAACGTACTATAATCTTGGATTATAGTAAAATTTCCAAGAAAATAGCTTGAAGAGTGGACATAGGTGCGGGATTGCACCGAACCACTATAAAATCTTTGTGTGTTTGTTTTGTGGTTTTGCTTTCCTTGCTTTCCTTGTTTGCTTTACATATTTGCATTAGTTAGTTGCTTTTAATTTCGCTATTACACATTGCTCATTCATCATAAGCATTCAAGTTTCTTTTAATTAGAAGCACATATTTGCATTAGAGTGTAAATTGGCCAAAAATTTTAAAAATCTAATTCACCCCCTCTCTTGGGTAGCCATACCTAGGCAACAAGTGGTATCAAAGCAGGTACTCTAATATTTATTTGTTAACCTAGTGGTTAAAAGAATAAAAGATTATGGCAACCCTATTTGATTTATTATTTATTGAGGGCCAATCCATATCTAGACCACCACTATTTAATGGCATAAATTATATATTTTGAAAAGCTAGAATAAAAATTTTCATACGAGCTTTAGATTATTACATGTAGGGAGTCATAACTAGAGGACTGCACACATCCATAATTAAAATTAATGGTATGTTTATTCCCAAATCGAAAAAGGATTGGGATGATTTTGATAAGAAGATGATTCAATTAAATGCTAAAGCCATCAATGTTTGTTATTGCTCTCTTGATGTATAAGAATTTAATAGAATATCCACTTGTACATCAGCAAAAAAAAATTTGGAAAAGATTGGAAGTGAGTCATGAGAGAACAAGCCAAGTAAAAGACTCTAAAATTAATTTGCTTGTTCATAAATATGAAATATTTAAAATAAAAAAATATGAGTCATTTTGAAATATTTTTTAAATTTACTGATATTATTAATGCTTTAAATGGTCTTGGCAAAACCTTTACTAACTATGAATTTGTTTGCAAGATTTTAAGATCTTTGCCAAAGAAATGGGAAGCAAAGGTAACAGCCATATAAGAAGCAAAAGATCTCACCAAGCTATCCCTAGAAGAATTGATGGATTCACTCATGACTCATGAGTTGAACTTGGCTTAAAAGAAAGAAGAAGAAGAGCCAAGAAAGATGAAGACCATCACCTTCAAATCCATTACACAACATGAAGAAAGCAATGAGTCGAAAGAAGAAGAAGATGAAGAAGAGAGTGAAGATGATGATGAGGACATGGAGCTACTCGTAAGTAAATTCAAGAAGTTCCTCATAAAGAAAACTATGAAGAAGAAAGAAAAGAAAGATGAAAAAGAAAGAAAGAGTGTTATATATTATAACTGCAACAAAAGGGGACATTACAAGCCAAATTGCCCCCTACTTAAAATGTATCCCAAAAGCATCAAGAAAAGAGCTATGCTAGGAATTTGGGATGATAGTGACACTTCAAGCTCGGATGAAGAAAAGAAAATGGAAAATCTTTGCCTCATGACCATTGAGGATGAGGTAAAATCTGAAAACTCCTTTGAGTTCACATTCGATGAGTTATTTGAAACCTTTAGTGACTTAATAGATGAATACAAAAAACTAAAGCTGAAAATAAAAAGCTTAAAAGATCTAATTTTCTTCTAGCTGATGAAAAGAATAAATTATTGACTGAAAAAGAAGATATCTTAAAAGAAAAGAATACTTTGGCTAAAGAAAAAGAAGAATGGATTAAATCTAAAAACTTTTTAGTTAAAGAAAACAAGGAGCTTAAAAAGGATAATGATACTTTAAGATTCTCCTTAAAAGAAAATGAAAATCTTTTAAATGAAAAAGAAAAGCTCTTAGAAGAAAATAAAAAAATTAAGAAGAGAGATTAAAGTTTTAAAATCTATTGCTGAAAAGTTAACCATTAGTTTTCAAAATCTCGAATCTTTGGTAAAAGTTAATGGAACTATTTTCAATAAAATAGAAATAAATTTTAATATTTTAAGAAAATAGCACAATGGTAAAAATATTTTCATAAGAGATTCAACTAAAGACCATTCTATTAAGTGCTTTAAATATAATCAAATTGGCCATAAAATTTTAGAATATAATTTTAAAAGAATTGGCTAAACTTTGATTAAACAAATTTGGATTCTAAAGAAAATCTTGAATACTAACTCCTATGGATCCAAAATGTCTTGGATACCAAAAATCATTAAGTGACTTTGCAGGTGCACCAAGGATCCAAATGAAATGAAGGAAAGAAATTTTTATTGATGCCTTGGAAATGAAAGGGGATGGGTATTGATGCATGGTATAATCTAAATTTTTTTTCACATCATACCATCAATGATTGTTGAAATTATTTTGATTAAATCTATTGACTTTAATATGATTTCATATTATGTTTACTTGCTTAAAATTCTTTTCATATATTAGTAAAATTAGTATGATTTATTGATTTTGATGATTTGAATACTTTAATTTTAAAGATCAATATGCTCTCCTCTATATCATGCTATGAATTAAAATTATCTGAAAAATCAGCATGACTTAATAGTTTCTCCTTATCAATTATTTATTTGAAAAACTTAAATCAATATAAGTTTAATTAACTATGAATATTTATGATTGCAAAAGAAACAAATTTAGACATTCCTCTCATAAAATACTAAATTATTAAAATTTTAATAAAAATTAGCATAAAATAAATACTTAAAGATAAGACATCAAATTATAAAATTTAAAATGCTTGATGTATTAAGTTGCATTGCATTTTAAGTTTATCTTTAAGGATTTAAAATCTCATAGTTAGAGCAAAACATAGAGCCAATATCTAGATTTCTCTTATTTTAACATCAATTGATTTTGTCCCCCAACTTGAAGAATGTATTTCACTTGGTATCAAATTAAATTTAAAATATATTTTTATATTTTTTCTATTATTTTCAAGCAATGAATCTAAAAATTAGTTTTTCTTTAATCTTTAAGTGGTATCAAACTTTTAAGAAAATTATTAATTAGTCTAAATTTTAGTTCTATTGATATCATGAAAACCTCTAAGCAAATTATTCAATTTAATTTTTAAATAATTAGTATCAAGATAATTATTATTTATTTTAAATTTCAAAGCTCTTGGTATGAAAATTTTCATAATTGCTATCAAATAGTTCATCATTGTCTTACACTTCAATGCTTTATCTTTTAGCAAAAATAAAAAAATATCTTTATCTCAAATCTAATTTTGCAAAGCTATATTCTTAATGCTACATCATTTGAGATAAATCAAAAAAGTTCATACCTTTTCTAAAATTAATTGCCTAGTATTTCATAAGAAAAGGGATGAAATGATCTTTCAAAGAATAACAAAAAATCTATTTATAATTTGCCTTGGATGATTTATCGATATCAATTCAAAATGATTTATCATAATTTAAAATTCTCAAAATGGTTTGAATTTTAGATCAAGTGGTATTAAGAAAAATCTTTGGACAAGTTGTTATTTGATTTTATTTTCAAAGCTATAAAAAAATAAAAAAAGATTAAATGGTATCATTCTTGTCTTGAAATTTATTGTATTTTTTTTGGCAAAAGAAAAGAATGTTTTATCTTAAATCTGGTTTTCCATAGCTTATATAATGTCATTTGAGATAAAATCAAGAATTTTATATCTTTTTAAACTTAATTAAATGATATTTCTTAAGAAAAGAAAGATCTAAGTTTAAACAAAATATCTCTCTATGATTTATTTTGCATGATTTGTTGAATCAATTCAAATTTACTTGTTCAGATAATTTGATCTGAATTTAAATTTATTCATCTTTTTTGATAAAAAATTTTAACGATTGATATCAAATAGATCATTATCATCTTGTATTCTATTGCTTTATCTTTGATAAAAAGAAAAAAATATCCTTGCATATAATGTTGTCTGTATGAACATATTTTTGATATTATACCTTAAGATAAATTATAAGATTCATACATTTATGCTTCAAATTGATTGATACTACTTAAGAAGAGAAAGAGATGTTTTCTAAAAAATTAAACAAATCTCTTTATGATTTGCTTTGAATGATATATCCAAAAATGAATTTGAAAAATGCTCTTCTTAAATCTTTTGAAGTTGATATCATGCAAAATATTTTAAGAAAGTTGTTATTTGCTTTTAAAGCCAATTTTTTAAAGAGAACTTTAGTTTTATTCATTTGGAATTAGACAGCTTATAATATATCTTATATTTTATTGATTTATCTTTTAGCAAAAGAATAGTTGCTTTATTTCAAATATGAATTTCTATGATTATATTCTTACTATTATAATATTTGAGATAAATTATTATGATACATGTTTGAATGATTTACTTTAATATCAAAATGAAGAGAAGTATTTTCAAGACTATATTATTCAAATTTTTGAAGTCTAAAGTTCTTATTAATTAAAATTGAGAAGTACATCTACATAGCATACACTTGGATTTTTAATGGATTGTTATCATTACAAACATCTTTTGAAGTAAATGAAAAGTAAATAAAAAAAATTAGTTTCTACATGAGTGAATGCTATGTTTATTTGAATTGAATGCATAATTTAATACTTAATTCACTCGATTGATGCTTGTTCTCATAAAATTTTATTTAATTTTAAAATAGCTTTATTTACAAAAGTAAGGGAGAGAAAATATCAAAGATAAAATGATTACTAACTTGGTATCATTCAAATTTAAAAATTTAAACTTAAAAATTATAATTATATTAATTAAGACTAATGTGGTATCAATTAATTATGCTTAACTAGAAAGAAAAAGGGGGAGTAACAAAAATTGTAAAGCTTAAGCATGCAATTTTTTTTTAAAAAAGTGAAAGATAATGCTAAAAAATGAATATATATATTATTTTGATCATCTAAATTTAAAATATGCTTATTTTGAAATATAGAGGGAGAGAGTTGAACAGTAAACTAATCTGGCTATTAATATGAAAAATAAAAAAAATTATTAATTTTATGTGATTAAAAATATTGATGAATTTATGATCTTAAATTCTATATCAATTATCTTATTTTGAGTCTTATTGATTTTAAACATTCTATTAAATACATTATAATCTTTTTAATTTATGCTTTCATATGTTTATTCAATTTGATCTACTTGATTTAAAGTGCTATCAAATAAATAAATTATTCTTTAATATTAAAATTATTTAAAGTGGTATCATTAATATGCTGGTTTCATATTTTGATTTACATGATTATTCTTGATAATTGATTAAGTTAAATTAAATTAAAAATATATTCTTACTCTAAGAAATAAATTTCTAAACCTAATTTTAGAACTCATTGAAAATTCGAATATGATACTAAATTTCTGATGTGCATTGCAAAACTCTTATAAATTATTTGCATTAAAGCAATTTTTACTCAAAGCAATAAATTTAAAAAAAATGACTATCATTTTTGGTACATATTTATTTTACTTTACTCAATATATTTTTGATACATATCTTTTCCAAACTTAATTGACTAAAATTTTTTAAGAGAAAAAAATTGAATATTAAAGTACATATTATACTTGATTTCATGATTAAATCTTTTGAAAAGCTTTGTTCCTCTTAAAGCTTAAAAGTATATATTTAAAAATTTAATTAAAAGATCATATTCATTTAGAAAGGGAGAGAGTCTATAATATTTAAATTCAAGCTAATTTTTGAAAAGTAAGAAATATTCATTCAAAAGGGGAGATGATTTTTTTTTTATTTGACTTTATGAATTTGATACATCTCTCAATTTAATGTCTTGTTGTTGATTTTGATGATTTTTTTCATATTCTTTCTCATGAGATTTTTGATGTTGTCAAAAAGGGAGAGAGGTATATTGAGTATATGTTTAAAGAATTAATACAATACTTAAGAAACTCAATAAATTTCATGCTTAGAAACTTAATAGTTATTATTTTGATATGGGTGTATAAATTATGTGAAACATTAATTGAAGCTTTCATGAAGTGTGTATTTATGTTTATGTATATTATCACTTCATGACTTATACTAGCCAATTTATTGAAATACATTAAACTATTTTTATGCATATACTCAAAATTTTGCCATCATCAAAAAGGGAAAGATAGTTAACCCCATGATTGATTTTGATGATTATCAAATTTTGAGTGTTTAAGCATTTAACCATGTAATTCAAGAATGGATGTAGGTCTTTTCAGGTTTTCAAGTTAAAATTATAATTTTATCAAGTTAGAGATCAAGAAAAAATGATAAGGAGCAAAATCATAATTTTATAAAGTTAAAGAAAATCTATTTTGAAAGTCTCAAGAATAAGCTTAGAAGATTTCTGATCTTTTGGAGGTAGTCTCATAATTTTTGGATATATAAATTAGAAGAAAATCAAGTTATAGCAAAGGGATCAACTCAAGAAACGACCCCTAGGTCATTTTCTTTCGAAATGGGCTGCTCGGCATGCTTGGCATGCAAATTGGGCCGACCCAGTTAGAGACTGGGCCGATCCAGTCTCAGTGAAAGCAAAAGATAGAAAGTATAGAAAGCTAGTTTTTCAAGACTCAGAAAACTGAGTCGACTAAACTATAAACTGAGCTGACCCAGTTAGGACTGAGCCGATCCACTCAAAAACTAAGCCGACCTAGTGATCGTAATGGCTAGTTTTCTGCAGATTTTTTAATCGGTCATTTCTCCACTCCAACAGCTATTTCAAAGCTTTCAATAGCTAGAACTGATCCTCAAGCGATCACAAAGAGTATAAAAAGCTAGAGAAATATTTGGGAAGAAAGATTATGTGGATTGAAAGTAGAAATTATTCAAATTATGAGGTTCATTGAATATTTAAAAAAAAAGAAAGAAAAGAGAGGACTTTGTGCATCAAATTCAGAAAGCTTTCAAGTATGATCATCCTCATTCATTCAAGCTTCCTATCAGCCTTCAAAGGAGAGAATACAAAATTTCAAGAGCTATCTTTTAGTCACTCCATCAAACTTCAAAAAGAGTTCTTTTTTCTTTTTATTTTTATACTTGTATTTTGTTTCTTTACAAGTTTCTTTGGGGGAAAGAAACTTAGGATGTAGGTTCGTCCAAATCAAAAATTGGATAGTGTAAATGTTATAGTTGGTGCTTCTAGGTTAAAATCAACTGGATTGATAGTGAACCCGAGAAAACTATCGATGTAGAGTTGTAATTGGTGAGCCCAGTAAAACCAACTAGATTTATTTGTGATCCCAGGTCAAAACAAATGCACTGTAATCTCGAATTATAGTAGAATTTCTAAGGAGATAGCTTAGAGAGTGGACGTAGGTGCGGGATTACACCAAACCATTATAAAATCTTTATGTATTTGTTTTGTGGTTTTGCTTTTTTTGCTTTTTTTATTTGCTTTACATGTTTGCATTAGTTAGTTACTTTTAATTCTACTGCTACACATTGCTCATTTACCATAAGTATTCAAGTTTCTTTTAATTAGAAGCATATATTTTCATTAGAGTATAAATTGGCTAAAATTTTTTAGAAATCTAATTCACCCCTCCTCTTGGGTAGCCATATCTGGGCAACATGATCAATGAAAGAAGCTCCATCTTGCATCCTGGCATTGAAGATGGCACAACTAGTCTTGTGCCTCTCCACGTCATCGAGTGTGCCAAAGAAATCCTCCAACACTTGAAGCATGTTCTTTGGCTGAGCCATCTCAAATCTATGATTGAACTCATCGCTCATGGCAGCCGGCATAATGCAGCGCATCGTGGTTCGATCACTGAGCCACTTCTGATAAGTATCTCTAACTATCCCATGTGCATTAGGAGCTGGCTCCTTAGGTGCAAGATCCATCAACACATATAGGATCCATTTATGCTCTAGGACTATCTTCAACTTTCAATACTAGCTATCAAAGTTGGGTCCCATCAACTTATCATTATCCAACAATAATCAAAGTAATAGAAAAGTGGCCATATCTGCACAAAGAAAAATAATAACCTAATTAGTAATTGATTTATTAAACCTAAAGATTTAGACTTTAATCAAAAGATTCTCCCACTATTTTATTTGAATTAGTAGCCTCTACCTCCATTTCAAGAATTATCCTAATTTCTTAGTGGGTATTAGAATCCACAAAGACTACACACAAGCCTAACTTTGGTTGGCCAACCCATGTACATCTAAGGGTAGGTTCATAATCAATTATTTTTCTAAATAATTTCTAGTAATTAAATTTTATCCTAGTCCCTAATCAGTAGGCTTTGGCCTTCACTAAAAAAGCCTGATTAGGTCCAACCATTAACATGACCATACTTGGCCCATCTAACTAATGAATGATTAGGCCCAACTTTGATTGGCTAACCTAACCACCATTTAGAAAGATGTAGCCATAAAATCATATAATGAATGATAATTCCATCAGCCAATAAGCACAAGTCTTTGGGCCTCCAATGATTATCCAATTGATGGACCCATTATCATCCCCTTAATGGAAGGCTATGATCAAGTTATCAATATAACTATTTTATTTTAAGGACCTAATAATTTTAGAGGATTTTAATTTAAGGAAGAGAGAAGGTCAGATGAATCAGCTTATTATCCTTCCATTGGCTTCACCAAGTCAGCTTAAGGGAGACCATTTATAGACTAGTCTAGGAGCATCTAAATCAGTCACATTGATTTACCTAGCTAACATGGGTTAGCTTGAATAGTCAAGTGATCCAATCAAAACATAATCTCACCAAGAAGCTAGGTATGTTTGATCGATGGGAGGGTCTACCAAAGCTTGCCTTAGACACCATAAAAAATGGCTAAGTGGGCTGCCAATTAAAGACCACCAGTCTGGTTTATCTTAGACATCAACTAATTTAATTAGTTTCAATTAGATCAATCTAATAGTTCGTGCTAGACCGCATAGCTAAGAATCAAGTCTATCTTGGTCTTGTTAAAGACATAAACTTGACCAACTACAACTATTGTAATTGATATAGAGAATCCTTAACCTAATCTAAGATAACAATTGATTAGATTTAGTCAATTCTCTAATTAAGTCTATTCTTTTGTCTAATCCTAGGTCTAACCCAATTAATGAACCTAATTTTTACTAACCCATTTAATCCAATGTGTTATGATTTGTGTCTTAGGATCTTCAATTCACAATCCTAAATCCTAATGAAACAACTTCTTAATTCATAATTAAGTTTTGGGCTGAGGGTCGGGGTTTGGCTTTTTGAAAATGATTTTTATATTTGTAAAATATTTTTACAACATGCTTCTACTAATCAAGTTGCATGTTTGATTCATAATCAATATGCAAGAAATATAAGCTTGAAACTACTTTAGATCTAATCTAAACAGGTTTATGTAATTAAAACAATTTCAACTCTAATCAATCATAAATTATCTTAAATCAAATCTAATATATTTATAATGATTAAAATTAGATTAAAATATTTTTAATTAGATCATAAAATTTTTTAAATCTAATCTAAAATTTTATGATCAATGTTTTAGATCAGTACGTACTAGAATAACCTCTCCAATGTAAGGGATAAACCTTATAGCAGGACAACCTTATAGTAGTCCATGCAATCTAAAACTATTTTAAATTTAATAAATTATAAATAAAATTAGATCATATCTAATAAATTTATGATAAGAAGCAGATCTATATGAACTAGAACAACCTCTCCACTATAAGGGGTAAACTTTACAGCAGGACAATCTTATAATCAATTCGTGTAATCCAATTTTTAATTTTAGATTTAATAATTAAATTATAAATTAGATTTAATCTAAAAAATAATCTAAACATACACAAATAATCATGTAATAAATAATCTAGACTCTGATACTAATTAAAGAAACCAGATCTAGGATTTCAGGGCTAGATCTTGAAACTTTTCAAAATCAAGCAATAAAAGACTTAAATAAATTAATATTTATTTATAAAATTAGAAAATACTCTAGATCTAAGATCCTATTATAAAATTATGGCATGATATTAAATTAAAAATTTAAAAAAAAAGAAAAGAACAAGTGTTGATCATATCAACACAGATCTACACTAGATCAAAATCATATAAGTAACAGGAGATCAGATGTTTATTATCTATGCAAGTTAGATATTCTAACTTGTTGATCTAGACTTGAGGATGATGTTGTGAGCTGCACATGCATCCGGCCTCTAGGAGTTGTCCACATGAATCCACGAATCATGATCAACAGTCTTGATGCAGGAAATCAACATAGTATGCTAGTACTGTGCTGATCTTTCTTTAATTATCGATCTGATGCTTTCTTCTTCTGGATTTGGACTCTTCCAAAGATGAGAGAAAGGAGAAGAGATTACTGATCTAAGATACTCTTATGTAATCACAAAAAGGAGGAAGAAAAGAGAGGAACAAGATAATCCTAGAAAAAGATCCTCTTCTTCTTCTCTGTTCTCTCACCTAGACACTTAGATTGGTGTCTATGAAAACTCAATGCTTGAGAACCCTTTCTCTCTGATTTTTACACACCCAAAACCTCTCTTAAAGGTATATGTTTCATGAAAAATTTAAGTAAAAATTTATTTTAAATAATAAGTTATGGAAGAGCCTTATCTAGGTCAAATTCCTAGATAAGGCAGGTCAATATAAGGCAGTTGTTGAGGCACCCAACACTTGGGATCTCCCTCCTCATCCCATGCCATGGATAATCTAAGATAGGCACACAAAATGCCTTTTTTTATCATGGAAAACAAAGAAAGAAAACCAGGACTGGGCGGCACAAGAGAAGGAATCCAAGTTTGTTGGGATTCTATGACATAGAATCCAAACAAACCATAACAACTTACCTTCTTAAGCCAATGTCCATAACTTATTCCAAATAAGAGAGAGAGAGAGAGGAGGGGGGATGTGTGTGAAAGGCTGGAGAGAGGGAATTCAATGCCAAAAATAAAGGAAAAATAATGTGGGGTCAAGGTGGCACAAGATATGGAATCCTAGTCATACTAGGATTCTTATTTTGGCTTGTTCAAACATGATTTCTCAAACCAAGTCAAACCAAAATAAATTCAACCAAATTAAATTAGATCCTAAAATAATTAAAAACTTATTTAAATTATATTAAATTAGATTTAATTTATTTAATTTTTTAATCAAATTAGGAAATTGGATTGACCTAAGTCCTAGTTGAACTAGGATTAGTTCATCCTTGCACTTGGCTTATCCAATAAACTAATTAGACTTGATCCAATCAAGTCCAAACCAAATTTAATTAACTTATATTTAATTAAACTTAATCTCAATCCTTTGTCTTAATCAAATTAAGTCAATTAGCAATCAAATTGCTAATTGATCCTCCTGCAACACTTGCACTAGGTTAAACATCAATCATATTGATCGTTTAACACTAGAACGATTCTTAATCATTAATCAACCATCCGATCAGATTGTTAACTCTAATGTGTGTGATCTCTTAGGTTCAAACCTAAGTTGATAGCATAGAAATAAATTTTTATATCAATCAAAGTGACCATCTAGTAATGATACCTGATGACTGAATAGGTCAAATTTGTAGAACAACATCCTTAGAACTCATGTGGATATAGTTTTCATATAATTTATTTCCTTGACTAAAATGCTCATAGGACACCTCAGAGTTCAACTATCAACTCTGATCAGGTTGTCCACATTGTGTTTCAAAATATCAAATCCATCTGATTGATTATCCTGGCCAAGGTTTTGCTATATTGAAATACAATGATACATTGTTCTCTAACTCTTGGAGTGGTTAACCCCATCTTGATCACACACTGACTTCGCAAGTACTTGACTATGCCTAGAAGCCTTCCATTACTGAATTAAAAATTCAATTAGTCTAGTACCAAAGTACAGTGAGTTACTTGTAAGTCACTGAAGTAATCTCAGATCTAAGGGATACTTATATCTATATCCCATCAGAGATATTCTTGACAGCAGAATGCTCTGGAGTTGATCATGTTCAATGATGATGTATCCTTATATCTTATCTATATGCCATACCAGTATCTCCACACTCATTGATTAAGAGGTCAATCAACCTATATTGCATACAGCGACCTATGCTCGATAGAAGATGTCATCCTAATTAATAGCCTATATTTGGTCGTGAATTATTTTAAGAACTAATCGATAAATTCTCTCTTTATCAAAGCTAAATAGTCCTAAGGACTTCATCACAACAATGAAGTTCATTAGAAGATGAATTCTTTATGATGAAAAAATACTAAAAATATATTTTATTAATTAATGAATCAATTATAAATATACTATAGCATAACCATCAATAGGCTGATGATTAGCTTTAGAACACATTTTCTAACATGCAGCAGTACCCCTACGGCCATAGAAGAACCCCATCGAATGAGAGGAGATAGCCTTTAAATCATGCTTTTCTCCTATGATCGGATGGCCATGGCAACCAACCCAATCCAATTACTTGCTACTTAGAAATTAAACATATCTAATATACTAATTTTTTAGATTTTTAAAAGTATATATATCACATTAAACTACCTAGGGCACTGATACCACTAAAGGAAAAATGTTGGGTTTCTAGCATTCATTTCAAAAACATTTTTCAAAAAATAAGCAGCAGAATTGAAAGATTAATCTAATTAATCTAATATGCTAGAGATCTAATCATCAAAACTCTAATTTTAGGATCGTAATATGGCATATATGCATATATGAAAAATCTAAAAATAAAAATAGTAAGTAGTAAATCTTATTTACTACTGCTGCCCTACTTGTGTTCAAAACATAATACCTTCGTGCGGGTAGTCGATCACCATAATTAAAACTCGATCAGAGATGTTCTCTTATTGTGATGCAGCTACACATAGCATCTAGTCTCTATGGATCGTCCACATGAGGCTCCTAGTCCCAATCGGCTTCTTTGGAGTGCTAGCTCAATGCCAAAACCTTCGATGACTGATGAAGATCAATCTCGATTGATCTTCCTCTTCTAATTTTTTGGATACTCCCAAAAATCAGTATAGGTAGAAGGAAGGTAGAGGAAGGTCTTTGGGAAAAATTGTGGAGCTGTGACACTCATAACTCATGATCTCACTTCCTAATTCATAGGATGAAACCCTAGGGCATCACTCACCTAGAAACCCTACACCACTCAAATTTGACTTTTTCTCTCAAGAAACTCTAATTTTTCCTCCTGAAAAAAAGTGTTTAACTCTAAGAAGGACTTTCCTTTCTCTTGGCACATGCTCCACCCTTAAATCCTTTATAAATTAGTGACAAAAATAAACAAAGTGTCGAGTGCGCATAGGATGGATAAGATCAAGTTGGTTTAGCATTTGAATTCAATTTGCAACCAACCTATCCTAATCCATTAGGTGCATGAAAGAGGAGGGTGTGAGACTTATTTGTGCATGGAAAACCTTATGAGAACTCTGATTCTCATGGAAAGAAGTGGCCACAAGTCAAAGGAGGTGCAAGGAAAAGTCTAGTCAAACTAGACTTCAAAAAACCTTATCCAATTAAGCCCCAACCCAAACTAATTTGGCTATGCCTAATTAGACCAAAATAAATCCAACTAAATTAGGCTTAAATAAACTTAATTAAATTATAATTAAATCAAGAATTAATTAAGTCCATGTCCTGATCAAATCAGGGAAGAAACTTCCTTAGCAATTAGGTCATTTTATAACCTAATCGGTCAAACCCAACTGAATCTAATTATATTAGACTTAATCCAAAATTCATTATTCAATCAAATTGAGTTAATTAATAATAAAATTACTAATTAATCCTCCTATAAACTTAGTCCAAATCTAGTGGGTATCTGGATAGCAAAGTCCCATCTCTATGAAACTCTTGATTAGAGAGTCTCAAGCTAGTGGAACTCTTGATCCTAGTGTCCTAAATGTGATCATAGAGTTTTAGACTAGTAGAACTCTTGATCACGGAGTTTCAGATAAGTAGGACTCAAAGTTTCAATGCAGTGGAACTCTAGATCATAGAGTTTCAATCCAGTGGAACTCTTGATTATAAAGTTCCTATCCAGTGGGACTCTTGATCATAGACTCTCAATCTGGTGGAACACTACATCAGCTATTAAATCAGGTAGGAACCTCTAATATGTGTGACCCCATAGATTCAAACCTAAGCCAGTAGCACAAGAACCACTTCCTATACTAATCAATGTGACCATCTAGCAATGATACTCGACGTCCGAATAGATCGAATAGTCGCAATTGCAACATTTAGAACCTACTCGAATATGATTATTATAAAATTCATCTCTTTGACTTCTATATTTAGGATGACTTAGAGTTAAATTGCCAACTTTGAGAAGTACATCCATATTACATCTAAACACAATCAGCCTTATGACTCCTCATAAGTGTTAGATGCGTGCCCTAGAAGCCAGATTGGCTGACACTTGTTAAATACTTTCTAAGGATATTTTCATAATTAACTTAAAATTAATTAAAAAATTATTTATTCTATCATATTATGTATAAAATGTCTGTGATACATCCATTGAGCTAATAGGCATGATAACACATATTCTCAAGAGTTGAGAATTTAAGATATGTATTATCATAATTAACTCATAAATTACTTTCGATCGTAGGATCATCATGAGGATGGTGATTGATCCAGAAGATCGGTGTACGATCACTTTCTTAGGATAAATGAGTCTTGAGCCTATAGTGTGAAAATACTAGAGCGAGAGTATAGGTACTCATTAGAGAATGAGAGTACTGAGCATGACCATCTCGAGCAGTCATAAGAGAGCCTACCTTCTCATTGATGATTAGCTCAATGCTGCAGCGTGTGTCTAGTTTTTTAACCTGAGGTGCATTAATAATTCACCTAGAGGGTGTTATAGTTTGACTACACCATAACTTGATCTTCTAGCCATTCTGAATCCTGAGGTGTATATTGGCTATAGCATATTCATTGTAGAAATTGGATCGCACCAAGATGGGATCTATCAACCTCGGTAGAGGAGGAGTGGTCCTATGATGATCACAAGATCGAGTCCTAAAATCCATGGCCATGGTACTATGAAATAATAGAAAAAAATTTCTATTAGAATTTTACATCAAACTCAAATCGAATGATTCATTCATATGATGGGCACTACTATAAAAAAGGGCTATGGTAGCAATTTGTAATCACTGTCGTAGCCCAAAAAATCATTGCCATAGGCTATGGCAGTGGTTTTCTAACCGCTGCTACTACGACCATTGCCGTAGTCCTATGGCAGTGGTTGTTGCAGTGGTTGTTTGAATCACTGCCATAGATAGCCTATTGCAGCGGTTTATAAACTGCTGTAATAGATAGATCTATGACAGCGATTATATAACCGCTGTCATAGGTTATCTATAACAGCGGTTACATAACTGCTGCCATAAATAATCTATAACGATGGTTTCTTAACCACTGCTATAGATCTAATGCAGTGGTTGGCACCATTTGCACCAGGGACCTATGGCAATGGTTGGCATGGATATGGCAATGATTATAAAACCACCGTCGTAGATCTTGAATAATTAAAAAAATAAAATTTTTATTTTTTTATATATTTTACCTGATAAATATAGGTATATAACATAAAAAAATATAATAAACATAAAAATTATTTTGAAATGCTAAAATTTTACCAAATAAAATTTATTATAATATTTTTAAAAAAAAATAAAATACATCAAAAGTCTCCTAAATCTACATCACCATCATCATCACCGGGAGCCGGAGCTGGAGCTGGAGCTAGAGCTGGAGCCGAAGCCAGAGTTGAAGTTGGAGCTAGTGCTGGAACTAAAGCCAAAGCTGGAGCTGGAGCTGGAATGTGGGCCAACATATCCTCAAAGCTCGTGACTCCAAAACACGCACTGAGCATCGACATCATGTCTCTCATGATGTCCTTCAGATGAGATGCACGCTCCTCAGTTTGATCTATCTGCATCGTAGCATGATCTGCCCATGCTAACACCTCCTCAAGCTCCTCCCGACTGACGACATCGAAAGTCTATGAGAAGACGCCCACCTCAGATCAGTAGCTCATCGGCGAGTGTTCGGACCTGCATCGAATCCT
Organism: Cocos nucifera; assembly: GCA_006176705.1. NCBI lineage: Eukaryota > Viridiplantae > Streptophyta > Magnoliopsida > Arecales > Arecaceae > Cocos > Cocos nucifera. Next base: position 29,560 of record QRFJ01003955.1, read on the forward strand.
CTCAGAGTGCTCAGGCCCCAAGACTTGAGACAAATGGTCATAGGTCCCCGAGGTATCCAGGCCCTCACGAGCACATCTAACTGATATTATAATTATAAATTAAAATAAAATTTTATAAAAAATATTATAATACTAATCATATATACTAATATATTTAATACTTACAAAAATATGCCCAATCATGGCATTCATCGGTCTGCTCATCTTGTCCGTGCGGCTGGATCGAAAGATCTCACTACAGCTTGACATCACTCCATCTCTCATTAGCTATAACAAAGAATAAATTTATCAAAAAGATGATAAAAAATATGAATTTAATTTATCTAGTAAGATTTAGAATTAATTACCTCTTTATGCACACGACTGACCATGGACTCGTAGCCTAGAGTGTGTGTATACTCCTAGGTTGCATGGTTCTTCCGATTCTGATGGAAGGTAGCCTAACAAGTATTCAAATAAATAATAAATATTTAAATAATATTTAAATAAAACTTTAAGTATATTAAAAAATTTAAAAATTAGAAATTTTATCTCAAACTTCTGGCTCCTCCAGTGTCTAACCATCCTTTCCCACTATCTCAGAGGATAGTCCTGTATCTAGGAAATAAGCTCCTCCAGAGTATCTCGTCGGTGCTCGATCCATTCTTTGTGGAGCTTGACCTTGTAACCCTAGTATAACTCTCCGATCTTCCTCAGTCGGGCATCTTGAGCCCTCTAGTGATCGAGAAAATCGTACCTCTTCTGCACAAAATTATCAAAAATCAGTTACAAAATTATTCTAATCAAACATATATAGTGTAAACATATAAAATATATAAATATAATTAAGATGCACGTAACTACCCATATCTCCTCCCATATCCGGTCCCTGACGGTAGCATCCATCAAACGTCAGTCTCTGAGCTCTATGGGAATAATGTCCGATCATCTCACAAGCACTCCAAAAAAAGAATGCATCTCTCATGCGATCTCCCCTACCGGCCTCTTCTTTGCATCGTAATAGACCATCACCCGATGTTGGCGATTTCACACATGTGCCATATATGTGGGACCGTAAAATATCCGACTAGATGATGCACCTACAATGCAAATACGTTATTGATAAGTACCATAAATTTATTAATAAAAGTATTAATTTATCAATTAATTCATATTAATTTTTAAAAATTATTAATCAATTTATATATAATTTTTAAGAAATTCATATTTTTATTAATTAAAAAAATTAATTAAAAAATAATAAAAATTAGAAAATAAAATTTTATAATTAATAGAAAGAGCTCATTTTTTTGATCATAACGAAATAAGTTTGAAGCAAAATGAAGCTAAAATGGAAAAGATATGAATTTCTAAAGAAATAAAATAAAAAAATTTAAATGAAAAATAACATACGGCTCAAGCCGCCATGCCGTAGTAGTCGGTGCGTCCAAACGCACCGAGCCAAGCCGACCAAGCTGGTGCACCAAGCCATCCATGCTAGTCGACTCAAGCTCAGAAGCCATCAATCGGTCTACAGCACACTATGGAACGCCAGCTCAGCAGACACCGGCGAATCATAGCTTGCCGCGTGGTGGACCTAGACCCCTAAAGGGTTTATAGAAAATTCATCATAGCTCACAAGGCATTTTTGTCTTTTCATCTATCAATAAAAGGTGCTGATTGGTTGCGGTGCATGATGTAGCCGGTCCATGCGGTCCATGGGAACAGTAAATGTGCGATCGTATGGTGGTGATTGTTTGCGGTCAAGATTGGATGGTCAGCATTTTTTTCGATTGCTGATTTCACCTAGATTGCCATCAAACGGCAGCGCTTGATTCTATCTTCGATCTGACGGTCCAAAAGGCTCCCGATGGTGATCAAACTCTCAAATGCGTGATCAACGGCCTAAATTCCTCCATCAAGCGCGATCCAACGGTCAAAAATTAATCCGACTTGATCTAGGCTATTACACGTCCATTTTTGGTATTTTTGGAAGCATCGGATCACCATCCAATGGCCAAAATTAAAAGAACTCAAGAGGGGCTATTTTAATTCGAATTTCACTTGGATTTCTTCCTATTTTCATGATTAAAACAACCCTTAGTCCCACATTGCCTCCAAAAAAAAAATATCTAGCCTCCCTAGCTCTATAAAAAGGACCCAGGCCTTCAAAAATCAGCATCTCATATCAAGGTGAAGCTTTGGTACAGGGTGAAGCTAGGCTATGGGTTAATGGCTGCTTCAAAGCAATTGGTGCCGAGAAGAAGAGCTGGGCTTCTACACCATCTTTCCATCAATGCCGATCCAAGATCAGAGATCAACTTATTTTATTTTCTTTTTTATTTTATGTATTTAAATTATAAACTTTTTAATATAATATTTATTTTTATGCTCTTTAATTTCATGCTCCTTATTTTTATTGTAATTTAATTTTTATATTTTAATTATTACTTTTTATTTTATTGCAATTAGATGCTAAGATCTAACTAGTAGATCTTAGTACCAAGTTTAAATTCCTACACCTTTTAATTTTAATTTTTTTTATTTTTCAACTTCACTTTTGATCCTAAAACTCTTCTCTTTTCTTTTTCTTTTATAAAATCAAAGATTTTAAATCTAAAAACACTATCTTTTCTATGGATTCGATCCGACTCACTACTATCTATGCATTTTTAATTATTTTAAGAAGTCGGATTAAACTGATAAACATGGTGTGTTAATGACAACATCGTGTTCCTATCAGTTATGCAAATATATAAGTGTGCAAATACTATATAAAAAATAAAGTTATGCTAATATAATAAAAATATACACTCAGATACCTGTGTAGTAGCATGTGTCTCAGATATGGATAACGGTAGAGGCTCAGCTGTCGGTGGAGTAGATACCATCGATGGAGTAGATATCGTCGATGGAGTAGATATCGACGATGGAGGTTCCTAAGCAATCGATATCGAGGTGGATGGAGTATGCTCCGACTGCTCCTCGGATGCTGAATTGCGTGTAACCCACCGAGGGGCAGGGGTGAAAGCTAGATGGCATTTTGGTGCCATCGTAACCTACAACATTAATGAACATTAATCAATATAATATGTTGAACAATAATATTAGTATAGCATCAATAAATAGTCTCTAATATGTACACTAATCAATTGACAAGTCTATCATTATGCAATGCAATAAACAAAAGCAACAAGATATAAACATCCAAAAAATATTATGCAATAAATTCTATAATATGAATTACATTCATAAATAATTATGGATAAGCAACAAACATAAATCTGATCTCTTACACGAACCTTGGTGTTAATCCAGAAACCTAAAAGAAGAACAAAGTAGATGATGGTGGCACCTTAGGGCTTAAAGTTGGAACCTTAGAGAAACATATCAAATTATATTCGCTCAAAAGCCGAGCTAGCTCCATGCCTGAGACATCTGGCTCGGATCCTCCCCTAGCTAGCTCGATCATAGTCTGAGCTGGCTCAACTACGTATCCGAGCTGGTTCGACTGTGTACCATCTTTTCGATCACTTCCTCTCTCCCTCTCTCGATCTCTCTCACCGACGATGGTGACGAGGCTGAACCCCTCTCTTCTAACTTTTCATCTCTCGATCTTCCTCTCTCCCTCTCTCGATCTCCCTCACCGATGAGTCCGGACCCCATCCCTCCCTCTCTCACTCTCTTGATCTCCCTCGCTGGCAAGGCCAAACCCCATCCCTCCTAGTGATGCCGGTAAGGCCGGAGCCCCTCCCTCTCCCTCTCACTCTCTCAATCTCCCACTCTCCCTCTCTCGATCTCCCTCGACCGGCCCTTCCTCTCTCAATTTGTCGGTCTCCTTCTCAATCTCTCCATTTCTTAGTTTTAAATTCCAAAATTGGATCCGGCCTTTTGGGATCCATTAGGATCCAGGTTGGGTACTTCAAGTGCAGACCCATCGGATATTTGGGTTCAGATCCAATATCAATAATTAAAATTGAATCTAGATCTAAATATCTAAGTTTTGATCTGAACCCAACCCATTAATAGATCTAATCCACAACCGCCGACATAGCACAGCCTAAGGCTACCGCCATGGCACGATTCAAAAACTATGGCATGCAGATAATTATATTATTTATAATAAATATTTATAATATTTATTATAAATATTTTATAAATTATTATAAATATACATGATTAATAAATAATACTATAAAATTAAAAAAATTATACCTACGGCTATAGAGAGCGGGTCGCACTGAAAGCTCCAAGGGTCGCCGACGACAATGCTAGAGGAGGAGGATGGTACTAGAGGTAACCTACGAAACAAAAGCAAGATAGTGAGATAGAGAAAAGAGAGAAAGAGGAAAGAGATAGAGAGTAGGGGCGGCTAGGGATGGGGGGCCAGGGGGAGGGGGCATAGTGACGAGGAGGCCTGCAAGGCACAGTGACGGGAGGATCGGTGACTGGGAGCAGGAGTGCGAGGGGTGGGGGGGCGGGTGGGGGTGCCAGGAAGGGGCAGCCGATGATGGGGGGCTGTGGAGTGGGGGGTGACAGGGTGGTGGGGAGGGGTGGCCTGGTATGGGGGGAAGGAGGGGCGGCCGGGGAGGGGGGAAGGGTGGGGGGTGGGGGTGCTGGGTTGCAGGTGGTGGGGAGGAGTAGCCGCTAATGGGGGGGAAGGAGGGGTGGTAGGGGGGAGGGTGGGGGGTGGCAGGGAGGGGCGGTCGGGGATGGGGGGGCTGGGGGTGGGGGGTGGCAGGGTGGTGGGGAGGGGCGGCTAGGGATAGGGGGAAGGAAGGGTGATCGGAGGGAGGGTAGGGGGTGGGGGGGTCAGATGGGGGCTGGCGGATGGCGGGGAGGAGCGGTCGGTGATGGGGGAAAGGAGGGGCAATCGATGGGGGGGTGGGGGTTGGGTGGGGTGGCGGGTGGCGTGGAGGGGTGGCCGGGATAGGGGGACCGGACGGGAGGGGGGAGGAGGGGCGACGCTGGTCGAGGGGAAAGGAGTCTCACCGATGATGGAGAGGAGGGGGAGACATAGAGAGAGAGATCAAGCGCACATAGGAGGAAAGAAAAAATTTGGAGATTTTTAATCTAACCTATGGTAGTGGTTATCGAACCGCTACCCTAGATCTACGATAGTGGTTACCTAAAATGGCTGTCGTAGGTTGAAAATATTTTTTTTATTTTTTTTAAATATTATATAATTTTAAAATTTAATGTCCATCTTCATAATTCACTCTCTAAATAATTATCATTAGAGTTTCATTGCAAAAGGTCGCCTCGATCTGATGGCCCTAGCTTCATCTATCAGAAAAATTTGATTTCCATGATCACGAACAATGATTCAATGATCTGATAGATGGAGACCTTCGATGGGTTCAAAAATCTAGAACGATGATCTCGATGATATGTTTGTATCATACTATCAAAGTTTTATTTCAATCGAATATTGTTATCATGCAACAATTTAGTACGGAATGATTTCGACTATTAAATTAGAAATAAGCGATCAAAGGATTAAACGACATCCGATTATGAGATAATTTTTTAGTTAAATAATATTTATTATAATTTTAAATATTTTATACAATGATGATAGTAAAATTTAAATTATTTTTATATAAATTATTCATGTTAAGCTGATATTGCAAAAGCACGAGCATAATAACTAATAAAGTTTCAGAATGGTTATTAGGAGATGTATAGTTTTAGATCGTTCCTCATCTCACGAGTTGAATTTTATAATCACTACCATAAAAAATGATTAAAGTAGTAGCCAAAATCATTTATAACAAAAATTATCTCATAATCGAACACCGTTTGGTCCTTTGATCACTCATTTATCATTTAACGGTCGAAACTAACCTATACTAAATTGACCAAGATAATGATATCTGATTGAAGTAAAACTTTTATAGTATGCTACAAAGATCATCAAGATCATCATTGCAAGTTTTCAGATCCATCAGAGGTCTCCATCTATCAAATCATCGCATCATTGTTCATGGTCGTCGAAATTAAATTTTTTTGATCGACAAAGCTAGGCCCATCATATCGAGGTGATCTTTTGCGACAACACTCTAATGATAATTATTTAGATAATGAATGATTAAAATGGATATTAAATTTTAAAATTATATAATATTTAAAAAAATATATATGGCAGTAGTTATAATTAACCGCTGCCATAAATTAACTTATAGCAGCAGTTCCTACTAACCGCTGCTATAGATCCGACTTATGGCAGTGGTTTCACTAACTGCGACTATAGGTCCGATCTATAGCAGCAGTTACAATGAACCGCTGCTATAGATCGACCTATGACAGTAGTTTCTTGTAACCGCTGCTATAGGTCCGACCTATGGCAGCAATTTCTTATAACTGTTGCTATAGGTTTGATCTATGGCAGCGATTTTCAAAACCGCTATTATAAGTTTGACCTATGATAGTGGTTAACGAAAATCACTGCCATAGATTCTGTGGCAGTGATTTCAAAAACCGCTACCATAGTATGTGCTGCCATAGGCCCTTTTCGTAGTAGTAGGGTGTTGGGTTTGACGAGTTTACCTTAACCCTAATTCCATCGGGGCTTATGATAGAAGAACCCAATCACATAGGTAGCTACACCGAGAGGTTTACTATTCAATTTTGATGGATTGCCACCATACATAGCTAGGTGTCACTGATGGATTTTGGGACTAATTAGAATTATCTTGATGATCGACGATTCTAATTAGATGAATCAAAAAAGTTCTGGTCCATCGAAAGATCTTTCAAAGATGTCGATGTTGGAGATCATGATATGTCCCATTATCATATAAAACTGAACCTAACTAGATCATACAAATAAGGGTTTAGATTTGGATGTCATCAATTTAGCTAACCCAGTTTGATTGATTTAGATTAGATCCAATTAGGTTCAAAAAAATCGTGCTAGCACATGATTGAGCCTAACATTCTCCTTTTGTAGTTTTTCTGGATCATCTCGACTAAGCTAAATTAGATTTGACTCATCTAGGAGCCTTGTATGGGTCTATCCTAGTCTGGCAGGAACTTATCCAAGTCAAAAAAGTCTTGTCCTAATCTAATCTAGGCTTGTCCTAATCTATCGGATGGAAACAGGATAAAACCTGCTAATTTGTGGAATTATTTGGACAAGACTAATCTGGAAACTCTATAGAAATTTATCTTGATCTGATTGAACCTCATCTTGGCCTGATCAAGACTTATTCTAAATCCCATAAGATGGAAACAAGACAAGGGTTGTCTTTGCCAGATTAGGGCTTCTCCTATAATCATGAGATGAAATTTGGACAAACCTCTCCTAAAAATTCTAGATGGATTTTTCTTGATCTGACTAGACCGATTCTTGATCTGATCAAAGCTTGTTCTAACTTGAATAGAACTTGACATAAATCCATTAGATGAGACTTGAAAAGGTTTTGTCTTAAATTCCATAAGATGGAAAAAGACAAGGGTCAAATGTTGACCCAGATGCAGGAAAGAAAGGGAGAGGGGCGTGCACCCCCTGGAGACATTCTAGGGGCATGCACCCCCTTGGGATTTATGTGGAGTTTGCGAGTGCACGCCCCTTTATGGCATGTGCATCTAATGGATAAGAGAAGGCACCCATTCAAATCAGTTTTGACTGGTCAAAGCATTTGAATTTAATTCAAATTTCTAGGGAGATAAGAGTTTGTGCCATCTACTCACCTTATCCTTTATTCCATGCCATATTTCTGAGTTTTGTACAACAAAATATAGAAAAAATATGGTGTGGGGCATGGACATCATGGAAGAGTCATTCTGCATATTAAACTTTGACCTATTCAAAGTTATATGCGAAGGGACTCTTGACTAGGTCTATAAATAAAGCCCTGTGCAAGCTATTGCGCATTACGATTTCTATATGGCAAAGCCCTACCAAAATCTCTATCTCCATGCCCCTCTTTCAGATCTCTTCCTCTTCTCCATGCCTAAGAGGTTGGGCAAAACTCAGAGATCAAAGGTTGGTTTCTGATCCAGTAAAGACTGCGCGACTAGTTCCCACATTGAGAGATGAAGGTGGTACTGTCGAAGATCGGTTCGAAGGCATTCATGATTGATTCTAGATCTGATCTTTGGAGATCAAATCCAGTAGGAGAAAACTTTTAGATCTAACCTGAGTGGATATTCGTAGAGGCCGAACGCATGCGCGGCTCAATCAAAACCTCGGATCAACCATCAGATCATCACAATAGGTAAACGGATTACCCAATCAGGTGATAATTGTTATCACTATTTTATTTTTTATTTTATTTATAAATTTTAGATTAATCTAATTAAATCTGAGAACTCTTAGATCTGATTAGGTCATAAAAAAATTTTAAAATTATTCCACTATAAATCTGATTTAATCAGATGCATCCTGCAATAGGAAAAACCTAATTTTTTCTTCAACTGGTATCAGAGCCAGATTGCTGCTTTTAGATCTATCTTTAGATTGATATAAAATTATTTTTTATGATTTAATTATTTAATTTTTAGATGTTACATAGGATGTAATCAGATCTAAAATAAAAAAATTATATATTTTTAAATATATATTTGACATAAATGATGCATATTCTAGTCTAGATCTATTGTTCCATATCATGATAGTTTTCAAATATATTTTAGATTAGATCTAATTTAATTTTTATAATTTGATCATTTAAGTTTCAGATGTTATATGAGATGTAATCAGATCTAAAGCATAAGATCTAATTTAAAATTTTGATATATATGATATAGGCAACATATGTCTAGACTAGATTCCTAGTTTAATCTCATAGTCTAGATCAAAAATTTTATGAAATGTTCATTTAATTTTTGAAGATTATGTGATTAGATTAGTTAAATTTTATATATTATATGTGATATAATTAGATGTGAAAGCATGAGATGCAATTAAAAATTTCATATGTATGACATATGCAATGCATGTCTAGACTAGTTCCATAGATCTATGCCATGAGTAGTCTAGATTAAAATTTTTTATGATGAGATCATTTAAAATTTTATTTTCAGATATTACATCAGATGTAATCAGATCTGAAACATAAATTTAAATGTTAAATTTGATATATGAGATATATGCAAAATATGTATAGATTAGATCTTAAATCATGTAACAATTATATGCTTTAGATCTAATAGTTTTGTAGTATAGTTCATATTTCTAATTAAGGCATTCCCTTGATCGTCCAGTCATAAGAGTAAGAAGGGTTTAAAGGCCCTCTCTATTGATTTGATGGGGTGCTCTTATGGCATGTAAGGATGCCGCACGTTTGCCCTTAATCAAAAATCGAAAACTTACTTTTCTATAAAACCCTAGATCCTAAAATCTTAGGATTTTTATGCATGTTTTGTTATTGAACCCTTGGACTTAATTAAGAATTAAGTTTATGAAATTAATCAAGTCTAAAATTTTGAACTTTCAGATCTAAGACACCTTCATAAATCATGGGTTTGGGTGTGGGTAGCTCAATAGGTCTAGCGGTTGATCAAACCAAATCAAGAGTTGGTTAGGTGGGATCACGAGTACTTAGATTTGACCAGTCTAATAGGATTAAGTCTAGATCAAGATCGACTCATAGTCATATGTGGTCGATCAAGTTAAGACCTAATTTGGCTCCGCAGTTCGAGCTTGGATTGTAAGCTAATCTAGTTAGTTCTGATCAGACAAGTCGGTGTCTAAGGTAAGTATGGCAAATATGACCAGTGGTCTTTAATTGGAAGCTACTCGACCTGAATGCATTCACGGTGAGTTAATGGCATATTCCTTCCACTGATCTCACTTACTTGGATGATTGAGTCGATCTAGTTCTAGTTTGAGGTGGCTAACGATTCGAGCTAACCCATGCCACTAGGTTAGTCATAAATGTTATGACTAGTTGAGTCTAAAAGATTAAATCAAATCTTTCTAAGAAAATATTAAGTCCTAGGTCTTCCACCATTGTAGATGTGTGGTCTCTTTTCGGGGTTGATTGTTCTTGATTGAATACAGTGATTCAGTTGCACCGAGAAGATGCAACCATGTCTATTAGGCATTGGATGCTATAGATTGGAAAATGGGTTGGGCTTGATATTCTAAATACGGTGAGGGATTCAATCAGGAATCTAATTTATGCAAATGGTGGATTTGACTTAACTAAAGAGTGGAGCAATATTCCGAGCACAGTGAGCTTCATGAATTAGAGACTAGGTTTGGATGCACCATGTTTAGAAAAATATTGGATAAGAGTTGTCCACTTATTGGTTGACCCATCATCAATAACTATTAGATGAGGTGGTGAGCCAGTCGGTGGGACCGCACCACCCACTAGAAATCAATAATTGTGAAGATTTTTGCATCTCTACCAAGACAGTGTAGGGATCTGAGAAAATAGTGGGAGCCTAGTTTGTTTAAAAATGAAGCTCCTAAATAAATTGGTTGAGTCAAATTACAAGTCTAACTATAAACTTTGACTCTCTACAGAAAAATATTTGCATCAAAATTCCTAGCCTGAATCCTAGATATCCATAATTTGACTAGACCAATTTATAAGGATTGGCTAAAAAACTTCAAAATTATTTTGGGTTTGGAAAGGTTGACCTATGTATTGGACCAAAACCTCCTCTTTATCAGCCCATCCGATTGTTGATCAGAGAACGTCTCATGAGAAGTGGTCTGATGATCATAACAAAGTAAGGTGCCACATGTTGGGCTTAGTGTTAGATGAATTACAGCACCAACATGAAGACATCAGGACTGCTCGCCAAACATTGGTGCACCTACAAGAGTTGTTTGGTGAATAGAATCGCGCAATGCATTATCAAGTCTCGAAGATACTTTTTAAGATGCAAATGTGTGATGGACAGTTGGTCCAAGATTATTGCTTAGCAATAATCAAGGACCTAAAGAGCTTGAGAAGCTTAGAGTCTTGATGGACAAGGATCTATAGATTGATGTGATCCTACAATCCTTCAATGATTCGTATGGGAGTTTATCATAAATTTCTATATGAATTAGCTCCTGTGCACCTTGGTTGAGTTGATGAACATGCTGGTTACTATTGAGTAAAATTTGAAGAGTTCAAAAGCTTAGTTCTAGCTATGGAGCAGACTTCTTCTAAGAGAAAGTCTTTTGCAAAGAAGTAGTCTGCAAAGTAGTAGAAAATAGAGAAAAAAAGAAGGGCAAGCTGAAGAAGAAGGCCAGGAGAAGAAAAAGTATTTCCACTACAACTCCAATGGCCATTGAAAGCGAGACTGTCCTGCATACCTGGCCAGCTTGAAGAACAAGCAAGAAGAAGGACCTTCTAAAGGAATGCTCATCATTGAGCCTATCGAGCAAAATATGAATGCCATAGGATTAAAATGATCTAGAGATAGTGTTAATGAAAGGTACCTATAGCACCTTAGGCTAGGTCATATAGCTGAAGACAAGATTAACAAATTAGAGAAATTCGGACTAATGGATCCATTGACTTTCGAGTCATATTCGATTTATGAATCATGCCTTCAAGGCAAAATGACCAAACTTCCTTTTGTAGTACACGAAAAAAGGCCATAGACCTACTTGCCCTGGTATATATAGATGTGTGCAGCCCATTTGATGTATCGACCATAAGCAATTATGACTATTTTATTATTTTTATCGATAATCTATCTTAGTACGGATATGTGTATTTAATACGATACAAGTTTGAAGCCATTAAAAAGTTCAAGAAATTCAAATACGAAGTAGAATAGCAAATCGAAAAGCCCATTAAGGTTCTTCGATTGAGGAGGTGAACACCTTAGTCAAAAATTTCTGGACTATCTTAAGGATAATGGTATAGTTTCATAATGGACTTCACCTGGAATGCCTTAACTTAATGAGATTTTAGAATGAAGAAATTGGACCTTATTAGATATGTTCTGATCCATGATGAGCTTCATGGATCTTTCTGAGTTTCTTTAGAGACATAGTTTAATAGGATTCCATCTAAAACTATTTTCACCACACCGTATGAGATATGGTATGGTAAGAAGCCACGTCTGAGTCATCACAAAATTGAGATTGTCTGGCAGCGGACAAGTTAGAGTCTAGGTCTCTTAGATCTCAGTTTATTAGATATCCTAAAGAGTTATTAGTATATTACTTCTATCTTTCAGAAGACCACAATGTGATTATGGGTTGACATACCATTTTTCTTGAAAAATAGTTTATTCAAGATGATAATATTGGAAGATAGATTAGGCTTAAGGAGAAAGTCTCTAAAGAGCAAAGAGCTAAGGAACCTAAGGAATCCAATTATTCTGAGCCAATCCATAATTCACTACCTCTTCCACCTCGTAGGTCAAATAGAATTTTTCGTCCTCTTAAAGGTACTTAGGTACTATTTTAGAGGATGTAGAGAAAATATTCCTCATGAAAAATGGATTCATGATGATGATCCTAGAACCTATGACAAGGCGATATTAGATATCGACTTCGAGAATTGGTAAGAGGCAATGAAGTCAAAGGTTGACTTGATGCACTCGAACTAAATTTGAATCTTGGTAGATCCACCTAAAGATATAGTACCTATTAGATATAAATGGATCTTCAAGAGAAAGATATGTACAGATGGGAATGTAGAGACATTCAAGGCTAGGCTAGTGGCGAAAGTGTATCAGGTTATCTTCTCATCACTGGCCACCATCCGTACATTATTTGTCATTGCAGTATATTTCAATTACGAAATATGGCAGATGGATGTGATAATGGAGTTCATAATTAGATATCTTGAGGAAGATATTTATATGAAATAGCCATTTGTTTTCACATCAAGTCATAGTGATCACAAAGATCTGTAAGCTGCAAAGGTCCATCTGTGGACTCAAGCAAGCATCTTGGAGTTAGAATGCTTGATATAATCAAATCATTTGATTTCATCAAGAACGAGGAGAAATCGAGTGTGTTCAAGAAGATCAGTGAGAGCATTGTTGTCTTCCTCATATTGTATGTGGATGACATCCTCTTGATTAGAAATAATATTTTCATACTGACATAGGTCAAAGTATGGTTATATAAGAAATTTTCTATGACAGACCTAGGTAAGGCATCCTTTGTTTTTATTTTTGAGGTCTCTAGGGATAGACTAAAGAGGATGCTAGGTCTCTCAAATAAAGGTGCTGAAGAGATTCAGCATGGTGAACTCTAGGTCCAGGGGTATGCAAACTCAAACTTTATGTCTGACATAGATGATCGAAAGTCGACATCTGAAAGTTTGTTCCTGTGCACTGGTGATACTATAAGTTGGAAGAGTTTCAAGAAGATGGTTCCACCTCATCCATGATTACCTCGAAAAGGAACACATCGAGGTTAAGAGAGTTGACTCTGTAGAACATGCGATTGACCCAATGATAAAGCCTTTAGGCCCGCAGAAGATCTAAGCCCACCATGAGAAGATGGGACTTAGATTTATAGCCAATTAGCTCTAGGTCAAGTGGCAGTTTGTTAGATGTATATCCTAAAAGCTAGATTAGCTGATACTTGTTAAATACTTTCTAAGGGCATTTTCATAATTTTGACTTAAAATTAATTAAAGAATTATTTATTCTATCATATTATGTATAAAGTGTCTGTGATACATTCATTGAGTTAATAGGCATGATAACACATATCCTCAAAAGTTAAAAATTTAAGGCATGTGTTATCATAATTAACATATAAATTGCTCCAGATTATAGGATCATCATAAGGATGGTGATTGATCTAGAAGATCAGTATACGATCGCTTTCTTAGGATAGATGAGTCTTGAGTCTATGGTGTGGAGACATCAGAATGAGAGTACAGGTACTCGTTAGAGAATGAGGGTGCTGAGCGTGACCACCTCGAGCAGTCATAAGGGAGCCTACCTTCTCGTCGATGACTAACTTGATGCTGTAGTGTGTGTCTAATTCTTTGATCTGAGGTGCATCGATAGTTCATCTTGAGGGTATTATAGTTTGACTACACCATAACTCGATCTCCCAGTCATTCGAAATCCTGAGGTGTATGTTAGCTATAGCATGTTCATTGTAGAAATTGGATCACACCAAGATGGGATCTATCAACCTCGGTAGATGAGAAGTAGTCCTATGATGATCATGAGATTGAGTCCTAAAACCCATGGCCATGATAGTGTAAAATAATAGAAAGGAGTTTCTATTAGGATTTCACATCGGACTCGAATCGAATGATTCATTCATATGATGGGTGTTGGTTTTGACAAGTTGACCTTAACCCTAATCCCATCGGGGCTCATGATATAAGAACCCAATCACATAGGTAGCTACACCGAGAGGTTCGCTATTCGATTTTGATGGGTTGCCACCATATACTATTAGGTATCACTGATGGATTTTGGGATCAATTAGAATTATCTTGATGATCGACGATTCTATTTGGATGAATCAAAAGAATTCTGATCCATCGAAAGGTATTTTGATAATATCGATGATGGAGATCATGTCATATCCCATTACCATACAGAACTAAATCTAACTAGATCACATAAATAAGGGTTTGGGTTAGGATGTCATCAATTAAGCTAACCCAGTTTAATTGATTTGGATTAGATCCAATTAGATTCAAGAAAATCATGCTAGCACACGATTGAGCCTAACATTCTTCTTCTATAGTCTTTCTCGATCATCTCGATTGAGCCAAATTGGATTTGACTCACCTAGGAGCCTTATATGGGTCTATCCTAGTCTGATTGAAACTTGTTCAGATCAAAAAATCTTATCCTAACTTGATCTAGGCTTGTCCTAATCCATCGGATGAAAACAGGACAAGACCTACTAATTTCTAGAACTATTTGGACAAGACTTATCTGAAAACTTTGTAAGGATTTATCTTCATCTGATTGGATCTTGTCCTGACCTAATCAAGACTTATCCTAAATCCCATAAGATGGGGACAAGACAAGGGTTGTCTTTGCTAGATTAGGGCTTATCCTAAAATCATGAGATGAAATTTGGACAAGCTTCTCCCAAAAATTCTAGATGGATTTTTCTTGATCTGATTGGATCGAGTCCTGATCTAATCAAGGCTTGTTCTAACTTGATTAGGACTTGACATAAATCCATTAGGTGAGACTTTAAAAGGTTTTATCTTAAATCCCATAAGATGGAAAAAGACAAGGGTCAAATGTTGACCCGGATGCAGGAAAGAAAGGGAGAGGGGTGTGTATCCCCTGGAGACATTCTAGGGGTGCACATCCCCTTGGGATTTATGTGGAGTTTATGAGTGCACACCCCTTTATAGCATGCGCATCTGATGGATAAGAGAAGGCACTCATTCAAATCAATTTTGATTGATTAAAGCATTTGAATTTGATTAAAATGCCTAGGGAGATAAGAGTTTGCGCCATCTACTCACCTTATCCTTTATTCCATGCCTTATTTCTAAGTTTTGTGTGATAAAATATAGAAAAAATATGGTGTGGGGCATGGAGATCATGGAAGAGTCCTTCTGCATATTAAGCTTTGACATGTTCAAAGTAATATGCGAAGGGACTCTTGACTAGGTTTATAAATAGGGTCCCGTGCAAGCTGTTGTGCACCACGATTTCTATATGGTGAAGTCCTGCAAAAATCTCTATCTCCAGGCCCCTCTTTCAGATCTCTTCCTCTTCTCCATGCCCAAGATGTTGGGTAAAACTCAGAGATCAAAGATTGGTTCCTGATCCTACAAAGACTGCGCGACTAGTTCCCACATTGAGAGATGAAGGTGCTACCGTCGAAGATCGGTTCGAAGGCATTCATGATTGATTCCAGATCTGATCTTTGGAGATCAGATCCAGAAGGAGTAGACTTTCAAATCTGACCCAAGTGGATACTGGTAGAGGTCAGGTGCGTGCGCGGCTCAATCAGAACCTCGGATCAACTATCAAATCATCACAATGGATAAACAATTTATCCGATCAGGTGATAATTATTATCACTATATTATTTTTTATTTTATTTATAAAAAAATAAATGGTTTATCCAAAGTGGTCAATCCTACCTTGATTTATATACCAACTCCTTAAGTATTTGACTATGCCTAAAAATCTTCCATCACTAAATTAGAAATTTAAGTAGTCTGGTACCAAAGTACAGTAAGTTGCTTGAAAGTCACTACGGTGATCTCAAGTCAGAGGAACACTTATATCCATGTACCTTTGGAGTAATTCTTAACAGCAAAAAGCTCTAAAGTTGATCATGTTCAGTGTAGATATATCCCTACATCTCATCTGTATTATATACCAATGTCTCCATACTCTTTGGTTAAGAGGATAACTTACCCATATGGCATACAACGATCTACACTCGATAAATATTATCATCCTTGATAACAACGTATCATTTGGTCATGAATGGATTTAAGGACTAAACTATAAATTCTCCTTTATCAATTCTAAATAGTCCTAAGGACTTCATCACAACATAGAAGTTTATTAAAAAATATAAAAAATTTATGATGAAAATGCTAAAATAATATTTACTTATTTATAATTTATATATAATTATAAAATTAGCTCAACCATCAATAGGCAAATGATTGGCTTTGGAACACCATTCCCAACACCATCAACATGAATGGTCCAGGAATTTACCTCAAAAGGGCTCGTTTCTGCTTTAGGTGGATCAATTTTAGCTTCAGTAGGACCTGCTTCTGATAGCTCGAACCCCATAGATTCTTGAATTATGCACTCTACCATAAAGTCCACCAACACTTGTGCCTTAACCTAAGGGCGAGGTTTGAATTGGACATCGAACTTGGTCAACTTGATTACCCATTTTGCAATTCGACCAGATGTATCAGGCCGATATAATACTATCTTCAATGTTGGGTCCATCAATAGAATGGTGGTATGAGCTTGAAAAAATGGGCGAAGCTTTCTAGCTATAATTAGCAAAGCATAAATCAACTTCTCGAGCTTTACGTATCATGTCTTAACATCTCATAGAACTCGGCTAACATAGTAGATCAGATGCTGAACCTTATTTTCTTCTTTCACTAAAATAGCACTTATGGCTTCACAGGAGACTGGTAGATATAAATTCAACTCTTCTCTAGACTCCAATTTGCCTAGGAGCGGGGGAGAGCTGAGATAAATCTTCAGTTCTTCAAAGGTTTGCTGACACTCCTTGGTCCATTAAAAATTCTTTGGATTTTTATGGATCTAAAAGAAGGGGAGGTAATGCTTCACTAATTTGGAGATGAAATGGTTTAATGTCACCATCTTTTTTGTGAGGTGCTGAACTTCTTTTACTATCTTTGGTGGGGTCATCTCCCGTATTATTTGTATCTTTGTTGGGTTCGCCTCGATCCCTCACTTTGACACCATGAACCCTAAAAATTTTTTTGAGATGACTTCGAAGGTACATTTGGAGAGATTTAACTTCATCTCATACTTTTGCAAAGTAGCAAAGGTTTCCTCAAGATCTTCTACATGAGTCCTTGTATTTCTGCTTTTAGCGAGCATATCGTCTACATACACCTCCATATTGCAGTTGATCTACTCCTTGAATATCTTATTCATGAGATGCTAATAAGTAGCACCCACATTCTTTAAGCCAAAGGGCATCACCTTGTAGTAGAAGAGACCTTGGTTGGTTATGAAGAAAGTTTTCTCCTCATCTTCTGGTGCCATCCAAATCTGATTATAACTTGAGAAGGCATCCATAAAGGTTAGGAGGTCATGGCCCAAAGTAGCATCCACTATTTGATCAATCTGAGATAGCAGATAACTATCCTCGGGCAGGCTTTACTCAGATTGATAAAATCTATACACATCCATCATTTTCCATTAGCATTTTTGACTAAAACCACATTCACAATCCAACATGGGTAGACTGCTTCTCGGACGAAGTTGGCTCCTAGAAGTTTGTTGACTTTCTCCATGATTGCTTTTTGACACTCAAAAGCAAAACTTCATTTCTTTTACTTCATGGGTCAGTTGGTAGGGTCCACATTTAGATGATGGGTCATCACCTTAGGATCGATGCCAGGCATATCAATAGGCATCTAGGCAAAAACATCAACATTTTTTTGCAAAATGATGGTAAGCGATCTTGGGTTGTTTGGTCTAAGCTTGAACCAATCTAGATGGTGTGATCTTTGTTTTCATCTTTCAAAGAGACCGAGATAAGGTCTTTAGCTAGTTCTCCTCGTTCTTCGGCCAAGTCATCTTTGGTGTCTAACCCTTCCACTAGACATGTTTCAGGTTGTTTGCCACCTTGGAGTGTAATGGTATAGTATATCGAGCTAGAACTTGATCACCTCATATCTCTCCAATTCCATCGATCATTGGAAACTTCACTTTCAAATAATATGTCAAGACTATGGCTCGAAGTGTCTCAAGCCCAGGTCTTCCAAGGATAGTATTATAGGCGGAGGGTGCTCAGACCACTAAGAAATCCACATGACCCAAGGATTGTAGAGGGGGTTGTCCGACAATCACTGGTAGGGTGATAACCCCTTCAACTAGTACTGGATCTCCAAAAAATTCTACAAGTGAGGAATTTAGTGGTCCTAGGTGATTCTTGGATATTTTCATTTTTACAAAGGTATCATAAAACAATATGTCTATAGAGCTACCATTATCAATTAAAATTCTTTGTACATCAAAATTTGCAATGTTCAAAAGGACTATAACCATATCATTGTACAGAAACTAAACTCCTTCAACATCTCACTCAATAAAAAAAATTAGTTCTTTAGTTCATTGTCTCTTAGTAGATTCTCCTGATCCTTCAGCTCCATTGTTCCAACCCCTAGCTATAGTATTTATTATTCCTATCGAGGGTCAGTCTTCTATTGCCTCTTCTTATCGATGTGGCTCTAGTTGTCGATGTTCTCTTGATTGTTCTTCACGCCTCTCTCAACGGCAATGAATAAATCAATCCAAACATCCACACCAAATTAATTCCTTGATCTTATCTTGGAGTTGAATGTACTCCTCTATGTCGTGGCCATGATCGTGGTGGTATAAGCAAAATTTGTTAGGATTGCACCTATTTGAATGGATCTTCATCCTTTCAGGCCTCAGGAGTTGCTCCCTAATTTGCATTAAGACTTGGATTTTAGGAGCATTTAACGGTGCATAATTTTTTAACCTCCTTGGGGGGTGGAGGGGATTCGGTTGCACCTTCCCATTTGGGCTTCAAGGTCGATGATTTCAAGGGGGACTTCTTGATATTTTGCACTGAGGTAGAGCTCTAGAATGCCAAGGCACTTCTTTTGGACCCCTTTGTGAAGGAAAATCCTGATTTTCTAGGGTCAGATTCATTCAAATCTGATTGGATCAAGAGGCATATTTCAAAAATTCTCCTCTCAGATCTAGATCAGATCTGACACTTTTCAGATCTAATTTATGATTTGATAATTAAGAAAATAAAATTAAATTAGTTCTAAATTAATTTTACCTTGATTCTGGGTAATTTGATTATCCGTTGATGATCCTGCCGAAGCCCTGAGGTTCTAGATCTAGCCACGCAAGCGCCTGGCCTCTACCGGTATCCACTTGGGCTAGATCTGGAGATCTTCTCCTTCTCTTTCTTTTCTCCAAAAATTAGATCTGGATCTGATTTGGAGAATCTTCAAAACTTCTTCTGAAGATCATCCATCGTCTCTACAGTAGTGCTGCCTTCTTCCTTTTTCGTCAGCCTTTCCTTGCCTGACTCGCACTAATCTGAAGGCCAAACTTTCTTGGGCATGGAGAGGAGGGAGAGGGCCAGATGGTGGCATGGAGAAGGGAGAGTGGTAGCCTTGGGGCATGGCTTGAAAGATGGGTTCTCAAAAGTGGGTGCAGATAGGGTCTTTTTATAGACTCTACTGCGCCATGCAGTGCTGCATCACCCCGGTCAATCATGTTGCTTTGTGCAATCAGATCTAAATCTGATTGATGGGATGACATCACCTGATCCAATCAGATGAGAGACCCACAGGTTTCTTCTTAATGGTGCCTAAGATTGGTCAAAGTAGATACCCAAGGGCCACCTAAGTAGAAATCAAGAAGCAACCTGGAGTCCCATCCGTATGGGACTCTAGCATCCCTATCCATGGGCACACGCCATCCTAGGCATGCACCCTCTTCTTTTCAATTTTAAAAGAGGGGACAAGCCCCTATCTACTCTCCAATAAGTGCATGACACATGGACAGATGTCCAAGGGTCAAAGGTCAATGTTTGACTAAGTCAAAGTACAAAAATTAGCAGATGATGAAAAATGGCAGGTGTTGTCTCAAATTTATCTCATAAATTAAGATAACCCTTTTCTGACTTAGACAAGCTCCAGTCAGACTAGGTAAAGGTACCTGAGTGAACACAAACTCTTTTGGCTCAGTCGAGATAACTTTTATAAAAGAAAAAGAAGAACATTAGGCTTAATCATGTGCTAGCATGATTTTCTTGAACCTAATTGAATCTTATTCAAATCAATTGAACTGGGTTAGTCCAATTGATGATATCCAGATCCAAACCCTTATTTGTGTAACCCAGTTAGGTTCAATTTTGTATGGTAATGGGATATGTCATGATCTCCATCATTGACATCATCGAAACTCCTTTCGATGGATCAGAACTCTTCTAATTCAAACAACTTAGAATGATCGATCATCTAAATCATTCTAATTGCTTCCAAAATCCACCAGTGACACCTAGCAGCATATGATGGCAATCCATCAAAATTGAAAATGAACCTCTCGGTGCAGCTACTTGTATGATTAAGTTCTTCTATCTTGATTTTCGATCAGATTCGGGTTAAGGTGAACTCGTCAAACCCTAATTTCTATCATATGATTTAATCATTCGATTCAAGTCCGATGTGAAAACCTTAATAGAAACTCTTTCTATTATTTCATACTCTCTGCCATGGCCATGGGCTTATGGACTTGATTCTCATGATCATCATAGGGCTGCTCCTCATCCATCGAGGTAGATAGATTCCATCTTGGTGCAATCCAATTCCTACAATGAACATGCTATAGCCAACATACACCTCAGGATTCCGAATGGCTAGGAGACCGAGTCATGGTGTAGTCAAACTATAACACCCTCAAGGTGAACTATCCGATGCACCTCAGGTCAAAGAACCAGACACACCACTGCAGCATCGAGTCAGTCATCAACGAGAAGGTAGACTTTTTTATGACTACTCGAGGTGGTCACGCTCAGTGCCCTCATTCTCTAACGAGTATCCTATACTCTCACTCCGGTGTCTCTACACCGTAGACTTAAGACTCATCTACTATAAAGAAGTGATTGTACACCTAATCTTCTGGATCAATCACCATCCTCATGATGATCCTACGGTCAGGAGCATTTTATGAGTTAATAATGAAAATTCATGTCTTAAATTTTCAACTCTTGAAAATATGAATTATCATTACCATTAACTCAAAGGATGTATCACAGACACTAAATACACATATGTGATAGAAAATAATCCATTTTATTATTTATAGTCAAAATTATAATTTTGCCCTTAGAAGTGTATTACAAGTGTCAGCCAATTCTGGCTTCTAGGGCACACATATCTAACAAACTCCCACTTAACCTAAAGCCAATTGGCTACAAATCTAAGTCCCATCTTCTTAAGGTGGGCTTCGATCTTTTGTTGGCCCAACGGCTTTGTAAGCGAGGTCCGTCGTATTGTCTGCGGAGTCGACTCTCTTGACCTCGACGTAACCCTTCTCGAGGTAATCGTGGATGAGGTGGTATCGCCGCTCGATGTGCTTGGATTTCTGGTGAGATCTTGACTCCTTAGCAAGGGCTATGGTACCATTGTTGTCGTAGTACAGAGGAATGGCATCTGATGGCATCACTCCGATCTCCATGGCAAACTTCTTGTACCAGAAGCTTTCTTCGTAGCTTCTGATGCAGCGATATATTCTGCTTCCATGGTGGAATCTGCTATCACTATCTGTTTGAAACTTTTCCAACTGACAGCTCCATCATTGCACACAAACAGACTCCCAGATGTCGACTTTCGATCATCTACATCGGACATAAAGTCCGAGTCTGTATACCCCTGGACTTGGAGTTCTCCATTACCAAAGACCAACAACATATCCTTAGTTCTTCTCAAGTACTTAAGGATACATTTCACAGAAGTCCAGTGTTCTTCACCTGGATTCGACTGATATCTGCTTGTGACACTCACAGCATGGGCTATATCAGGTCGTGTACATAACATGGCATACATGAGGCTCCCTATTGCTGAAGCATAAGGGATCTTGCTCATGCGTTCTATTTCCTCAGGTGTGCTAGGGCACATCTTCTTTGGAAAGATGAATGCCATGCCTGAAGGGTACTAAACCCCTCTTAGAGTTTTCCATACTAAACCTCTTTAGTACTTCCTCTATGTACATCTTCTGTGAAAGTCCTAGCATCCTATTCGGTCTATCTCTATAGACCTTAATTCCTAGAATAAAGGATGCTTCTCCTAGGTCTTTCATGGAGAATTCTTTAGATAACCACATTTTAACTATGGTCAACATGGAAATATCATTCCCGATAAGGAGGATGTCATCCACGTACAATACGAGGAAGACAACAGCACTTTCCACTGATCCTTTTTGAAAGACACATGGCTCCTCCTCATTTTTGATGAAACCAAATATTTTGATCACATCATTAAAATGAGTGTTCCAGCTCCGAGATGCTTGCTTAAGTCCATATATGGACCTTTGCAGCTTGCAAACCTTGTGATCATCATCACTGGATGTGAAACCTAGCGGCTGTTCCATATAGATATCTTCCTCAAGATATCCATTTAAGAATACCGTTTTCACGTCCATTTGCCATATTTCATAATCGAAATAGGCTGCAACAGCAAGCAATGTGCGAATGGATTTTAGCATAGCTACTGGATGAAAAGGTATCCTGATAGTCAATGCCTTCGCATTGACTATAACCTTTTGCCACTAATCTAGCCTTGAATGTCTCCACATTTCCATCTGCACCAATCTTTCTCTTAAAGATCCATTTACACCCAATAGGTACTATACCTTCTGGTGGATCTACCAAGGTCCAGACTTAGTTTGAGTGCATCGAGTCAATTTCTGACTTCATTGCCTCTAACCATTTCTCGGAGTCGA
Source organism: Cocos nucifera (assembly GCA_006176705.1). Lineage (NCBI taxonomy): Eukaryota > Viridiplantae > Streptophyta > Magnoliopsida > Arecales > Arecaceae > Cocos > Cocos nucifera. The sequence goes on from QRFJ01003955.1 coordinate 52,621, forward strand.
TATCTGATATCATCTCGTTATAGATTTTGGGATCATTACCATGAACCCCATTACCTATGAGGAACATTTTCTCTACATCCTCTGAAATAGTACTTAAGTACCTTTCAGGGGGACGAAAAACCCTTTTCGATCTATGAGGTGGAGGAGGTAGTGTATGGATTGGCTTAACCTGATTTGGTTCCATTTGGTCCTTAGCTCGTTGCTCTTGTGAGACTTTCTCATCGAGCTTGATCTATTTTCCAATGCCGCTATCTTGAATAAACTATTTTTCAAGAAAGATGGCATGTCGACTCACAATCACATTGTGATCTTTTGGAATGTAGAAATAATATCCTAATGACTCTTTAGGATATCCTATGAATCGAGCTCTAAAGGATCTAAAGTCTAACTTGTCCGCTTGTCTTTTGACATGAGCTGGACAATCCCAAATTCTGAGATGACTCAGACTTGATTTCTTACCATGCCATATCTCATACGGTGAGGTAGGAGCGGTTTTAGAAGGAACCCTATTCAGTAAGTATATTGCAAGTTAACAAACAGTGTTCCCAAAAAAAATCAGAAAGGTCTGTGAATCTCATCATGGATCGGACCATATCTAATAGGATTCTGTTCCTCCATTCTGAAACCTCATTGAGTTGAAGTATTCCTGGTGGAGTCCATTGAGAGACTATGCCATTTTCTTTGAGATAGTCTAGGAATTCCCGACTAAGGTATTCACCTTCCTCGATCTGATCGAAGAACCTTAATGGGTTTTTTTAATTTATTTTTCTACTTCATGTCTGAATTCTTTGAACTTTTCAAAAGCTTTAGACTTGTGTCTTATAAGATACACATATCCATACCTTGATAAATCATCATCGGTAAAGATTAATGAAGTAGATAAAGTTGCCTCTAGCCGGCACATCAAATGGGCTGCACACATCTCTATTGTACTAGAGGCAAGAAGATTCGTGGTCCCTTTCCCCATGTCCTACAAAAGGGGGTTTAGTCATTTTGCCATGAAGACAGGATTCATAAATTGGATATGACTCAAAAGTCAATGGACTCAATAGCCCATGGTTTTCTCCAATTTGTTAACCCTATCTTCTGCTATATGACCTAATCTTAGGTGCCATAGATACCTATCATTAGGACTATCCCTAGGACATTTTGATTTTATGACATTCACATTTTGCTCAAAGTTAAAAATAGATACATCAACATGTAATTGATAAAGATCGTTAATAAGAAAACCATTTGCAATTTTATTTCTTTCATAAAAAATATTACAATGGTCCTTAAGAAAACTAATTACATAGCCTTCTACTGCAAGGCAAGAAATAGAAATCAAATTCCTGCTTGCTATAGGTACATAATAATAGTCTTTTAATATTAAGTCTAAACCAGATGGTAGTCGAAGAGGATATGTCCCCATGGCCATGGCAGCAACCCTTGCTCTAATTCCGACGTGTAGGATCATCTCACCATCCCTCAGCCTTCTGCTATCCTCAAGATCCTGCATAGAATTACACAAGTGAGCACTAGAACCAGAGTCAAGCACCCAACTGGATGCAGAAGAAACTATAAGGTTAGACTCAATAACGAGCATACCTCCAGAAGGACCTGCCTCCTTCTTCTTTAGGGTGGCCAGGTAAGTAGGACAGTTTCACTTCCAATGGCCGTCATTGTTGCAATGGAAACACTTTCTTTTGTCGGCGGTCTTCTTCTTCAGCTCTGCCTTTTTCTTCTTTCCTCCTTCCACCTTCTACTTTTTCATAGACTTCTTCTTCTTTCCAAAAAACTTTCTCTTGGAAGAAGTCCATTCCACAGAAAGTACTGAGCCTTTAGAATCTTTCATAGAAAGCTCAGCGGTAACCAGCATATTCATTAAGTTCGGCCAAGGAATTTTTGAAGTTTATGCATGTGGTAATTCATGATGAATTGCCCATATGCATCAGTCAAGGATTGCAGAATAATATCATTCTGCAGATCCAAGTCTAACTTCACACCGAGCTTCTCAAGCTCTTCCATGTTCCTTGATCATTGTCAGACAGTGATCTTGGACTGACTGCCCATCACGCATCTTAGCCTTAAAAAAGTCATTTTGTGACTTGATACTTTGGCTGCGCGACTCTGTTCACCAAACATCTCCTGCAGGTGAGCCAACATTTGGCGAGCAGTTCCCGATATCTTCATGTTGGCACTGGAGCTCATCAGACATCGAGCCCAACATGTAATATCTGGCCTTATTATCTTCGTCAATCCATTTTCCAGAGACGCTCTCTGTTCAGTGGATGGACGGGCTGGTAAGGTGGGAGGGTCCTGGTCCAATACATGGGTTAACTTCTCGGAACTCCAAAATAATTTTGTAGTTTCCTGAGCCAATCTTGTATAATTGGGTCCGATCAGTCTATGTGTGTCCAGGATACGTGCTAATGGATTGGACGCAGACATTTTCCTGTAGAGAGTCAAAGATTCTAGTTAGATACTATAATTATGACTTGACCAATTTGTTTAGAGATTTTATTTTTAAATAAATTAGCTTCCACTATTTTCTCGGATCCCTACACTCCCTCTGTAGAGATGCAAAAATCTCCACGATTAATGATTTCTAGTGGGTGGTGTGGTCTCACCAACTGACTCATCACCTCACCTAACAGTTATTGGTGATGGGTTAGCCAATGAGTGAACAACTCTTGTTCAATGATTCTCTAATCATGGTGCACCCAAACTTGGTCTCTAATTCATGAATCTCACCGTATCCGAAATATTGATCCACTCCTTAGTTAAGTCAGACCCACCATTTGCATAGACTGGGTTCCTAATTGAGTCTCTCACCGTATCCAAAATATTGAGCCCAACTCATCCTCCAGCCCATAGCATCCAATGCCTAATAGACATGGTTGCATCTTTTCCGGTGCAACTGAGCCACTGTATCCAGCCGAGAACAATCAACCCCGAAAAGGGCCCGCACATCTACAATGGTGGAAGACCTCAGACTTAATCTTTTCTTAGGAGAATTGATTCAGGTCTCATTAAACTAGACTTATCATAGTCATAACAATTATGACTAACCTAGTGGCATGGGTTAGCTCGGATTATTGACCACCTCAGATCAGAACTGTGTCAACAGATATGGCCAGGTAAGTGAGACCGGTGGAAGAGATATGCCATTAACTCGTACAAGAATGCATTCGAGTCGAGTAGCTTCCAATTAAAAATCAGTCGGTCGTATCTGCCAAACTTACCTTAGACACCAAATTATTGAGACAGAACCAATTGGGTTAGCCTACAATCCAGACTCTAACCACTGAGCCTAATTAGGTCTTAGCTTGATCGATCACTCACGTGACTCGATCTGACCCAGACTTAATCCTATTAGGCTGGTCAATTTAAGCATTGTTGATCCCATCTAACCAACTCTTGATTCGGTTTGATCAACCGCTTAGACCTAATTGAGCTACCCAAGTCCCGAACCCAATTTTATGAATATGTCTTAGATCTGAAAATTCTTAATTTTAGACCTAATTGAATATTTCATAAACTTAATTCTTAATTAAGTTAGGGTTCATAAATAAAATATGCACAATAAGATCCTAGGATTTCAGGATCTAGGGTTTTGCAGAAAGTAAGTTTTGGATTTTTGATTAAGGATGAACGTGCAGCACCCCTACACATCATAAGAACATTCCCATCGAATGGAAGGAGAGGGTCCTTTAAACGTCCTTCTTTATTCTTATGACCGGACGACCAAGAGGAACGCCTTAATCAGAAAAACAACTAATCTACAAAAACTAATTAGATCTATATCATATATCTCATATAAAAAATTAGATCTAATCATGGCATATTTTGCATATATCTCATGTATCATGCATGCATATTTTTCAGATCTAAATTATCTCATAATTAATCTAAAAAATTAAATTTAAATTTGATCTTAATCAAATAAAATTCTAATCTAGACCTATTATGTAGAACTATTCTACAACTAGTCTAGACATGCATCTAATCATATCTCATATGAATATAAATTAAATTTAATTTATTTTTTATTTTTAGATATAATTATAATATTTATAATATTAAAAAATAAAAAGTAAGTAGATCTAAAAATTATATTCAATCAAATAAAAAATATGATTATACTAGACTACACATAGAATAATTCTATACCTAGTCTAGTTATGTATCTCATACATATTAGATCTATATTAATTAATTTTAATTTTTTATTTTTCTAATTTTAGATCTAATCATATCTCATGTGATATCTGAAATTACTAATTAATTAGATTAAATTAAATCTAAAAAAATTTTATAAGAACCTGGCTCTGATACCAGTTGAAGGGAAATCTTGATTTCCTGGGGTCAGGTTCGTTCAGATCTGATTGAATTGAGAGTCATATTTCAAAAATTCTCCTCTCAGATCTAGATCAGATCTAATACTTTTTAGATCTAATTATGATTTTATAATTAAGAAAATAAAATTAAATTAGTTCTAAATTAATTTTACCTTGATTCTGGGTAATCTGATTACCCGTTGATGATCCTACCGAAGCCCTAAGGTTCTGGATCTAGCCATGCAAGCACTTGGCCTCTACCGATATCCACTCCGACAGGATCTGGAGATCTTCACCTTCTCTTTCTTTTTTTCAAAAATTAGATCTGGATCTAATTTGGAGAATCTTTAAAACTTCTTCTGAAGATCACCCGTCATCTCTACAGTAGTGCTACCTTCTTCCTTTTTCGTCAGCCTTTCCTTGCCTGACTCGCACTAATTTGAAGGCCCAACTTCCTTGGGTGTAGAGAGGAGGGAGAGGGCGAGATGGTGGCATGGAGAAGGAAGAGGGGCAGCCTTGGGGCATGGCTTGGAAGAGGGGTTCTCAAAAGTGGGCACAGACAGGGTCTTTTTATAGACTCTACTGTGCCATGCAGTGCTGCATCACCCTGGCCAATCACGTACTTCATGCAATCAGATCTAAATTTGATTGATGGGATGACATCACCTGATCCAATCAGATGAGAGATCCATAAGTTCATTCTTAGATGGCACCTAAGACTGGTCAAAGTAGATACCCAAGGGCCACCTAAGTAGAAACCAAGAAGCAACCTGGAGTCCCATCCGTATGGAACTCCAGCATCCCTATCCATGGGCGCATGCCATCCTAGGCATGTGCCCTCTTGTTTTCAATTTCTAGAGAGAGGACAAGCTCCTATCTACTCTTCAATAAGTGCATGACATATGGGCAGATGTCCAAGGGTCAAAGGTCAATGTTTGACTAAGTCAAAGTACAAGAATTAGCACGTGACAAAAAATAGCAGGTGTTGTCTCAAATTTATCTCATAAATTAAGACAACCCTTTTTTGACTTAGACAAGCTCTAGTCAGATAAGATAAAGATACCTGAGTGAGCACAAACTCATTTGGCTCAGTCGAGATAACTTTTATGATAAAAAAAGAAGAACATTAGGCTCAATCGTGTGCTAGCACGATTTCCTTGAACCTAATTGAATCTTATTCAAATCAATTGAACTGGGTTAGTCCAATTGATGATATCCAGATCCAAACCCTTATTTGTATGACCCAGTTAGGTTAAGTTTTGTATGGTAATAGGATATGTCATGATCTCCATCGTTAACATCATCGAAACTCCTTTCGATGGATCAGAACTCTTCTAATTCAGACAACTTAGAATGATCGATCATCTAAATCATTCTAATTACTGCCAAAATCCACCAATGACACCTAGCAGCATATGGTGGCAATCCATCAAAATTAAAAATGCGAATCCTCTTGGTGCAGCTACTTGTGTGATTAAGTTCTTCTATCTTGAGCTCCGATCAGATTAGGGTTAAGGTGAACTCGTCAAACCCTAATTTCTATCATATGATGTAATCATTCGATTCAAGTCCAATGTGAAAATCTTAAATAGAAACTCTTTCTATTATTTCACACTCTCTGCCATGGCCATGGATCTTATGGACTTGATTCTCATGATCATCATAGGGCTACTCCTCATCCACCGAGGTAGATAGATTCCATCTTGGTGCAATCCAATTCCTACAATGAACATGCTATAGCCAACATACACCTCAGGATTCCGAATGGCTAGGAGACTGAGTCATGATGTAGTCAAACTATAACACCCTCAAGGTGAACTGTCGATGCACCTCAGGTCAAAGAACCAAACACACCACTGTAGCATCGAGTCAGTCATCGATGAGAAGGTAGGCTTCCTTATGACTACTCGAGATGGTCACACTCAGTGCCCTCATTCTCTAACGAGTACCTATACTCTCGCTCTAGTGTCTCTACACCATAGACTTAAGACTCATCTACTATAAAGAAGCGATTGTACACTAACCTTTCGGATTAATCACCATCCTCATGATGATCCTACGGTCAGAAGCATTTTATGAGTTAATAATGAAAATTCTTGTCTTAAATTTTTAACTCTTGAAAATAAAAATTATCATTACCATTAACTCAAAGGATGTATCACAGACACTAAATACACATATGTGATAGAAAATAACCCATTTTATTATTTATAGTCAAAATTATAATTTTGCCCTTAGAAGTGTATTACAAGTGTCAGCCAATCCTGGCTTCTAGGGCACACATATCTAACACTAGAGGGATCGTACTGAATTCTCCTTCGTTTTGCTCTTCTTCGTCATGCATCATGAAGGCTTCTTTGGCCCACACATATCTATTTGCTCGAGTCAACATATCAGCAAGATCCCAGGAATACTTCTTCTCCAGTGAGAAGAAAAGATCATTCTTTTGAAGACCGCACTTCAAAGTAATCATCGCCACTAATTGGTCCAAATTATGGACCTCAAGAGCAACTGCATTGAAGTGACTGACATAATCTTGGATGAACTTCCCTTTTCTTTGCTTGATATTGATAAGGAAGTTGGATCCTTTTTGCTATCTTTGACTGCTTACAAAATGGGCCATGAATTCTTGGCCAAACTACTTAAAGGAATGAGTGGTGCCTGATTTCAAACTTGAATACCATTATCGGGTCGAGCCTTTTAGGGTTGATGGGAACGTCCCGCACAAAATCACATTTGGTTCTCCATGGATGAAGTATTGTTGAATTGAAGGATGCCACATAATCGATAGGGTCAGTTGTCCCATCATAACTCTTAATTGAGAAAGCCTAAAATGAGCAAGCAATGGGTCCTACAAGAGTTGGGGACTAAATTATGGTTCAAAGCAGAATCCATCATTTTGTATCGATTGTTGGTTGAACAATGCCTTAATTCGTTAGCTCATTTCTTGGAGTCTTCGATCTACCAACAAGTTCCTGGTGGTATGGGCTTCAGAACATGGTGAAAGTGCTAGCTCATCCATGGGTGAAATCTTACCTGGATTGAGGGCTTAGCAGGGGCTGTTCTCTTTCTTTTATGCTTCTATGCCGACTATGATAAGTTTCTCCTTTGCACAAGACTTTGTGGGAGAGCCAGTGATCCTCTAGTTGGGGAGCATCTAGCAGTGCCTAATGAGGCTACTGCATTATCTGCACTGCTTCCATTAGATTCCATACCTATTAAACCAATAGATTAAATGAAGTGGTGCTGATAGTCATCGCTTGCGGTGGTGGGAGGGGGACCTCTGATTGTTGTTGGTGGTTGACTAGATTCTTTACCAGCTAAGAAATGGTGGCATTTGAACATGGTGATAATGTTTTTCTAGGTACCATTGTCTTCTGATCGCATTCTCCTTTCAGAGAATAAGTGATAATGGAGGTTCAGCTCCCTTTCTCTAGTGCCAATTCTATTGTTGTCAGATCTTGACTTTCACTGGAGAGGACTGGAGTTGATGGTGGCCACTGTCCTGGTGGCACTACAAGAAAAAGGATCTTTGCCGATGCAAAATTTACCTACGCAAAATTTTGCATAGGTAAAGATCACAATTAGCTACATAAACCTTTAAACATTGGAAAAAATCAAACAATTAGCTATGTTAAATGGTAAACATCAAAAGATATAATTCTTGACACATATTTGCATTGGCATTTAACACAAAGCATCGATAATGGGTGCTCTTATTGTTGTCCAGAGGTAGCAACCCAAGAGGGGGGGATGAATTGGATTCTTATAAAATTTTAGCCAAATTTAAAATCTAAACAAGTATGTGCAATTAATTAGGCTCACTCAAGTGTTGATAAAGTGCATACAATGGAGCAATAGAAATAGGATATAAAGATTGTAATTCAAGAATTAAAACTAAGCAAGCAAGAATTGAATGTATGAAAAATAAGCTAGACAAGGTACAACACAAACACATATGAATTTTATAGTGGTTCAGTGCAATCCACACCTACATCCACTCCCTAAGTTCTTCTTAAAAATTTTACTATAATCCTCTAATTATAATGTATTTATTTTTTCTGAGCTCACAAACAAAAATAGTTGATTTTTTGGGATCACCAACTAAAACCTTACACAAATAGTTTCTTGGGCTCACTATCAACCCAGTTGATTTTACGAGCTTACCAACCAAAATCTATAATATCCAATTCCAAACTTGGATAGGCCTAATCCCCAAGTTTCTTTCTCCTAAAGAAACTTATAAAGAAATAAAATATAAGAATGAAGAAGTTCAACATAAAAGAAAACTAGAAAATATAAATTCTTTAAAGCTTGGAGATGTTGCTGAATGTATGATTTTTTGAAGCTTCACTTCTCTCCAAATGATGCTTGAGAGGTTATACTAGATGTTGGAGAAGATATTTCTTAAATGCCCTCTGATTTCACTACTTGTTTCCTCTCTTTTCTCGCTTCTTTTGATGTGCAATGGAGCTCACTCAAATCTAAAAATGATTTCTCTTTAATCCCACTTAATCTTGCTTTCAAATTAATTCTCCATCTTTAAATACTTTTAAAGATGGTTAGATATTGACTTTTAGCCATTGGAAGCTCTAAAATAGTTGTTGAAGATGAAAAAGAGCTGTTGGAGAGATTGCAGAAACTAGCCACTAAAGGCTGTCAAACATCACCGAGCTGGCTCAATTCTGGCTTAGAGTTGGCTCGAGTTGATAGACCTGGCTCAATTCTATCTAGAGCTGGCTTAAATTGCAAAACTTAAAAAATTAATTTTTTGTCACCCCGAGAGAGCTAGCTCAGATCCAAATCGAGCTGGCTCGAATAGCAGAACAGAAAAATACCTTTTCTGCCATCCTAAGAGAGCTGGCTTGGATCCAAATCGAGCTGGCTCGACTAGCAGAATAGAAAAACATCTTTTCTACCATCCTGAGAGAGCTAGCTTAGATCCAATTAGAGCTGGCTTAGCTGCATGCCAAATCAAAGTATCAATCCTATTTCATGCCAGAGCTTGCTCTATTCTTGGGGTGTCAGCTTTAAACTTTTCAACTTCATTTTTTTTATTGCTTGACCTTCCAAACTTGAATTTTTTGATCTTAAATCTTCCAAATGATATTTGTTTCTTTCTTTTTCATTTTCTTTATAATGAGCCATCCAAATTTATGAAAACTTCTTCTTTTAAGTACTTTAGCTTGACATCTTGAGAGGATTTCTTTCAAAGATAATTTTTTCAATGTGAGCATTTAAGAAACCTTATATTCATTCTTGGAACACATGATTAGTAATATTTTTATTCAATATTTTGTGATCATCAAAATCAATCATAGGGTTAATAATCATTTTTTTTTTGATGATGATAAAACTTTGACTATATGCACAATAAAAATAAATAATGTATTTCAATATATTTTACCAATATATATCATGAAGTACTAGATCAAACACATGAATGCATACTTCATAAAAGTTCTCAATTAGTCTTTAGTTTATTACACATATTTAGTTTATTACATATATTTTATGTACTCATTTTAAATTAATGTCTTAATTTAAATTAATGAATATTAAGATTTCAAGCATCAAATTAATGAGCATCTTAAGAATTAATTCATTAAGCATATACTCAACATTTTTCTCCTCCTTTTTGACAACATCAAAAAACTCAAGAGAAGGTTGAATAAAAATCATCAAAATCAATAATACGTAAGAATGTATCAAAATGTGAGATATATCAAATTCAGAAAATAAATTCAAATGAATCCTCTCCACTTTGAAAACTTGTCTTTTAATTCAAAATATGCTTAAAATATTTCTTTTCTTTTCAAAAATTGGCTTGAATTTAAATATCAAAGGCTCTCTCTCTTTTTGAATGATTATAATTTTTTAATCAGATTTTCAAATATGCATTTGTAAGCTTTAAGAGGAATAGTGCTTTTTAAAATATTTGAATATGAAATCAAGCATAATATGCACATCAATATTCAATCTTTTTTTAATAAAAATTCATCATTTAAATTCATAAAGATATGTATCGAGAATGTATCGAGCAAATCAATGATAGTATCAAAGCAAATAAGAGTTACCTTTTAAATTCATTTCTTGAGTAAAAATTACTTTGATATAATTGATTTTATAAAAATTTTTAAAGTACATCAAAAATTCTTTATTATATTCAGATTTTCAAATAAGTTTCAAAATTAGAAGTATGTATCAAATTCAATTCTTGGAGTAAGATTATATTTTAATTTAATTTAACTCTAATTAATTATCAAGAATGATTAGACTGTGAAATCATGCATATTAAATTGAATAAATACATGAATTTAAGAAGCTCAAAAAGTAATTAATTAAAAATTTAAGATCAAAATTTATTTTTCTCAATGTAAATTAACCAAAATTTTTAATTAAATCAAGATAAAAAGCATTTCTCCCCCAATTTTTCATAATTATAGCTGGATTATTTTATCTTTCAATTTTTCTTCCTCTTTTTCTTTCAAATCAAGCATACTTAATAGGAGTTTTAATCATAAAACTTAGATTTTCTAAATTTGAAAGGCATTTTTAATTTCAAAAATCTTTTTAATTAAATGATTATTTATTTTTAATATTTTCTCCTTCTTATTTTTGTAAATAAAGCTATTTTAAAATTAAGCATATTTTCTTCTTTAATGTTTTTTCTCTATTTGAAAGCTTGCAGCAAATTTAGATTGAATTTCTCTTTCTTTTTGAAGGAATCAAAAATTTATATCAATTTGAGATAAAATAAAATAATATTTCTTTTCTTTATAAATTCAAATCAAACATGGCTAGTTTTAGAATATATGTTTTGTTAGATTTTTGAATAATATAAATCTAATGGTACTTCTCTCCATTTTAAAAAATATAGATCCAAAAATATTTTCTTAAACTTAGTTTAAAAAAAAATATTTTGAACTTTAAAGATTCAAAAGGGATAGAGCTTTTCACTATTAAGGATTTTAAGTGTCAAGACCAAATATAAGATATGTTTAATTTTTAATAAATATCTTTTTTCTTTAAGAGGTATCATCTATCAAATTTAGAAGAGGTATATATTTTTCGAATTTATCTCAAATGATATCACATCAAAAGTATATCAATATAAAATAGATTTGAGACATAATATTCAACTCTTTTACCAAAAGTAATGTAATAAATTGCAAGGCAAGATTGATCTATTTGACACCAATTATTAAAATTTTTGATCAAAAAAGATAAATTAATTAAATTTAGATCAAATTATTTTGATAAATCATTTTTAATTGATACCAATAGATCATGCAAAATAAATCATAGACAGATTTTCTATTTAAATTCAAATTTTTTTTTCTTAAGAGATATCATCTAATTAAGTTTAGAAAATATATTAAATTCTTTGAATTTATCTCAAACGATATCATATTAGCTATGCAAAAATAAATTTGAGATAAAATATTTTTTCTTTTTACTAAATGATAAAGCGATGAAATTTAAGGCAAGAATAAACTATTTGATGCCAAATATGAAAATTATGATACCAATTACTTTAAAATTCAAATCAAATGATAATTTTCTAAGAAATTTTCTTGATACCAATTAAAGATTTAAAAGGAACATTTGTTAAATTTATTTTTCTATAATAATCAAATTCATTTGTTAGAGTTAAAATCTTTCAAGTTGAGCTTGATACCAATTATTTAAGTTTTGAATTGATAAAGATGAATCGATTCAAATCAAATAATTTTAAGGATGATAAATCAATCAAATATAGGATAAATAGTAAATTATTTGATACTAATTGATTAAAAATGAATTCTTTTTTAAATATTTAGTTTTAAAAATAAATAATAGCTTTCTTGAAATATTTTGTTTGACATCAACTTTAAAAGATTCAAGAAGAGCATTTTTTAAATTCAATTTTCAAAATCAATCTATCCGAACAAAGTATGAATGTTTATGAATAAATTCTCTTTTAAGATAAGAAAAGGCAATCAAATCAATGATCAAGATAGATATTCATATTGATTTGGGAGAGGTTCCAATAATCAAATTAAATAAGATCAAATCAAGAAAAAACTAGATAAGGGTTCTAAGAATAATGTTTAACTAGGGTATTTTCAAATCTTTAAAGACCAAATTAGGATGCAATGTATATTAATCAAGCACTTAATTTTTATGATTGAATGTCTAATCTTCAAGTATTTAGATCATGAATTTTTTGGAGAATTTCAATAATTAAGCATCTTATGTGGGATTGTCAAAATTTAGCTTATTTATCATTTTTGCAATCAAATAGATTCATAGACAATCATGCTTCTTTCAATTTAAGTTTCTTGAATGCATATTTGGTATGGGAAAGCTAAAGTATTATACTGAATTTTAAGAAAACTTTAGCTCATATCAACTAAACATGACACATAGATGAGAGTATATCAATTTAGAAATTGAAGTAAGATCAATATATCCAAATATTTAAATCATAGAGTATGATCATTGTAAGAAGTGATATCTCATCAAAATCAATCAAACATACTTTATAATTATAGTAATTAATAATGGAATGATGAGAGAAATATTTTATTTTTTTTACCAAACATCATCATCCATTTTCTCTAGTCCAAGCCATCCATCCATAAGAGTTAGCTCCTTTTACTTCATTGGATGCTTGGTACACCTATAAAATTATTTGCTAATTTTTAGTACCCAAGCCATCTTGGGTCTATCGGAGTTAGTGCATATGGTTCCTTTTAGAACCTAAATTTGCTTTATCAAAGTATGACCATTTTTCTTTATATTATATTTTAAAATTTTGTGGCCTACTTTATTACATTTGAAACAAATAATAGAATGATTTTTAGATGAATCTTTTCCAAATATATTCTTCATAAATTTTTGTTTTCTTAAAGGATTATAGCCAATTCCTACTTTATCAAAAATAGCCTTTTGATTATTTAAAATTGCTCAAAGCTTTTAAGATCCAATAGTAAATTTTTCAAGCATGGGCTTTATGTTTTCAATCTCTTTTTATAGCTTTTACTTTTCTTTCATAAGAGATTTCTTTTCTTCTAACAATTTTTTTTTTTTTAATATAAAGTTTTGATTTTTTTAATTTCTTTTTCAACTTAATATTTTCATTAACTAAAGAACTTTTAGATTTTGAAATGATTTTTTTTCTTTAACTAAGAATTTTTTAGATTTAACTATATTCTCCTTTTTCTTAGTTAGAGTTTTAATTTATTCTAAGAAATCTTTCTTTTTTTTGGCCTTCTTTTGCATATTTTTCAATAGATCTTTTTCACTTATAATTTTATTTTTTTCTTCAGCCAAAAATAAGTTAGATTTTCTAATCTCTTTATTTTTCAGCCTTACCTTTTTAAATTCATGCATTAAATCGTTAAAGAACTTAAACAACTCAACAAAAGTGAAATTGAAAGAGGTATTAATGTTTACCTCATCGTCATTGGCCATGAGGTAAGAATTTATAATTCCTTTTCTTTCTCATTTTTCTTTTCCTTGCTTTGCTCCCCCTCAGTTGATGCTTTTTTTTTTATTTCTTTTCTTCTTTTTCTTTCCATCCTCATGAGCCATGAGGCATATGTTGGGGTGAGCTATTTTATCTTCTTTGGAGCTTAATATTTCTTCTTGTTTTGCTCTCTCAAAATAGTTTCAAATTTCTCCCAAACTTGTTTTGCTGAAATGCAAGAAGAAATTAGATTTAACTCATTTAAATCTAATGAATAATAAAGCATATTTAAAGCCTTAGTATTTAGTTGCGCCATCTTTTTATCAAGCATGATCAATGAATTATGGGTGTATAAGCCATCAACAATAATTTTTCATAAATTATAGTCATGTGCTTGTATAAATATTTTCATCCTAGATTTTCAATAGATAAAATTTGAGTCATTAAAAAGAGGGGGTCTATCTATGAAATGGCCTTCATTAAAAAGAAATTTTATTTTAGGTTGTCAAAATCTTTAGCTCTAGATGATTTGGTCAATAATCAATAATGGAGCACCAACTCTTATACCAATTATTTCCCAGAGGTAGCAACCCAAGAGGAGGGATGAATTAGATTCTTATAAAATTTTAGCCAAATTTAAAATCTAAACAAGTACGTGCAATTAATTAGGCTCACTCAAGTATTGATAAAGTACATACAATGGAGCAGTAGAAATAGGATATAAAGATTGCAATTCATGAATTAAAACTAAGCAAGCAAGAATTGAATGTAAGAAAAATAAGCTAGACAAAGCACAATACAAACATCCAAGAATTTTATACTGGTTCGGTATAACCCACACCTACATCCACTTTCCAAGTTTTCCTTAAAAATTTTACTATAATCCTACTGATTATAGTGTATTTGTTTTTTCAGGCTCACAAACAAACCCAGTTGATTTTTCAAGATCACCAATCAAAATCTAACATCGATAATTTTTTGGACTTACTATCAATCCAGTTAGTTTTATGGACTCACCAACCAAAACCTATAATATCCAATTTCGGGCTTAGACGGGCCTAATTCTCAAGTTTTTTTCTCCTAAAAAAACTTGTAAAGAAATAAAATACAAGGATGAAGAAGTTTAGCACAAAAGTATAATAAAAAATATAAATTCTTTGAAGCTAAAAAAAGTTGCTGAATGTATACTCTTTTAAAGCTTCTCTTTTCTCCAAATGATGCTTGAGAGATTGTACTAGATATTAGAGAAGATATCTCTTGAATATCCTCTGATTATACTACTTGGTTCCTCTCTTTTATTTTTTTTATATACACTAGAGCTCACTCAAATTTGAAAATAATTTCTCTTTAATCCCACTTAATCTTGCTTTCAAATTGATTCTCTATCTTTAAATACTCTTAGAGATGATTAGAGAGTGAGTTTTAGTCATTGGAAGCTCTAAAATAGCCATTGGAGATGAAAAAGATCTATTGGAGAGGTTGCAGAAACTAACTGTTAAAGGCTATCAGACATCATCGAGCTGGTTTGATTCTAACTTAGAGCTAATAGAGCTAGCTCAATTCTATCTAAAGCTGGCTAGAATTGTAGAACTCAAAAATTAATTTTCTATCATCCTGAGAGAACTGGCTTGGATCCAAATCGAGCTAGCTCGAACAGTAGAATAGAAAAATATCTTTTCTGCCATTCTAAGAGAGCTGGCTCGGATCCAAATCGAGCTGGCTCGACTAATAAAATAGAAAACCATCTTTTCTACCATCCTGAGAGAGCTAGCTCGATCCAATTAAAGCTGGCTCGGTTGCATGCCAAATCTAAATATCAATCCTGTTTCGTGCTAAAGCTTACTCTATTCTTGGGTGGGTCAGCTCTAAACATTTTAATTTCATTTTTCTTCATTGCTTGACCTTCCAAACTTGAATTTCTTGATCTTAAATCTTCTAAATGATATTTATTTCTTGCTCTTTCATTTTCTTTGTAATGAGCCATCCAAATTTATGAAAAAAAAAAATTTTAAGTGCTTTGCCTTGACATCTTGAGAGGATTTCTTCCAAAGATAATTTCTTCAATGTGAGCATTTAAGAAACTCTATATTCATTCTTAAAACACATGATTAATAATATTTTTACTCAATATTTTATGATCATCAAAATCCATCATAAGATCAATATTTATTTTTTTAGTTTTTCTTAAACATTTACCAATGCTAATTTAGCTAGGTAAAAACCATAATTTCCTATGCTTACATCTTACGTAAGCACATAGGCTTATTTCCTACATTAAATTTATGTTAGTAAATGTTTCCCTTTTTTATAATTTTTTTATTTTTGTAAATTATTTTTTGATGTTTACTAAACATAGGAACTAATGATAATTACCTATGATTAATTTTTTCATAGGTAATTAGGATTATTTCCTATGCTAAATTAATGTTCGTAAAAATATTTTACTTATTTTTTTATAAATAATTTACTGATGTTTGAGTACCATAGATAATCAACCTAATTACCTATGTTTATATTTTTCATAGGTAATTAGTCTTATTGTCAATGCTAAATTTACATCGATAATTATTTTTTTATAAATAATTTATCAATATTAAATAAGCGAGGCAATAAGGCTAATTACCTATATAAGACCTAAACATAGGTATTATTTACTATTATGTAAATAATTATTTTATTTTTTTATTTTTATAAATTATTTACCTTTATCTAAATAATTTATGGGTATAATTTTTGAGTTTGAAGCCCATCTTCATTGTTCATTATCTAAATAATTATCATAAGAAGTATCGTCATAAAAGTCTACCTCAATCCGATCGCCCTAGCTATGTTTATCAATAAAATTTGATTTCGACGACCATGAATGATCACATGATGATCTAATAGATAGAGACTATCGATGGATTCAAAAACTTACAATGATGATCTCAGTGATATTTTTAGTATACTATCAAAGTTTCACCTCAATCAAACATTATTATCAATATCAATTTAGCATGGAATGATTTCGATGATTAAATAAAAAATATATTATCAAAAGGTCAAACGGCATTTGATTGTAAGATGGTTTTTTAAATAAATGATCTTTACTACTATTTTGATCATTTGTACGGTGATGATCATAAAATTCAAAATGCATGTATATGGGGATGATAAACTATATGTCTTTTCATACTCATTCTTTAGGTTCTTAAGTAATTATACTTTTACTTTTATAAGATCTCCTTAATATGGATGTTTCATACATACGTAATCATGATTTTATGATCATCACCGTATAAACAATCAAGGTACTAGCAAAGATCATTTATTTAAAAAATTGCTTTATAATCGAACATCGTTCGACGGCCACGAAAGATCACATGATGATCTGATAGATAGAGACTACTGATGGATTCAAAAACTTACAACGATGATCTCGATGATATTTGTAGCACACTATCAAAGTTTCACCTCAATCAAATATTATTATCATGACCAATTTAGCATGGAATAATTTCGATCTTTAAATAAAAAATATATTATCAAAAGGCCAAATGGCATTCGATTATAAGATGATTTTTTAAATAAATAATCTTTGCTACTACTTTGATCTTTTGTACAGTGATGATCATAAAATTCAAAATGCACGTATATGGAGATGAGAAACTATATGTCTTTTCATACTCATTCTTAAGGTTCTTAAGTAATTATACTTTTACTTTTATAAGATCTACTTAACATGGATATTTCATACATACGCAATCATGATTTTATGATCGTCATCGTACAAATGATCAAAGTGGTAGCAAAGATCATTTATCTAAAAAATTATCTTATAATCGGATGTCGTTTGGCCTTTTGATCATATATTTTTTATTTAATGATCGAAATCATTCTACATTAAATTGATCATGATAATGATGTTCGATTGAGGTAAAATTTTGATAGTATGCTACAAATATCATTGAGATTCTCATTGCAAGTTATCAAAATCATCGATGGTCTCTACCTATCAGATCATTACACAATCATTCGTAGCCATCAAAATTAAATTTTATTGATCGATTTAGCTAGGGTTACCAGATCGAGGTGGACTTTTGTGATGATACTCTAATGATAATTATTTAGATAATAAACGATGAAGGTGGATCTTTAAATGATAATTACTGAAAAAATTAATATCAAAAAATGTTTAACTTTTTTAGCGATGTAAAACTAATGTCGATAAATAAAATAATTACCTATGAAAATATTAAACATAAAAAAATTATTTTATTTTTGATGTTTCATTTTCATTGAGAAATATTTTTTAAATTTTTTATTTTTAAATTTTAATTAAATATTTTTTTAAAGTAATTTTAACTTTAAATAAATATTTTTTGATGTTTATTTAATGTTGATAATAACATTAATTACCCATGCTTCTCGTTAATGTATCTAATTATTAAATTGCCGATGGAAATGTTATGTCAGAAAATGTTTGTCTTTTTTGGTGATGTAAGATTAATATCGGTAAAAATGTGAACTACCTATGAAATTTTACTTCAAAAATAGTGAAATTTTTTTGACATAATTTATAAGTCAGTAAAAAAGAATAATATTTTTTGATGCAAATTATACGTCAGAAATAATCAAAATTTTATACATTATGTATTTATGTAGGTAATTATTTTAGTTACCAACGTTTATATTACATCACCAAAAATATATATTTTTTATTAAATATTTTATTTTTTATTAAACATTTATCGATATTTTGTTAATGTCGACAATAACCTTTATTACCTATGATTTATTTTAACATAACTAATTATTGAAATTATCAATATTTTATTACATTGGTAAATCTCTTTAGATATTTACAACCCTACCCCTCTGTGCATTTTCGTCTCCCACCCCTGCCTTCCCATTTCCCCTACTCGAACCCTCTTCGTTGGCTACCCTATTTTTCCAATCCGCCTATTTTCCCTTTTCTCTTTCGATCACTCTCACCGTCGATCATCCCCGCTTCTACCTCCGTTGCTACTATAACCATCATGCCGCACTGCTATTGTCGCCAT
This sequence comes from Cocos nucifera, assembly GCA_006176705.1. NCBI lineage: Eukaryota > Viridiplantae > Streptophyta > Magnoliopsida > Arecales > Arecaceae > Cocos > Cocos nucifera. Next base: position 71,439 of record QRFJ01003955.1, read on the forward strand.
CGTGCCGCCACCTCAAAAAGGTAAAATCCTTTTTTTTTGCATCCTCGAGGGAAGGGAGCAGCGGGGGGTGGGGGTGGGGTTGGTTGCCCAGGTAGGAAGAAAGGAGAGGAGGAGGGGCGGAGGGGAGGTGCAGGCCGGGGGTGGGGCTGGGGTTGGGAGATCGAGCTCGAGCATTTTGGGGGAGGGGCACCATGGGGTTTGTGGAGGAGGGATGCCACGTATGGAGGGAGAGAAGGGGCATGGTTGTCAGTGGTGACCAATGGTGGGGACCTGGCTGGGGTATGGGGGTGGCGGTGGTGATGGGTACCTCGAAGGTGGCGCGGGGGAAGAGGGAAGGGAGGCATGGATGGAGGGAGGGCATACGGGGTGGTGGTGGTGGTGGCTGTGGGGAAGGAAGGAAGGTTTTTTTTAATAATTTAATTATTTATTTATTTATAAAACTTAAAAATAAAAAAATAAAAAATAAAAAGTAAATAAAATAAAATAATATAAAATATAAAATATTAATTATATTTTTAAAATAATAATAAAATATTATATTTCTTCTAAAAAATTTAAAATAATTTAAAAAAAGATAGGAAAAGAAAAATTATAGTAAATAATATAATTTATAATTATATATTTTATATAAAAAATTGATATTTTATATTTTTTATGTAATTATATAAATATTTTATATAGTATTATTTATTATTTTATAAAATTATATATTTAATAATTAAAATATATATTTTATATATTTTATATTTAATTATATAAATATTTTATTTAAGATTATTATTTAATATTTTATAGGATTATATAATTTTATGTATTTTATATTATATAATTATTTTATATATTTAATTTAGTTATCTAAAATTATAACTAAAATTAATATTAGTATAAAAAAATATGTACCATACTTGTACTATTTTTAGATATAATGTAAAAAATAAATTAAAGCATATAAATTAATCATATAATTTTTAAGGTTAATAAGAAGGATATATGATTGAATTTATTGATTTTCTTGCAGTCTTAGTCAATGAGATATGTCTATATTGGCTCAATATTTTTTTAATCTATCATTTAGATAATGTCTTGCCAACATTAAGTTATTTCTTTAAATTTTTGAAAGAAAAATGTGTCTATTTGATGCATTTTTGATTGATGATATTTGTAATGTATGTTGTTTAATATTAATTTTTTTAAAAAAAATTTTAATTAAGGTTCATATTGGTAGTTTATTATTAAAGCTTTAATCTTTGGTTTATAATTTTTTATTTATAAAATTTTTATGAGAAACATCCATATTTTAGAGAAAATTTTACTGAAATATAGAGTTAACCTTTTTTGATAAATTAGGATACCATTTCTGAATGTATGTTCAGAAATGGTAGCTAAATTGCAATAAGCCATAGATTTTTGTTCAAGAGTCGATCCCGATTGGGATCGACTCTTGGATGCCCCATTTTCTGACATTTTAAAAAAGCTTTAATCTTATTATTATTATTAGTTAATATTTTATTTCATTATATGGTGTTCAGTAGTTATCTCTCATCTGTTCTTAGGGTATATATTGGATAGGATGCATTAGCACCGTATTCACATCGTATACTTGGAGAACCATGAGAAGATGCTACTAAAATTTTCATAATAATAAAATAAAATATCAACTAATAACAATAATAAGATTATTGCTTTTCTGAAAGGGATAGGACCATACCTATTAGAAATGGATAGGATTATACATTTTTAAAACCTTACTAATAACATATACTTTAATGATGAATATTTTTTGTGGATAGATGAAAAATATCGATAAGAGTTGGATGAATGCTCGCTCTATCATCTTACTTGAATACCAACAAGATGTTAGAAATTTTATAAGATTTATACGAGAAAGAGTTGATGATTCCAATAGAATCAAATGTTCTTATTGGAGATGTCACACTAATTACTTCTAGCCTATAGATACAACATTGGAGCACTTGTTGAATTGGGGTATGGATAGAAAGTATACTATCTAGGATTTGTATGGAGAAAATAGATCTACTAATATAAGAGGCTAATATATGGGTTAACAGCCTGAACCAATTGGCATCAATGAGATATTAGATGATTTATATGAAGGGGCATATCTTGACAACTCTCCTAAGAGTACCGATACAACAAATGATGGATATTTTGAAAAACTCATGAGAGATGCCAAGGAGCCATTGTATCCTAATTGTAAGAAGTTCTTGATGCTTGAGTACTTGATAAAACTTCTCCACAGTAAACCATGTTTGGTTGAAGTCAAAAATCATTTGACTTTATATTGAATCAAGAAGGCATTATCGGATGGTGAAAAACTTTCAAAATCATATTCAGAGGCAAAAAAGTATATGTATGAACTTGGACTGGATTATACACTAATACATGCATGTAAGAATGATTGTGCATAGTTTTGTAATGAGCATCAACACTTGGATTGTTGTCCAGAATGTGGTCGGTCAAGGTATGTTGTATTGAAAAATATATAGGATTTCATGTATGAATTTCAAAACTTTTTTAAAATATAATACAGTGAAAGATATAAATTAAACTATTTAATCTACAGAAGAATGTAATCAAATTACTAAACCCTACAACTAAGACTTATAACATGTCATAATGCATTCTTAAATATGAAATAAAAAGATTTGGTATTGATCAAATCAATATCCTAGATCTAGAATAATTCTAGATCTAAACCCTAGATTGCATCTAAAGTGAGGAAGAGATCAAATCTCTTACCTTAGTGCAGCTCGAGAACACCATGGTTGATTTTTATTGCTGCTTTTTGATCGCTATCATAGGTGGTCAAAAATAAAATCTAGCTCACTACTATATAGATATGATGAGTCGAGATCGTATCCATAGGGATTATATTAATTACATTTAAAAAATAAATTTAACTTGAGAGTAGGATTTAAGAATTAATTAAAAGGCTACTTAATTAATTAAATAAATAAATAAGTAAATTAATTTAAAGAAAGGTTGCAAGTATAGAGATGGATTCTCAGGATTTTAATTGATCACTTATCTGATAGTTGGTACTCTTTTTAATATGTTGTAATTAATATCTAATCAATAAAGATATAACCTATCTTAGAGAGCACGGTCTGTACCCTCAGATCACAGTCCATCCCTTAAAGTTATAGGCTAGTCTAAATTGATTTAGATATAATACCAAGAATTAATCTAAATATAATCTATTCCAAGAGTATGAACCATACCGATAGCCATGGCTTGTTCCAAGGATAATAAACTATTCCAGATTAATTATAAGAAAATAAAAACATAAAAATATTATAACTAAAAATAGTCTTTATTGTAAATTAAAAAAAAATATAAAAGATGAAAAATAGAAAATACCATCAAAATAAGATCACAATGATCTCCTAAGAACTAGGTAATCAGCCAGATATCGAGAAGCTTCTTGCTGATATCTTCATCCTTGAACATCGCTGAAGAACCTGGGCAGTAGCTGGTTATAGGAATTTGGAGTAGGAGGGAAACTTTGGTGAAGATGCAGGCTTTGGTGATGGTTTGTTGAAGAATGAAAGAGAAAAGATTGAAGAAAGAAGGGTTTGAGAGAGAGAATTAGGGAAAGAAATAGCTTGCTTGTGGTTTTGGAGAGGAGAGAGGCTTGGAGAAGCTTAGGAGGGGCTAATCCCCTAAGGAGAGGCTTATCGGAGCTTTAGGAAGATTTTAGGGAGGTTTTTATAGAGGAAAAAGGAGAAGAATTAGGTTAAGATCAAAGAAAAATAGTGAAAATCAAGTTTAAATCGGATTCTGCTGTCTGTGATAATTTTCTACCATCAGATTGGATTCTAATGGTCCAGATTTGACCAAAATCGGACTTCTATAGCTTAAATAGGGTCCCGATTAAATTTTAGCCGTCCGATCTCTTGATAGATTGAATTTGGACCTTTGGATGATGCTGGATCTTCCTTAATAAAGTCAAAATCCCTTTTCCACCATTGGATCCTCACCAGCTCGCTTCCTGACCATTGGATCACGCAAATCAGCTAGGTGCTGTTCGAATCAAAGCAGGAATCGACGCTGGCCATTGGATCTCAGGAGGGATGGATGGCTGCCGTTCGATCATGCATGCACTATAGCTATGGACTGTGTAGACCGGGATTTTTGAACACCATAACCAATCATCGTGCACCGTCTACTAAAAATTACCTTTTTACCCCTATAAACTGCATTGGATTTTTAGTGAACCCCTTAAGGGTCCAAGTCTGCCATATGGCGCTTCCTGATTTGCCATTCGTATTGAGCTGGCCGGTCTGTGTAGGATCTGTGGACCGACCGGTCTACCGTGCACCGGACTTATTATTATTATTTTTTCTTTTATTTAAAACTTTCAAGCTTCATAATTTTTTTATTTTAGCTTCGATTTGAGTGAAATTTATTTCATTGCAATCCATAAATCGAGCTCTTTTCATCCATATTATTTTCTTTATAAAAGATAAAATAAAAATATCAATTCTTAAGAAATAAAGATAAATTAATTAATAAATTAATACTTTTATAAATATATGTTATGTGTTTATCACACCCCCTAACTTGAACTTTGCTCATCCTCGAATAAAGTCGATAGATTAGCAATATATACCAACTTAGCTTTGAAGTAAAAGTTAGGTTTAGACACTCGTAAAGGTAGCTGATATCTAGTTAGACCATTAAAGAGGTACATCATTGGATTACCAATTCAACCCAATTAATGGTTAAGTCTTAGCCATCAAAATTTTTAGAGCTTTTCTTTCACCAACTTTCTACTTTACTCTCTAAATCCTCTAACTTGATATGAGCTGGATTTATTATCTTTCTTGCAATTTACTCCCCTTATTATCTTTTTTTTTTAGATTCTTGCATCCCCACCTTTTGACACGAACCACAATGCTTAGGCGAAAAAGTCGATTACTCAGTGAGACAATGCTAGACCTCTCTCTTTTATTCATACTGCCCATCTTTTTATGTGAACCACAATGCTTACTTAGGTGAAGAGGCTCGATTACTCAGTAGAAAATTAATATTTTTATTTTTATTTTATTATTATTTTTGATAAATTTTAAAGAAGACTTTTGCATATTTTGACCTTTCCATCCAACTCTCATGAACTAGATTCTTTATTGAGATAAGTAAGAAGAAGGTTCTAGAATCACTCTTAAAATTTGGTCTAATCTAAACCCTTTTATTTATTGGATTTTCTTAATAATTTATTTCTCAGTATCTCTAAAATTTTCTAGACCATTAATCACTCATTGATTAGGGTGCCTAATTAACTTTTAATCAAAACAAAGTTTTGGATACATAAAACTAATTATTTCAAATCATACTTAAGGACTCACAAGTTTTAAAGTTAATTATTCTCCCCCTAACTTAATTTCCATTATCCTCAATGGAAGAAGAGAAAAACAAAAATATTTATCAAGGAGGAGTACCACCTGGTTTATTGTTTATAGATCCTTCATAATATTCCATCAGGTTCATACAGGATGTTTGATGTGCTCCCTCGAACTTAGGTCGATCATTTTTATTGGTTTCCTACAAAAAAGATAGAAACTAGAAAACTCAAAATCTAAAAAAATAAAATGATGGGTTGCCTCCCAACAAGCGCTAAGTTTAAGATCTTCAGCCAGACTAGGTGACTCTGCCTATCTAGTATTAATAATTGGATTGATAAATTCTAATGGTTTTGGATGACCAATCTCAAAAAGATGGCTTGCGATCCTATTATTTATGAATTTCAGTAATTCTCGTCAATCTTTAGAAAGTAACTCACAATCCCATTTTTAGTCAATTTTATTTTTCTAATTTTAAGAAAAAAATTTATGAACCCATTCAAAGGCTCTTGTTTATTGAGAATTTCTTCTATTTGTTCTTCTAATATGCTTATAAATTGAGTTTTTGGATTAAGGATTGAGTCTGATATAATAGGTACCAGAAGGGTATCACTCAGTTCTAAACATGCATACTCAGGTGTGACCAAGGGTGGATTTAATTCTGAAGGAGGTGGTGATTCTAGAGGAAAAGCTATTGGAGCAAGTATTGATTCATATTTCTCAGCCCCTAAGGTAATGGTGCTAAAATTGGGTGGCTCTAATAATGTATTCATATTTTCAGCACACCCATCTATATTAAAATTGTTTACCCCAAAAGGATCTAAATGTCTATGCACTTGGTTTTGAGAAATAATTTTAGGGATAGCTTTCTTAATTACATCTTTAGGTTCATCCATCTTAAAATAATTTTTAATTTATATACTAGACTGTTCTATAAGGGTTTCATTAACATTGGAGCTCTCAGCTATATATTACTCCCTTGAGTCACTTATGGGCTGACTAGATAATTCTTCCTCCTCCCAATTATTGAATGCAGCAATTAGTTGACTAACTTGGATTTCTAACTTGGCTATAGATTGAGTATGAGTTTCTAACATGTGTAAAATATTCTCTTTAAATGTTGAACTATAAGCACCTGAAGAGGGTTGTTGAATATTTTGATTATGGTATGCCGTAAAAGTTTCTTCCAGATAAATAGGTTCATAATCAGTTGCTGGTTGTGATGTCTCATAAAAATTTGAATAGTTTTTTCAACCCAGATTGTAGGTGTTGGAGTAAGGGTTATAATAATTGGTCTAAGTTAGGATTGGGTAAGTCTGCTCAAGTACAAATTTTCTAGATCAATATGCCGTTGGACATTCACTAGCCAGGTGGTTGGGATTCGAATATATTTCACACACATGCAAGGGTGAGGTAGGAGAGTGTCTCATATTCAATAGATAGTCAAGTTTCTGGGATAGCTCACCTATCTTATTGTGGATATTTATGGAGTTTTCAACCTCATAGATTCCACCACTATTAGTTCCATACATGGGTGTATAAGGGTCATAGGTATAAGAAGAAGGGGTACAGTATTCTCTTGATTGGTAAAAGGGTGCAGCCATAATTCTAGGTTTATTAGCTCTAAGGTTTCATTCGATTTTAGGATTTAGAGTTTAAATTTCAGGTGTAAGGAACAATGCCCAAGTAAATACCCCATAATTATGCTTTAGAGCAAATACAATTTTAAGTTTTTATAGATATATATATTTTTTGTAGTAGAACTTTTTTTTAATAAGATAAAAAGAGACGAAAGAAATTCTAAAGATGAGAGTCTAGCGAGTCCTACATCTAAGAAATAGATGTGAAGAGGTTAATTAGGTTTGATGTTTGTAGGTTAGTAATCAAGTTATGCAATCAATCCTAGCAAAAGGTTATCCTAGATCTAAACAGCTCATAACTATCAAGGTCTCCTTCAAGCCCTCCAAGTAAAGAATCAGCCAATCAACTAGCCAGGTAAGTGTAAGGTTGGTGGGAATCCCCCCATTGCTCGCCTTAGACACCAATTGTGCTTGGCCAGGTAAGCTAATGGAACCAATTAAGTAACCACCTTTCTTCGAATCCAGTCATCCCTAAACCACTTGTCTTAGACACCAATTAAATTAACTAATCCTAATCTGATCCAAATCTTAGGATTTCTTATCCTAATGAGCTTGAGTATCCTTAGGGGCCAACATCTAATTAATTTTATAATTAAGATTTGGGTCAATGCAATATGAAGATTTATGATTTTTGGGCTAAGAAAGGGTGATCAAATCTCCACCTTATCTTGTTTAATTGGGTTTAGCATCCTTAAAGTGTCTTATGAAGATGAAATACAAAAAGTCAAGATGTCCAAGTATAACAATCAAATTTAAATTAATTAATTTTACTTGTTAGATTTTATGATTAAGTCTCTAAACCCTAAACAACTTATGCGGTTTCAGTGTAATTTTTTAATTTTTTTTTAAAATTTTTAATTTTTTAAATTTTTTAAGATTTTTTTTTTGATTTTTTTTAATTTAAAATAATTAAATTATGATCCCCAGTAATGATGCCAAAATTTTGATCGCTGTCATAGGCGATTAAAAGTAAAACCTAACTCACTACTATATAGATAGGATGAGTCGGGATCGTATCCACAGGGATTGTATTGATTATATTTAAATAATAAATTTAACTTGAGAACAGGATTTAAGAATTAAATAAAAAGCTACTTAATTAACTAAGAAAATAAAGAAATAAGCAAATTAATTTAAAGGAAGGTTGCAAGTATAAAGATGGATTCTCAGGATTTCAATTGATCACTTATCTGATAATTGGTACTCTTTTTAATATGATGCAATTAATATCAAATCAATAAAGATATAATCTATCATAGAGAGCACAGCCTGTACCCTCAGATCATAGCCCGTCCCTTAAAGTTATAGGCTAGTCTAAATTAATTTAGATATAATACCAAGAATTAATCTAAATATAATCTATTCTAAGAGCATGAACCGTACCCATAGATCACGGCTCGTCCCAAGGATAATAAACTATTCTAGATTAATTACAAGAAAATAAAGATATAAAAATATTATAACTAAAAATAGTCTTTATTATAAATTAAAAAAATAGAAAATATCATCAAAATAAGATCACAATGATCTCCTAAGAACTAGGTGATCAGCGAGACATCAAGAAGCTTCTCGCTGATATCTTCATCCTTGAACCTCGCTGAAGAACCCGGGCAGCAGCTAGTTGCAGGAATCCAGAGTAGGAGAGAAACTTTGGCAAAGATGCAGGCTTTGGTGATGGTTTGTTGAAGAAAGAAAGAGAAAAGGTTGAAGAAATAAGGATTTGAGAGAGAGAATTAGGGAGAGAAATAGCATGCTTGTGGTTTTGGAGAGGAGAGAGGCTTGGAGAAGCTTAGGAGGGGCTAATCCCCCAAGGGGAGGTTTATCAGAGTTTTAGGAAGATTTTATGGATGTTTTTATAGAGATAAAAGGAGAGAAATTAGGTTAAGATCAGAGAAAAATAGTAAAAATTGAGTTTAAATCGGATTTTGCTGCCTGTGATAATTTTCTACCGTCAGATCGGATTCTAATGGTTCAGATTTGACGAAAATCGGACTTCTATAGCTTAAATAGAGTTCCAATTAAATTTTAGTTGTTCGATCTCTTGATAGATTGATTTGGACCATTGGATGGTGCTGGATCTTCCTTAATAAAGTTGGAATCCCTTTTCCACCATTGGATCTTCATCAGCTCGCTTCCTGATCGTTGGATCGTGCAAATTGGTTGGGTGTTGTTCGAATCAAAGCAGGAATCGACGCTAGCCATTAGATCTTAGGAGGGATGGATGGCTATCGTCCGATCATACATGCACTATAGCTATGGACCATGTAGACCAAGATTTTTGAACACCGTAACCAATCACCGCACACCATCTATTGAAAATGACCTTTTTACCCCTATAAGTTGCGATGGATTTTCTGTAAACTCCTTAAAGGTCCAGGTCTTCCGCGTGGTGCTCCCTGATTCACCATTCCTATTGAGTTGGTCGGTCTACACAGGATCTGTGGACCGGCCGGTAGGTCTATCGTGTTCCGAACTTATTTTTTTTCTTTTTCTTTTATTTAAAACTTCCAAGCTTCATAACTTTTTTATTTTAGCTCCGATTTGAGTGAAATTTATTTTGTTACAATCCATAAATTGAGCTCTTTTTATCCATGCTCTTTTTTTACAAAAAATAAAATAAAAATATTAATTCTTAAGAAATAAGGATAAATTAATTAATAAATTAATACTTTATAAATATATTTTATGTGTTTTTTACTTTTAGAGCTGCATATGCATCCGACCTCTACAGGTGATCCACATGAGGTTATAATAAAATTAGAGGTTCATCGAATGAAGATTTACTTAAGGTGCTAGCTTCTCGTGGATCCCTCCGGATGGTTAATCTAAAATTTATTCTTCAAATCTCTTGGACACTCCAAGAGATGAAGAATAAAAGTAAGAATAAGGAAGAAATCTAACCTTTGAATCTTCTAAAAATTAGAATTAAAATACATTAGAAAAAAATTCTAAGAGAAGATAAATCTTCTCTTTCAAGACATCAATGATTGATATTCTGAAAACATCCTCATGCTGGGACAAGAGAAAACCTTCTTTCCTAGACTTTTTTCATGTTTCTAGATCTCACACTCTTTGATTTTTCTCATAGAAAAATCATATTAAATTTGAGAAGAAAGGATTCTCAAAAGAACCCTAAGAGAAGACTATCTTCTCTTCACATTCCTCTCATCAGGACATGATCAAATCAAGTGCAAAAGAGACCATGATAACCCAACTCCTTGAAGCATCCATTCTCATGCCTCTTCCTCTCTCTCTCTCTCTCTCTCAAATTTTTATTATATAAAAATTATAAAGAATAAAGAGAAAATAAATATTGAAAAAGAAATAGATGAGAAGACATTCTTCTTACCTTTGTCTTCATCAAGACATGAACCTTTCATGTCTTAATAAAGAGTTCTTTTCCAATGAAGTAGGTGCCCATAATCCTCCACACCTTTCTCTCTATTTCATCTGAAATTACATCAATGGGGATTTCTCATGCCTAAACTCCTCTAAAAGTGGCATCCCTCAACCACCCTTCTATGACTAGGTCAAACCTAGTTTTTAGGAGGATTATACCCATAAAATTTGGCATGAACCCTTCTCATTCCACGTACAAAAATAGGAAATAAAGAGCCTACAAAATAAGAGAGGGCATGGGAATTAATTCACAAAGAGAGGGGAGGTGTTTTGGATTACATGGACTCTATCTAATAGAATCCATGACTTAACCACTTACCTAATTTGACCAAGTCAAATACTAAATCAAAACCACCTGATTAAAAGGGTGTGGGGACCTTTATTAGGTAAGGAATAAATCACATAGAAATCTAGAAACAAATATGCGGACGTGGGCTTTCTAAAGTGGTGCAATGGAGAAGATGGAATCCTAGTCTAACTAGGATTCTCATATACACTAGGTGAAACCCATTTGGATCCAATTAAAAGAGAATTAGTGCAAGCCTAATTATAGGTGATCCTAGTCTAATTAAGAACCCAATTAAATTAGATTTAAACACTAGGTCAAACCCATTTGGATCCAATTAAAATAGAATTAGTGCAAGCCTAACTATAGGTGATCCTAGTCTAATTAAGAACCCAATTAAATTAGATTTAAACTATATTTAAATCTAATTTAAATTCTAACTCAATTAGAAATTAGGTGTACTCAAATCCTAGTCCAACTAGGAATTATTTTTATCTTGCAATTGACTTATCCAATAAACCAAATAAACTTAATCTAATTAAGTCCAAACTAATTCTAATTGAATCTAATTTAATTAGACTTGATCTCAGCCTGATTGCTCAATCAAATTGAGTCAATTAGTAATCCAATTGCTAATCAATCCTCCTGCAATACTTACATTAGGTTAAACATCAATCACATTGAATGTTTGATCTTAGAACAATTCTCAATCATCAATTAATCATCTGATCAGGTTACAACCTTTTATGCATGTGACCCCATAGATTCAAACCTAAGCTAGTAGCATAAGAATCAATTTTTGTACCAATCGAAATAACCATCTAGCAATGATTCTCGACGTCCGAATAGGTCGAATGTATGCAAAGCAACATTCTTAAAACCCTAGCCCATGGTTATTATATAATTCATCCCTATGACCAATAATACTCAAGATGACTTCGAGTATGCTATCAATACTCATACAAGTCATCTCTATTGTCTCTCAAAATTTTATAAATTTCATGACTCATGAGAATTATCCAAGCCTAGATTTTGCTAAATTGAAATACAATAAGTCATTCTCTTTCTGAAGTTAATCAGGAGTGGTCAATTCCATCTTGACTCAAACACTAACTTCACAAGTACTTGACTATATCCAAAAATTTTTCGAACCTATATTAGAAATACAGGCAGTCCGGCACCAAAGTATAGTGAGTTGCTTGCAAGTCACCATAGTGATCTTAGGTCGGAGGAACACTTATATCCATTGGCCTTAGCTAGCTACTCTTGATAGTAGAGTGCTATATTGGTTATGTTCAGTGTAGATATGCTCCTACATCTCACCTAAATGCCATACCAGTGTTTCCATACTACTTGATTATGAGGATAACCAATGCAAATGGCATACAGTGACCTACACTCGATAAGTTATCATCCTTGTTAATAACTTATCATTTGGTCATGAACAGTTTAAGAACCATCTGATAAATTCTTCTTTATCGATGATTGTGGTCTAAGAACATCATAATTTAGGAGTTCATTTAAGAAAGATAAAACTTCTATAATGAACCAGCTAAATTACTATTAGATAATTCATATACTAATTCTAATCATCTACCACTTAGATGATTGGTTTTAGGACACATTTTCCAACATGCTAAATATTTTGAAAGAGGTAAGAAGCAGTCTCATAAGATTTTGAGATATTTTTCATTAACACCAATTCTTCAGAAACTTTATCAATCATCGAACACCGTCAAGACAATGAGATGGCATCATGAGATGAGAATTCCTAAGGATAACATTATTAGTCATCCAACAGATTCTATAGTTTGGAGGAAATTTGATAAACAATATCCTCAATTTATTAGTGACCCACGTAATATTCATCTTGGCCTAGCATTTGATGGTTTCAATCTATTCGAGAGCATGAGCAATACTTACAGTATATGGCCGATTATGCTAATGTCATATAATATTGTACCATAAAAATATATGAAAGAGCTATTTATATTTTTATCATTGCTTATTCCTAGACCTAGAGCTCCTGATAATAAGATAGATGTTTATCTTCAACCCTTAATCGATGAATTGAAAGAACTTTGAAAGATTGGTGTTGTAACATACGATTCAGTTAGTAAAAAAAATTTTCAATTGTATGCAATGATAATGTGGATAATTAATGATTTTTCGGCATATGGCAATCTATCTGGATGGAGCACAAAAAGATATTTGGCATATCCAATTTGCAATGGTGATAGCTGCTCTATTAGATTGAAGTATGGAAGAAAAATTGCCTATATGGGTCATCACAGGTTTTTACCATCTAATCATTCTTGGAGAACTTATTAGAATCGATGCTTTAATGAAAAGTTAGAGATGCATGGGCCACCTTGTATGATGAGTGGAGATGACATATTGGCACAACTAGAGGCCATTAGTAATGTTAAATTCGGCAAAGTTTATGGGGTCGTAAGTGAAAGCATAATAAATCAGAGTTGAACTAGATGAAGCGAAATATATTTTTTGAATTATCTTATTGGCAACATCTCCTACATCATCATAATTTAGATATCATGCATATTGAGAAGAATATTTATGATAATGTTATATTTCTTAACATTAAGAAAAAAATAAAAGATAATCCAAATTCTTAGCTAGATATGGAAATAATGAAAATACGGCATAAGTTGCACTTGGTGCCCCATGATGGTGGAAAATTCTTAATGCCAACTGTAAGTAATACATTGCACGGTGATGAGAAAAAAATTTCTGTGAGTGGTTAGAAATTACAAAATTTTTTGATGGTTTTGCCTCCAATATTACAAGCCGTGTGAACTTGAAAGATGGCAGTATCTCAGGTATGAAGAGTCACGACTCTCATATTATATTGCAACATCTTATATCTATTATGATGCATAGCTTCTCCACTGTAGAGGTATAGAATGCACTTATTGAATTAGATATTTTATTTTGAGAATTATATTGTCAGAAACTTCAACTTGATATACTTGAGAAGCTTCAATCAGATATTATCCTATTGCTGTGTAAGCTAGAAAAAAAATTTTCATCATCATTCTTTGATATTATGGTACACTTGGTGGTTCACCTTCCAAGGGAGGCTTTGTTTATCGAGTCAGTTCAGTACCGATGGATGTATCTTGTTGAATGATAATAATATTACAAGAAAGCTAATTTTTTTACTTAATTTATAATCATAACAAAAAATAATTACATATAAAATATATTTTTTTTATCATTTTGTATGTGCAAATTCTTGTATAAATTAAAACAATATGTGCAAAATAAGACAGATCTAGAAGGATCAATTATGGAAATATATATCTCCATAGAGTGTCTTACATTCTATTCGATGTACCTCGATGATGTGGAACATGATTCAATCATGAAGAGCGCAATATAGATAAGGAGTGGGTTGACATTGAATCTACATTATATATTTTCAAGATTAATATTCATCCCATTAGTGAAAGAAAGTACAAACGTATGGATATAGAAGAACGTGAGCTGGCGTATTTCTATATACTAAATAATTATGAAAAAATCTATCATATTATGGAGTAAGTATCTTTACATAATCAATACTATATACTTTTCATGAAATAAAATAAATAATAAGCATGTATTTATTATAGAGAGCATAGAGATATATTATTGTAATAAAATAATAAAGATATCGAGGGTCGACATCGAAGGAAGTTCGCAATTTGGTTTAGATAATGTGTAAGCATAATAATAGTTTTATTCAACTTTTTATTACATGTAATGTACATAGAAATAATTTATCTTAACTTATATATATGTTGTTGTAGATGATGTTAATGTATCATAATAAAGAAGATGGTGCAACCGAAGAATTATATGATTTGGCAAGCCACCTTGATCCTAGAGTTTTGTGTTATAGCTCATGTATTGTTGGTGGTATGAGATTTCATACAAGAGAGCTTGATATGCAGCGGCGGACTCAAAATAGTGAAATTTTAATATTGGAAACCAATGAAGATAATGAGATTGAATATTATGGTATCCTTTCCGACATTATACAGTTAAGATATGGATCAAAATGATTTGTTTATCTGTTTAAATACCAATAGTGGAATATCAGTAATAATAGGATAGATATTCATAAAGATGCATACTTCACAAGTGTCAACTTTGTAAGAACATGGTACCAATCAAATCTTTTCATACTCGCTGGTCAGGCAAAGCAGGTATTTTACTTAAAAAATATGAGATATAAGGATGAATGGCATATTATACAAAGGATTGCACCAAGGGGTGTTTATGATATAGATGTTCATTTTGAGATAAAAATAGATGATGATTTCTTTCAGGAGGAACAGAATACAATTGACTTGGGATAGTACATTACCGACATTGGAAGCACATCTCCTCTGATTAGGGATGATGTGCAACTTGATAATATTGATGTTAGTGAATTAAATTTGAACATGTTGGAGGATTATGATGACAATGATGACGACTTCATAAATGATGATGAGGAAGATGATACATTAATGAATTATGACGATGAAGATGTCGATAATCCTCCTGATGAAGATACAAACATTGATTGATAATATGTAATTTTTTAAGAAACTCATATGTCTTAAATTTCATATATTATTTAGTATTGATGTAATATTTATCAATATTAACCTATCTCTAATATGTTGTTTGATACGGACATGACACTAGGAGGACGATCCCAGAGGGTTCAAATACGAGAAGATATCGGTGCATCGACTTTTCAGCAGCGGTCTCCTGATGATCAAGCGGTCACATTAGCCACTCCAAGTTGATTTTACATATTATAATTAGATGTATTTAATTTACTTTGGTTTTTTATCATTTATAAATAACTAATTTTAAGCTATGCCACTAGGAGGATGATCTAATGGAGGGACCGACATGGAGATGTTGGTACCTCTTCATTTCAGCAGCACACTTTTGAGGCAGGCACATTGTCTCCTACCATAGATTGATTTTACATATTATAGTTTTTTGTATTATATTTACTTTAAATTTTTATCATGCATAAATAACTGATCTTAAGCTTTTTATTTTGCTGCAGCTATTAATACTATGATTAGGCAGACACATGGAGTTGCCAGAAGTGAGAAGCTAGAGGAGTGGAGAAGGGCACATCCTGGGAAGAGAATGAGGGTTGTCATCCCACCGGAATATATTATACTATTAGAGCACTACATTAGGGATCCGTACGTATGCAAGGTTGGTATTATTATCTATTTGTACGCTCCTCTAACACTATCTGACTGGCGCAGAGTATGAGGCCACAGTAGCAGGTCCTTCTCGATCATTTACAGGTAACTAAATATAATTTTTGATAATTATTTAATTTTTATATTTTTTGATAAATCTCATATATTGTATATTATTTTTGTAGCATGATTTTGATATTCAGGAGATTGATGTCCCACGTGTGTGGAAGGCCATCCTTTGGTATATGGGAAGATTACTTAGAGGATTCAAATATGAGCTCCATAGCCACTGAAAGGAGGTCTTCCATGCATGTGGGGTGGCGGTGTCACGTGAAACACCACACAGGAGTGTATCATGCTCCGATTGGGATCTTCTCTGTACTAGATACGAGGATCCTGCATACCGAGTATAACTATTATATATAAGCTCAATATTAATTATTGAATCGATATGGTATTATAATATATTCACTAATATCTTGATTGCATTTGCTTATTAGGCCTATTGCAAGAAGGCCTCATAGAGCAGGTTAAGGCTCACGATGATGCATTGCGGTGGATCATAGTCATTTGCACAGTATCATATGAGCTGGTAAGTACACATACATATATCTTTAATGATTTGTTAGAATATGTCTGTGTCAGTATACTTACATTCATAAATTTTAGAGAGACATCGAGATAGGATAGCTGTCCGGACGGATTGATGTCTACCAAAGGATCCATCATTGGGCGACAGGCAAGTGGCTTTCCAGGACTAGGAAGAGACATGTGAGTATTAATTGATTAAATTCTATTTCAATTTCATTATAAAATTTAGACTTTTGATTATACTTATTTTTTCTTTAATTAGGATCACATGATGGAGATACGATCCTAGCCCCCAACTGAGGGCTCTATCCTACCCACAGATGACGATATCTATGATGAGGTGCTCGATAGGAGACCTAGCTATGTTATGACATTCGAATATGGAGTTGTGGCCCCTAGCTCCTTTCGAGCAACACATGCTTCTTGTGATGCTCGTCTACATGAGACGGAGAGGAGATATACTGAGATTGAGAGGAGACATCAGGAGGAGATAGCGGACCTACGATGGGCCAATGCCGAGCTTTCATCCCAGCTTCAAGCATTTGGGATGAAGCTTGATGAGTTATGTCATCGTATGCCTCTCCCACCAACTTTCGATGTTCCTGATGATGTTTATGATCAAGACTCCATCGATGATGATGATGGATGTCCTCTATGATCAGTATTATTTTATATTCTTTTTAATTAATATATTTTCATCATTTATATTAGATAATTAGTTTACTAAATTTTTTAATTTAATGCAGGTCTATGATATGCCGCTGAACATATGGAGTTTTATTTTGTTTTGATGTAATTTTTTTTATATAACATCCTTTATGATTGTATATATCTTTTACATTGATTGTATGTACAATATTTTGTATATATACATAATTTTATATGGATGTTTTAAAGTGAATGAATTTGATTTTGGCATGTATTTATTTATTATGTGGATGTTATATTATGTTCATTTGTCTATAGGTTTTAAAAAATTAACACAAATAAAATTATTTTTTTGTAAAAATAATTAGTGATGCAAATGAAGCGTAAGTAAGGAGTTATAGCGATGCAAATTAGCATCGGTAAATCTAAATAACCATCATCAAATAGCGTGCCACCATGCCACTTTTAGTAATGCTTTATAATTAGCGATGCAGGTTAATGTCGCCAAAAATATTTACCGACGCATAATAACCATAGGAAAATCTAAAGTAATAGTCATCAAAAAGCATGCCAGCATGCCACCTTTGGCCATGCTTACTAATTACCGATGTAAGTTTATGTCGCAAATTATTTGCTGATGCAAAATAAGCATAGGTAAATCTTTTTTTACCGACGTAAATCTTACGTCATGAATAGTTTACCGATGTTTACCAAGCATCGCAAAAAAGATTTTTTTCGACATTTACTTAGCATAGGTAAATATTTCTTTGCCAACGTAAGTTATCATCGATAAAAAATTTTTTACCAACATTTATTTTGCATGGGTAAAAATTCATATTGTCGATGATTATTATATGTCGATAAATCTTTGTTTTTCAATGCCTGTCTTGCATAGCTAAAAATAATCTCCGACGTTTAGTTTAGCATCGGTAAAACCACTTTTTACTAACGAACATAAGTAAATGTCGGTAAATTGAATCAATGATGGTACTTTTATCGATGGATTTTTACCAACGTATTTTATGTCGGTAGATGTAATTAACAATATTTTTTTAAGATTTAGCTACACTTTTATTGCGTAGCTAATTATCCTTTTTCTTATAGTATGGCAAGACTTGCAAATTAAGTCCTAACTGAAGGTGGCTCTAATGGAGACTCTCCAATGCTTAAGTCAAAATCTCAACCATAAAAATAGAGCATGTAAATCAAAAGAGTCATACCTGAGGATCCTATTGAGAGCTTTATTTATAGAGAAGGCTTGGAGCTATTTGTGCAGAGGGATTATCGAGCAGTTCCAGTCGAAACAGACATAACATGCTACATTAGTGGCTGATTTTTACAAGGTTGGGCGATTGTGGTTGCCTTATCTAGATCATGGCCAATCGTGGATAGTTGTCACTTAAGAGAAAAATTCGAATCAACTGAGGCTACCAAATGAAACAATGGACTGAGATAGCATTAGTAAATGCCAAGGAAGGGTCAAATGCATTCCGAGAAAGGATCAATGATAAGTTATGGTAAGGACTTGATTTGTGATGGATAACTAGTCGAGGACTAGTCAAAATATGATGGGGATTCGATAGAATATAGAGATTGTCGCAGTCGTGAACAGTTGAAGTGCCATCCACTTGTAGTAGGAAAATGTGGTTGATGGTGGGGCTGCTTGAGTTGACGACTGATCGGTGAGAACCATCGATCATCAAATAAAGATTCGAGGGCTTGTTATGGGTAAGGAAAGTCGATGATAGGTTGATTGATTTTGAAGGAGGGTCTATGATATCATTTTGTTGAATAGCGAAGTGGATCAATACACTAAATAGATTGAGAAGTTCCGACGATGGATCAGTCGAGATTGATATGTTAGCATGCAGTAATCTGGTTAAGCTATTATGGATTAAGTGGGCTGAATATGGTTCAGGTGAATCCGACAATGGTTTAGACTATGTCGGGATAGTCACCAAATTCTTTGTCATTGCTTTATAACTTTAAGGTCTTCGATGGAGGCTGATGTATCCCTAACAAGTCCAATGTCATATACTAATATATTAACATTATATTGTGATATCAACTCGCTCTGATATCAAACTATTGGAATATCAGCTACTCTAATATTGCTTGTTAAGGATCTAGTACCAAATTATTATGATAGGAAGAAGAAAGAAATAAAATAAGAAAACAATCAACTACGTGGATCAGCCTAAAAACTCGCCTCCACAGGACATGCAAAGCTTCACTATGAAACAAAAAATAGGTATAAGAAGAGAATACCCACTCTCAACTCACCATACATAAATCTCTCTCAACTAGAAGCTATCCTCATAAAAACTCTCTCAGAATCTCAAGAAGATCCATAGAAGCTACAAGATGCTCTGCTCTCATAGCCCCCTCGCTGGATGCTATGCATCTGTTGCTTCTCTATCTCATGGGCTACACGTACTTGATGCTCTGCCAAGCTCCTCTCGATGGTTGTCTGAGCCTCTTTACGTGCCTCTCACACCACACTTGCCATCTTTTTTGCTCCACAATACTTCAGCCTATTAAATAGGATGAGAATCTTCTTCTCAGTGGTTCATAGGAGTCTTATCCAGACTCATTCTCCTAATATGAGTCGAACATGTCCTTGATGGAGTCTTAGAATATGTTTTGATCTTTAGATCATGACCGCAATACTCCATGACCATTGGATCCTATGGTTCATGCGCAACTTTCATAGACCCCTTGGATTAATCACAATCTGAGTCCAAACAAAAAAAATCTCATCGTGTATTGTTCGCCTCTATCGAACTGGCTTGGTCAGGGGTCAAGCTGGCTTGATTGTATCTCATCCGGATTCCTACTATTTATCTACTTGAGAGAGCCGGCTCAACTGTGGTTCAAGCCAGCTCGATCTCAATCCAAGCCAGCTCGACTGCATATCAGAGCCGATCCGACTACTATACTGAAAATTGATTCTCTTCTTATTATAAATCAAATTTGAGATGTCAAATCCTAACAATCTCCATCTCAACTCGACATTCGGCCTCCTCCTGACTTTGAGAGCTTGTGATCCATCTTGCCCCCTGTCTTGGGGCACACCTACTGTCTCATGGATGGGCAAACACGGAAGTCAATCCCACCTCCATCATAAGCTATGTCCACTCTGACCAAAGACCTACTCGAGAAATCTCCTACGGCAATAAGAACTTCACTCTATGATGTTTCCTCTCATCCTTTCGAGTCTTCCATCTCGTGCCTGATCCATCTCCACCTAGAGTTCCACCTTACACTTGGCTTCCTCTGGCTCCTGAAGCTCTACCTCGCATTGGGCTTCCTACTAGATAGTAATATCCTCTTGTCTTCTTCTTTTCCTCCAATATCATCCTATCGTAGTGCATCATCTTTAGGATTTCATCACCAGCTACCCACCTATAGCTATTTAAATCCAGTCTGCTCAATAAGATAAGATTCCACCTGAAATTAGATATATATTGGACCTCCCCCAATCTCCTCACTACACCATCATGTGTCTTCCAGCTGACCGTCTCGATGCCTCTGATCGCACAGCTTGATTCATCTGGTAGATAAATAGTGCCATCACTACTCTTCAGTGAATCAAACTGCTCTTTTCTACAATAAATATGATATGTGCATATAGAATCTAAAATTCACTACTGAAAAAAACTAGATGCCTCATCAGATATCTCCAAGACATCATCCTCTGACTCGCTACTGACCATCGCTATAGTAGCCCTCATCCGATCCTTGAGTTATGGGCAATCCTTGACTCAATGTTCCAACTCGTCGCATCTATAGCATCTAATCTTGCTACGATCTCTTATCTTGGATCTAGATCATCCTCCTCATGATCCTCTATCGCTCCATCTACTATCTCCTGTTCCTCTAGAAATCGTCAAAGCTGAGCTACCACCATCTGAGCTCGAAGCTGGATTCTCCCTCTTGAGAACCTCATTCTGGAGTATCACTGTAGTGATCTCGTCTATCTTGATGGTGCTCTTTCCCACTAGAAGAGCAATCACCAAGAACTTATACGAAGGAGGAGCGATGCTAGCAAGACCAACGCCTTAGTCTTCTTCTCAACTTTTTCATCAATGCTGAGAAGGTCGGTGAGGATCTTCTAGAAGTTGGATAGATGCTTCTACATGCTCTGACCTTCATCAAGCCACAGTTGGTAGAACTTTCTTCAAAGGAATAGCATGTTAGTGAGCAACTTTGTCATGTATAACTTTTCAAGCTTCGACCACAGCATCGTTGAAAAAGTTTCATCAAGTATATGGATCATCACATCATCAACTAGGTATAAGTGGATCGTGTGCATCATCTACATCTGGATCCACTTTCAATTCTTCATCTCTATGGTGGCTAGCGTCTCATCATACAAGAGAGCATTGATCAATCCATGTTGGATGAGTACATCCTTTATCCTTGCTTGCCATAAGGAGAAATTATCCTTTCCATCGAACCTGTTGATCTCCATCTTGATTATGCTTGTCTTCTCCATATTCTTCAATCTCTATCCACTACTACAATCAGTGCTCCGATACTATCTAGCTCTGATACCAATTATTATGGTATCAACTCACTCTGATACCAAACTATTAGGATATCAGCTACTCTGATATCACTTGTTAAGGATCTAGTGCCAAATTATTATGGCAGAAAGAAGAAAAAATTAAAATAAAAAAATAATCAAGTATGTGGATCAGCCTAAAGGCTCGCCTCCATAGGACATGCAAAGCTTCACTATGAAAGAAAAAATAGGTACAAGAGGAGAACACCCACTCTCAACTCATCATACATAAATTTCTCTCAACTAGAAGCTACCCTCACAAAAGCTCTCTTAGAATCTCAAGGAGATCCACAGAAGCTACAAGATGCTCTACCCTCACAACCTCCTCACTGGATGCTATGCATCTGTTGCTTCTCTCTCGTAGACTGCATGTACTCGGTGCTGTACCAAGCTTCTCTCGATGGCTGTCTGAGCCTTTTTATGTGCCTTTTATGCCACACGTGCTATCTTTTCTACTCCAGAGTACCTTAGTCTTTCAAATAGGATAAGAATTCTCTTCTCAAAAATTCATAGAAATCCTAACATGGCTCATTCTCCTAATATTAGTCGAACATATCCTTTATGGAGTCTTAAAATATTTTTTGACCTTCAAATCATGACCGTAATCTTTCATGGCCGTTGGATCCAGTGGTCCATGCGTAACTCCCGTAGATCTCTTGGATTAATCACAATCCAAGTTTAAATAGAAAAAAACTCCATCATATTCTGTTCACCTCCATCGAGATGCCTCGATCAGGGGTATTGAAAATATGTCCGAAAGCCAATCATCAGCCTATTGATGGTTGGACTATACTTTTATAATTGTATATGAATTATAAATTAATAAGACTTATTTTGATATTTTTTTATCATAAATTTTATTATCTTCTAATGAACTCATGTGTTATGATGAAGTTTTTAGGACTATCTAGATTCGACAAAGGAGGATTTATTATTTAGTCCTTAAATTGTTCATGACCAAATGATACATTGTTACTGAGGATGACAACCTTTATTGAGTATAGATTGTTGTATGCCATATAGATTGATTGTCCTCATAATCAAGAAGTGTTGACATACTAGTATGGCATGCAAGTGAGATGTATGGGTACATCTGCACTGAATGTGACCAACTCCGGAGCTTTTTTTCTATCAAGATTAGCTTCGATGGAATATGGATATAAGTGTCCCTCAGATCTGAGATCATCATGGTAACTTTCAAGCAATTCACTGTACTTTGGTGCTGAACTATCTGAATTTCTAATTCAGTGATGGAAGATTTTTAGGTACAGTCAAGTACTTAAGGAGTCGGTGCGTGTATCAAGATGGGATTGACCACTCCTAAATTTAGGAGCTGTGTTAAATGGTATTTTAATTTAGCAAAGCCTTGGCCAGGATAGTCCTTATGAAGGATCATAGAACTAATTACTTTGAGATACGATTTGGATGTATCTTTTAGGATTAAAAGTCAAACCCTAAAGTCATCCTGTGCACAGAGGTCATAGGGATGAATAATATGATAACCATATTCTCATAGATTTTGAATGTTGCGATTGTGACTATTCGATCTATCCAGACATTGGGTACCACTGCTAGATAGTCACATCGATTAGTACATGAAGTGATTTTTGTGCTATCGACTTAGGTTCAAACTTGCGAAGTCACACACACTAGAGGTTCCTACCTGATCTGATGGCTATTGAAGAGTCCCATCGAGCTAGGACTCTATGGTCAAGAGTCCCACTGGACTAGGACTCTTCGACCAAGAGTCCTACTAGATTGGTACTCTAAGTTCTATCTATCTAGGACTCTATAATTAAGAGTTTGGACTCTATGATCATAAGTTTCACTTATTTCAAGCACCGAGGTCAAGAGTCCCACTAGTATGGGACTCTTCGATCAGGGTTTCATTTTCATGAAACTTTGTTGTCTAGATATCCACTAAATTTGGATTCTAATTTTATGAGAGATTTTATTCATGATTTGATTGCTAATAAACTTAATTTTATTGAGTAATTATTTTTGGTTCAAGTCCAATTAAATTGGGTTCAGTTGGGTTTGACCCAATTAGGTCACAATTTGACCTAATCATCGAGGAGTTCTAAATCCTGATTTGATTAGAGGTTGAGCTTGATCAATTCTTAATTTTATTAGAATCTAATTGAGCCTTATTAAGCCTAAATTTATTAAATTTAATTTAGTCTAATTGAACCTAACCAATTTTGATTGGGTTGGTTCAGTTGGTTGAAGTTTAGAATTCAAAGACTAGTTTGACTAGTCTTTCCATGCACCACATTTAACCCCACTCCCCATTTAAATTCTCTCATACCTTTTTCTTCCTGCACATAAGAGGTTTTGACTGGTCTTTCCACATCCTCAAGGGATAAGTTATGGTTAGTTGCCATCCAAATTCAAAAAGAGTTTGAATTTGGATCAGCAACAACCATATCTTATCCCTGCGCCACCTAAACTTTTGTATGCATATTTTCTCCACGTGAAAGTGGTTTCTCGTGGACTTTTCTTTGCTGAAGAGTGGGTGCATAACTCCTTTCCACATTCCAATTAAGTTTAAATTCAGTTGGTTGAAGTTTTGGATTAAAATGCGATTTGAATTCAAAACTAGCAACCAACTTGTTCTCATCTTCCCATGCATATGTGACACTGTTTGGTGCAAAATAAAAAGAGGAGATTATTGGGATGTATGAAATTAATCTGAAAGAAAGTAGAGGACTTCCATGAGCCTTGGTGTGCATAAGAAAAATATTTTAAAATTCTTGAAAAGAAAAAAAAAATTAGAGAGGGGATAGCATAGGGTTTTTCATTAAGTGTAACCCTAGGTATTTGACCTAGGGTTTGGGAAGATATTGCATGAGCTACGAATTTTCAAAGCCCATGAAACATCAGAGAGAACCTCCTCTACCTCTCTACTATGTCTACTAATAATCCAGAGCATCCGTTAAGCCTGTAGATGAAGATCGAAGTCATTGGATCAAAACAACCCCTTAAAGACTTCGATGTCGAGCTAGCACTCGTGGAGAGCCGATCGGGACTAGGAGCCTTGTGTGGACGATCCATGGGGGCCAAACATCTATGTGGCTGCATTATGACCAGTAGATCTCCTTGATGATGATCAAATCATGGTGATCGACTACCCACAAAAAAGGTATTGTGTTCGGAACACATTAATGTAGTAAATAGTTTGCTGCATAATTTTTTTTTAGATTTGTATGAATGCATGCATATTATGTTTAGATCCTTAGTATAGGGTTTAATATTTTGATATGATCAGTAGGTAATTAATTAGATTAATTACTTCTTCCACTGTATTTTTTCTATTTTTAAATTTTTTTTTAAAAATAGCACTGCAAACCCTGCACTGCATTCTACAAATGGTATCAAAGCAAGATTTCACTAAACATGATATGCTTGTATATTTAGATTAATAATTTTGATTCAATCTAAATATTAATCTAATAATTTGATTAATTAGATCAAAAAATTAAAATTATGATCACATGGACCGTAGGTTGTCCTACTGTAGGGTTTACTCCCTACAGTATAAGTTATCCTAGTATGTGCTGATCTAGATTATTAAATTATAAAATTTTAGATTTGATCAAATAATTTTATGATTTGATTTTATAGTTTTGATCTGATTTTAATTATGAATAAGAGTTTAGATTAGATCTAATTTGATTTATGATTTTTATGTATTGTACATAGTTTTAAGTGGGAGGATCAGTCTGACTGATTTAGGTGCTCCTAATGTCAGCTTAGATTAGATCCTTTTTAATCTAACTTTATGAAGTCAGTGGGAGGATCAAAATTAGCTCACTGAATTTATCTCTCTTCTTAAAATATGTTAATTAAATCTTCTAAAATTATTAGATTCTTCAAAATAAAATAAGTATATAGATAACTAAATCATAACCTTCCATTAAGTTAAGTGATAATGGGTTCATTAGTATAATGATCATTGGAGGCCCAAAGGCTTGGTGATTATTGACTAATGAAATTATCATTCATCAAATGATAATTTGGTTAAGTCTTTCTGTTGGTGGTTAGATTGGCCGACCAAAGTCGGACTTGATCATTTATTGGTTAGATAAGATCAAATGTGGTCATATTAATGGTTGGACCTAATCGAACTTTTATAGTGAAGGCTAAAGTCTACTGATTAGATCTCTAGAGCAAAATTAATATTACTAAAAGTTGTTTAGAGAAACAATTGATTTTGAATCTACCCATAGATGCACATGGGTTGACTAACTAAAGTTTGACTCATGTGTAGTCTACGTGGATTCTAGTACCCACTAAAAAAATATAGTAATTCCTCAAATTGGAGGTAGAGACTATCAATTCATATAAAATAGTGGAAGAACCTTTAGACTAAAGTTCAAGTCTTTAGGATAATTGATTCATATACTAATTAGATTTGGTTTTTCTTTTTGTGCAGAAATGGCCACTAATCTGTCGCTCTGGTCATTACTAGATAATGATAAATTAATGGAACCCAACTTTGATAGCTGGTATCGTAAGTTGAAAATCATCTTAGAGCATGAGTGGATCCATTATACAGTAACGGATCCAGCACCTGAGGAGCCAGCTCTGAATGCTAGAGGAGCGGTACATGATACTTACCAGAAGTTGCTCAACGATCGTACCATCGTTCAGTGCATAATGCTGGTGGCAATGAACGATGAGTTCAGCCACAAGTTCGAAAATGTCCAACCATAGAAGATGCTTCAAATATTGAACAACTCCTTTGGCATGCCTGACGATGTTGAAAGGCACAAAATAAGTTGTGCCATTTTTAACACTCGAATAAGGGATGGGACCTCAATCACCAATCATGTATTGCACATGATCGAGATGATTGAGCGCCTTAGCAAGTTAGGCATTCCCCTACATAAGTAGCTCAGTAAGGATGCGATCCTTAATTCTTTGCCCAAGTCCTTCCTTTTCTGACTCATTTTAGAATGACAAAGCCTACAGTCAACTACCATGACTTGTTGGGATTGCTGAAGAACTTTAAGAAGGATCACCAACTCCACAAGGAGATATTGAATGTAGTGAGAGAGTCATCTTTTGCTCGCCAACCCTTTAAGAAAGGAAAGAAGAACAAGAAGAAGAAGAATAAGAAGGTGCAGCCTAATGCCGAGATGACTACATAGGGTCAGACCAAGAAGCGCAAATCCGATCAGAGTCAGACGGAATGCTTCTTCTGCAAGAAGCAGGGACAATAGAAGAGAAACTATCCTCTGTACATTTCCGTCCTGAACTCGAACAGGCCAAGGAAGAAGCAAGTGGTTGCTAGGTAAGATAATTATATGATAACATCTTGCAATTTTTTCTTATTTGATTCTACTACTTGGGTATTAGATATTGGAAGCTCTTATCATATTTGTAATTCTATGCAGGGCTTGCAAGTCAGTAGGAGATTTGATCAAGACCAGAGGTTTCTGAACGTTGAAGATAAAAGACAAGTTTCAATTCTAGCTTTAGGAATCATGAACCTTATAATCAATTCAAATGAAGTTATTCTTAATGAATGTCATTTTTGTCCAACTTTCTTATTGAATGTCATTTCTGTAGGCCTTTTAGCCATGAATGGTTATGAAATATAAGTAAAAGAAAAATTTTGTAATATTATTTTGAATGGTGTTACAATCTTTATTGGATGATTGAATAACAGTATTTATTTATTAACTATACCTATTAACATTGTTCAATCCTTCGATAAATATCCTAGAATTAGTGATGTATCTGAAGTTTACCTTTGGCACTATAGGCTGGATCATATTGACAAGAATAGAATAAATAGGTTAGCTTAAGGAGAAATTTTTAAGGTTAATGATTGTAAATCACTTCCGACTTGTGAGTCCTATCTTCTTGGTAAGATGACCAAGTCATCTTTTACTAAAAAAGATGAATGAGCCACTAAACTTCTGAGTCTAGTACATTCAGATGTATGTGGACCCATGAGCTTAAGTGCCAGAGGTGAATACTTCTACTTCATAACCTTCATAGATGATTTATCGAGGTATGGGTATGTCTATTTAATGAAGCATAAGTCGAAGTCGTTTGAAATATTCAAACTATTTCAAAATAATATAGAGAAGCAAACTGAAAAGAATATTAAAACTCTTCAGACTGATCAAGATGGTGAGTACCTTTCCAATATGTTTCTGATATATCTAGGGGAGAACAAAATTCTCTCCTAATAAATTTCTCTTGGAATACCACAACATAATGGTATATCTAAAAGAAGAAATTGAATCCTATTGGATATGGTTTGATCCATGATGGAGTTTGCTGATTTATCAATCTTCTTATGGGGATATACACTCGAGTTAGCTTGTTACATTCTAAATAGGGTTCTGAGTAAATCTATTAATAAAACACCATATGAGATATAGATAAGGCATAAGCTAGTGCTCTCACATCTTAGGGTTTGGAGGTGTCTGACTTATATCAAACATTTGATGACAGACAAGCTTGGACCTAGGTCTGATAAGTGTAGTTTTATAGATTATCCAAAACAAATCAAAGGATATTACTTTTACCTTGCTGATAAGCAAAAAATGTTTGTCAGCCATAAGGCAGTCTTTTTAGAAAAAGAGTTTCTTGGTGAAGGAACTAATGCCTCTAAGATCGAACTTGATGAAGCTCAGTAGGTGGAAGAACAGACATAAGTTGTTGAACCTGAGCTGGATCTGATTAGATTAGAACTAGAACCTATTATAGATGCACCCTTAAGGTGATCTGATATAGTACCACGTCAACCGGATAAATACTATGGTTTCTTGGTCCAGGATGGAGATCCTATCAAACTCGATGAGAATGATGAGGATCCAATCACCTACATGAATGCAATGCAGAGATCCAACTCTGAGAAATGGCTTAAGGCCATGAAATCCAAAGTAGAGTCCATGAAAGTTAATGATGTATGGATATTGGTTGACCCACCTAAAGGGATAAAACCTATAGGATATAAGTAGATCTTCAAAAGAAAAAGGGGTACAGATGAAAAGATGGAAACCTATAAAGCCCATTTGGTTGCCAAGGGGTATCGTCAATATTATGGTATTGACTATAATGAGAGGTTCTCTCCTGTGGCAATGCTCAAATTCATTAGAATTATGCTTGTCATTGCTTTCCATTTGGACTATGAAATCCTGCAGATGGATGTGAAAATGATTTTCCTAAATAAAGAGTTGGATGAAGAGGTGTATATGATATAGTCTAAAGAATTCACATCCATAGATGAGTCTAAGGTGCGTAGGTTTCAAAGATCCATATATGGACTGAAGCAGGCATTTCGAAGCTGGAATATACGATTTGATAGAACAATCAAAACATATGATTTCGTTAAGAATAAAGAGCCCTACATATACAAGTGGGCTAATGGACCAGTAATAATCCCTAGTATTGTATGTGGATGACATTCTCTTAATCGAAAATGATATCCCTACATTATAAGGAATAAGGATCTAGCTATCATCATAGTTTTTAATGAAAGATCTAGGAGATGCTTCCTACATCCTAGGGATGAAGATCTATAGAGATAGATCTAAAAGATTGCTCGGATTATTCCAATCTATGTACATTGATACTATGCTGAAATAGTTCAGTATGGAGAATTCTAAGAAAGGCTATCTATCGATAGGCCAAAAAACTTTTCTTTCAAAGAGGGATTGTCCAACAACACCTCTAGAAAGAGAGTATATGAGTAGAATACCATATGCTTTGACAGTGGGTTCTATAATGTATGCCATGATATGTATGCGATCAGATGTGATATACGCACTAGGGGTAGTGAGTAGATACCAATCTGATCCAGGAGTGAACCACTAGAAGGTTGTTAAAATCATCCTAAAGTATTTAAGAAATACTAAGGACCAGTGGTTTGTATATGATGAATCAGACTTGAAACTTGTGGGGTTCACAGACTCTAGTTTTAGTCTGACCATGATGATAGCAAAAGTATGTCAGGATATATATTCACCATTAATGGTGGGGCCGTCTGCTGGAAGAGTTTTAAAAAATACACTATGGTTGATTCAGTTTGTACGGCAGAGTATGTCGTTGCATCAGATGCTGCCAAAGAAGCGGTGTGCCTAAGAAAATTTATCACCAAACTTGGAGTAGCATCCTTCCTTGATGGTCCAGTTTTGCTCTATTATGATAGCTCTAGAGCCATTACTCGGGCGAAGGAACCAAAGACACACCAGCGGATGAAGCATATTCTGTACCACTACCACCTCATTCGAGAAATTATGGATCGAGATGATGTCGACCTTCAGAAGATCGATGTAAAAGAGAATCTAGTCGATTCATTCACTAATGCTATTGTGGTGAAGGAGTTCAATGACTTCAAGTCGAAGATAGGTATTAGATACTGCACCGTTTGCATTTAGTCTAAGTGGAAGATTATTGGAAATATGTTCCAAAGCCAATCATCAATCTGTTAATGGTTGGACTATACTTTTATAATTATATATGAATTATAAAATAATAAGAGTTATTTTATCATTTTTTATCATAAATTTTGTTATCTTCTAATGAACTCATGTATTGTGATGAAGTCCTTAAGACTATCTAGATTCAATAAAGGAGGATTTATCATTTAGTCCTTAAATTATTTGCAACCAAATGATACATTGTTACTGAGGATGACAATGTTTATCGAGTATAGCTCATTGTATGCCATATAGATTGGTTATCCTCGTAACCAAGGAGTGTTGAGACACTGGTATGGCATGCAAGTAAGATGTATGGGTACATCTATACCGAACGTGATCAACTCTAAAGCTTTTCTCCTATCAAGATTAGCTCTGATGGAATATGGATATAAGTATCCCTCCAACTGGAGAACACCATGATAACTTTCAAGAAACTCACTGTACTTTAGTGTTGGACTACTTGAATTTCTAATTTAGTGATGAAAAGTTTCTGGGTACAGTCGAGTACTTAAGGAGTTGGTGCGTGTATCAAGATGAGATTGACCACTCCTAGATTTAGGAGTTGTGTTAAATGGTGTTTCAATTTAGCATAGCCTTGGCCAAGATAGTCCTTATGAAGGGTCATAGGACTAATTGCTTTGAGATATAATTTGAATGTATCTTCTAAGGTTGACGGTCAAACCCTAAAGTCATCCTATGCACGGAGATCATAGGGATGAATTATATGGTAACCATATTCGCATAGGTTCTAAATGTGGCGATTGCGACTATTTGACCTATCCGAATGTCGGGTACCATTGCTAGATGGTCACATTGATTAGTATAGAAAGTGATTTTTGTATTTTTGGCTTAGGTTCGAATGTATGGAGTCACACATACTAGAGGTTTCTACCTGATATGATGGCTGTTGAAGAGTCCCATCGAGTAAGGACTCTATGGTCAAGAGTCCCACTAGACTGGAACTCTTTGACCAAGAGTCCTATTGGGCTGGAACTCTGAGTCCTATCTATTTGGAACTCTGTAATTAAGAGTCTAGACTCTGTGATCACAAGTTTCACTCATTTCAGCCATCAGGATCAAGAGTCGCACTGGTTTGGAACTCTTCGATTAGGATTTCATTTTGATAGGACTCGTTATCCAGATATTCACTGGATTTGGACTCTAATTTTATAAGAAGTTTTATTAGTGATTTGATCACTAATTAACTCAATTTGATTAAGTAATTATTTTTTATTCAAGTTCAATTGAATTAGGTATAGTTAGGTTTGACTCGATTAGGTCACTAATTGACCTAATCATCGAGGAGTTTTGAACCCCAATTTGATTAGAGGTTGAGCTTGATCAATTCCTAATTTTATTAGGATCTAATTGAGCCTAATTAAGCCTTAATGTGTTGGGTTTAATTTAGTCTAATTGGATCTAATTAATTTTGATTGGGTTGGTTCAGTTGGTTGAAGTTTAGAATTCAAAGACTAGTTTGACTAGTCTTCCCTTGCGCCACATTTAACCGCACACCCATTTAAATTCTCTCATACCATTTTTTTCATGCACATAAAAGGTTTTGACTGGTCTTTCCACATCCTCAAGGGATAAGTTATGATTAGTTGCCATCCAAATTCAAAAAGAGTTTGAATTTGGATCAACAACAACCATACTTATCCTTGCGCCACCTAAACTTTTGTGCATCTATTATCTCCACATGAAAGGGGTTTCTTGTGGACTTTTCTTTGCTGAAGAGTGGGCGCACAACTCCTTTCCACATCCCAATTAAGTTTAAATTTAGTTGGTTGAATTTTTGGATTAAAATGAGATTTGAATTCAAAACTAGCAACCAACTTGTTCTCATCTTCCCACACGAATGTGACATTGTTTGGTGCAAAATAAAAAGGGAAGATTTTTGGGACATGTGCAATTAATCTGAAAGGAAGTAGAGGACTTCCATGAGCCTTGGTGTGCATGAGAAAAATATTTTAAAATTCTTGAAAAGAAAAAAAAATAGAGAGGGGATAGCATAGGGTTTTTCATTGAGTGCAGTCCTAGGTATTTGACCTAGGATTCGGGAAGATATTGCGTGAGCTACGAATGTCCAAAGCCCACAAAACTTTAGAGAGAACCTCCTCTACCACTCTACTATATCTACCAATAATCTGGAGCATCTGTGAAGCCCATAGATGAAGATCGAAGTCATTCGATCAAAACAGCCCCTGAAAGACTCTGGTGTTGAGCTAGCACTCACGGGGAGCCGATCAGGACCAGGAGCATCGTATGGACGATCCATGGAGGCTAGATATCTGTGTGACTACATTATGACCAGCAGACCTCCTCGATGATGATCAGATCATAGCGATCGACTATCCATGAAAAAGGTATTATGTTCTGAATACATTAATGTAGTAAATAGTTTGCTGCATAGTTTTATTTTTCAGATCTATATGAATGCATGTATATTATGTTTAAATTCTTAGTATAGGGTTTAATATTTTGATATGATCAGTAGATAATTAATTAGATTAATTACTTCTTTCACTGCATCTTTACTATTTTCGAAAAATTTTTCCAGCACTGCATTCTACAAATGGTATCAAAGTGAGGTTTCGCTAAACATGATATATTTGCATGCTTAGATTAATAATTTAGATTTAATCTAAATATTAATCTAATAATCTAATTAATTAGATCAAAAAATTAAAATTATGATCGCATGGACCGTAGGTTGTCTTACTATAGGGTTTACCCTCTACAGTGTAGGTTGTCCTAGTACGTGCTGATATGGATCATTAAATTATAAAATTTTAGATTTGATTTAATAATTTTATAATTTAATTATATGGTTTTAATCTAATTTTAATCATGAATAAGAGTTTATATTAGATCTAATTTAATTCATGATTTTTTTGTATTATACATAGTTTCAAATTAAACCCTACAATTAGTGTTGTTTGTGAATTGTGCTGATTCAATTTTGAAGTGAGTTGACTCAATTGGTGAATAATGATAAGTTATAAAGAATCTTTCAAAATTTAAAAAATATTTTTAAAATATCGAACCCTAACCCTCAGCCAATAAACTTAATTAAAATTAAGTAAAATAATTTAGTATCTAGAATTGTGAATTAAGATCCTAAGTCATCAATCATAAACTTATGGATGATTGGGATAGATGAATTAGGTCCATAAATTAGGCTAGACCTAAGGTTAATTAAAGAATGGACTAATTTAGAGTAGTTGATCAAATCTAATTAAATATTAATTTAGATTAGATCAAGGACTCTATAGACTCTATTACAATAGTTGTAGTTGGTCAAGTCCATGCCTTTAACGAGGACCAAATGGACTTGATTCATGGCTATGCAGTCGAACCCACAATTACTAAGTTGGTCAAATTGAAACTAATAAACCAGATGGTGTCTAAGATAAGTTTGGCACTTTGACCAGTGGTTTTTAATTGGGAGCTACTCGCATTGATTCAATCTTTGATGAGTTAATGGCATATCCCTTACACTGATCTCACTTACCTGACGATCCTGGTGAACTAAATTTTGGTTAGATCACTTGATAATTTGGGCTCACCCATGTCAATTAGGTAAATCAGTCTGACTGATTTAGGTGCTCCTAATGCCAGCTTAGATTAGATTCTTTTTAATCTAACTTTGTAAAGTCAGTGGAAGGATCAAAATTGGCTCACTGAATTTCTCCCTCTTCTTAAAATATGTTAATTAAATCTTCTAAAATTATTAGATCCTGAAAAATAAAAAGTTATAAAGATAACTAAATCATAGCCTCCCATTAAGTTGAGTGATAATGGGTTCATTAGTATAATGATCATTGGAGGCCCAAAGGCCTGGTGATTATTGACTAATAAAATTATCATTCATCAAATGATAATTTGGTTAAGTCTTTCGGATGGTGGTTAGGTTGGTCAACCAAAGTCGGGATTAATCATTTATTGGTTAGATAAGATCAAATATGGTCATGTTAATGGTTGGACCTAATCAAACTTTTTCTGTAGAGGCCAAAGTCTACTGATTAGGTCTCCGAAGAAAAATCAATATTACTAGAAGTTGTTTAAAGAAACAATTGATTTTGAATCTACCCATAGATGCACATGGGTTGACCAACCAAAGTTGGGCTCCTATGTAGTCTACATGAATTTTAATATCCACTAAGAAATTAAAGTAATTCCTCAAATTAAAGATACAGACTACCAATTCATATAAAATAATGGAAGAATCTTTAAACTAAAGTCCAAGTCTTTAGGATAATTGATTCGTATACTAATTAGGTTTAGTTTTTCTTTTTGTACTGAAATGACCACTAACCTATTGCTTCGGTCATTGTTAGTCAATGATAAATTAATGGGACCCAACTTTGATAGCTGATACTTACCAGCTCCTGAGGAGCCAACTCCGAATGCTAGAGGAGCGGTATGCGATACTTACCAGAAGTGGCTCAATGATCACACCACCATTTAGTGCATAGTACTGGTGGTAATGAATGATGAGTTCAACCACAGATTTGAAAATATCCAGCTATAGAAGATGCTTCAAATATCGAACAACTTCTTTAGCACGCCTAACGATGTTGAAAGGTATAAAACAAGTTGTACCATTTTTAATGCTTGGATGAAGGATGGGGCCTCAGTCATCGATCATGTATTGCACATGATCGAGATGATTAAGTGCCTTAGCAAGCGGGCTTTCTCCTACACGAGCAGCTCGATAAGGATGCGATCCTTAATTCCTTGCCCAAGTTCATTCGCTCTTTCTTGACTCATTTTAGAATGACAAAGCCTGCAGTCAACTATCATAGCTTGTTGGGGTTACTGTAGAACTTTGAGAAGGATCACCAACTCCATAAGAAGATGGTGAATATAGTGGGAGAATCTTCTTCTGGTTGTCGACCCTTTAAGAAAGGAAAGAAGAACAAGAAGAAGAAGAACAAGAAGGTGTAGTCTAATGCTGGGATAATTGCATAGGATCAGATCAAGAAGTGCAAGTCCAACCAAAGCTGAGTGGAGTGCTTCTTCTATAAGAAGCAGGGGCACTAGAAGAGGAACTGTCCTCTGTACATTGCCTTCCTGAATCTGAATAGACCAAGGAAGAAGCAAGTGGTTGCTGGGTAAGATAATTATATGATAACACCTTGCAATTTTTTTTTATTTAATTCTACTATCTGGATATTAGATATTGAAAGCCCTTATCATATTTATAATTTTATGCTGGGCTTGCAGGTCAGTAAGAGATTTGATCAAGATCAGAGGTTCCTAAACATTGAAGATGGAAGATAAGTTTTAATTCTAGCTTTAGGAATCATGAACCTTGTAATCAATTCAAATAAAGTTATTCTTAATGAATGTCATTTTTGTCCAACTTTCTTATTGAATATCATTTCTATAGGCCTTTTGGCCATGAATGGTTATGAAATATCAATAAAAAAAAAATTTATAATATCATTTTGAATGGTGTTACAATCTTTATCAGACGATTGAATAACTGTATTTATTTATTAACTATGCCTATTAATGTGGTTCAATCCTTCGATAAATGTCATAGAATTAGTGATGTATCCGAAGTCTACCTTTGGCACTGTAGGCTAGGTTATATTAACAAGAACAGAATAAATAGGTTAGCTCAAGAAGAAATTCTTAAGGTTAGTGATTGTAAATCACTTCTGACCTATGAGTCCTATCTTTTTAGTAAAATGATTAAGTCACCTTTTACTGAAAAAGGTGAACGAGCCACTAAACTCTTGAGTCTGGTACATTCAGATGTATGTGGATCCATGAGCTCAAGTGCCAGAGGTGGATACTTCTACTTTATAACCTTCACAAACGATCTATCGAGGTATGGGTATGTTTATTTAATGA
The DNA here is from genome assembly GCA_006176705.1 of Cocos nucifera. Taxonomy (NCBI): domain Eukaryota; kingdom Viridiplantae; phylum Streptophyta; class Magnoliopsida; order Arecales; family Arecaceae; genus Cocos; species Cocos nucifera. The sequence continues at coordinate 107,464 of QRFJ01003955.1, forward strand.
AGCATAAGTCAGAGTCATTTGAAATGTTCAAACTATTTTGAAATGAGGTAGAGAAGCAAACTGAAAAGAGTATTAAAACTCTTCGATTTCACCAAGGAGGTGAGTACCTTTTCAATAAGTTTCTGACATATCTAGGGAGGAATGAGATTCTCTCCTAATGGATCCCTCTTGGAATACCATAACATAATAGTGTATCTGAAAGGAGGAATCAGACCCCATTGAACATGGTTTGATTCACGATGGGGTTTGCTGGTTTACCAATCTTCTTATGGGGATATGTGCTCGAGTCAGCTTGTTACATTCTAAATAGAATTTCAAGTAAATCTGTTAATAAAACACCATATGAGATATGGATAGGGTGTAAGCCAGTGCTCTCACACCTTAGGATTTGGGTGTTTCCGGCTTATGTCAAACGTTTGACGAAAGACAAGCTTAGACCTAGGTCTGATAAGTGTAGCTTTATAGGTAACCCAAAAAATATCAAAGGATATTACTTCTACCTTGCTGATGAGCAAATAATGTTTGTTAGCCATAAGGCAGTCTTTTTAGAAAATGAGTTTTTTGGTGAAGAAACTAATACCTCTAAGATTAAACTTGATGAAGTTCAGCAGGTGAAAGAATAGACACAAGTTATTGAACCTAAGCTGGATCAGATTAGATTAGAACTAGAACCCATTGTAGATGCATCTTTAGGATGATCTGGTAGAGTACTACATCAACCAGATAGATACTATTATTTCTTGATTTGGAATGGAGATCCTATCAAACTCGATGAGAATGATGAGGATTTGATCACCTACATGGATCCAATGCAGAGATTCAACTTTGAGAAATGACTTGAGGCCATGAAATCCAAAATGGAGTCCATGAAAGTCAACGATGTATGGACATTGGTTGATCCATCTGAAGGGGTAAAACCTATAGGGTATAAGTGGCTCTTCAAAAGAAAAAGGAGCACAGACGGAAAGATAGAGATCTATAAAGTCCATCTGGCTGCCAAGGAGTATCATCAACATTATGGTATTAATTATATTGAGATGTTCTCTCCTATGGTAATACTCCAATTCATTTGGATTATGCTTGTTATTGCTGTCCATCTGGACTATGAAATCTAGCAGATGGATGTAAAAATGACTTTCCTAAATGAAGAGTTGGATGAAGAGGTGTATATGATACAGTTTGAAGGATTCACATCCATAGATGAGTCTAAGATGTGTAGGCTTCAAAGGTCCATTTATGGACTAAAACAGACATCTTGGAGCTAGAACATACGATTTGTTAGAACAATCAAAATGTATGGCTTCGTTAAGAATGAAGAGGAGCCCTGCATATACAAGTGGGCTAATGGACTAATAATAGTATTTCTAGTATTGTATGTGAATGGCATTCTCTTAATTAGGAATGATGTTCCTGCATTACAAGGAATAAAGATCTAGCTATCATCATAGTTCTCCTTGAATGATCTGGGAGAAGCTTCCTATATCCTAGGGATGAAGATCTATAGAGATAGATCTAAAAGATTGCTCAAATTATCCCAATCTATGTACATTAATACTATGTTGAAATGGTTCGACATGGAGAATTCTAAGAAACGCAATCTACCAATAGGCCATGAAATTTTTCTTTCAAAAAGAGATTGTCCGACAACACCTCTAGAAAGAGAGTGTTTGAGTAGAATACCATATGCTTTGGCAATGAACTCGATAATGTATGCCATGATATATATGCGATTAGATGTGGCATACTCACTAGGGGTAGTGAGTAGATACCAATCTAATCCAAGAGAGAACCACTGAAAGATTGTTAAAACCATCCTGAAGTATTTAAGAAATATTAAGGATCAGTGGCTTGTATATGGTGAATCAAACTTGAAACTTATGGGGTTCACAGACTTTAGTTTTTAGTCTGACCATGATGATAGCAAAAGTTTATTGGGATATATGTTCACCCTTAATGATGGGACCGTCTGTTGGAATAGTTTTAAGTAGCACACTATGATCGATTCAATTTACGAGGTAGAGTATGTCGCTACATCAAATGCTGCCAAAGAAGCGGTGTGGCTAAGAAAATTCATCATCAAGCTTGAAGTAGCACCCTCCCTTGATGGTCCAATTCTACTCTATTGCGACAGCTCTGGAGTCATTGCTCGGGTAAAGAAACCAAAGGCACACCAGCAGACGAAGTATATTCTATGCCGCTACCATCTTGTCCAAAAAATTATGGATCGAGGTGACATCGACCTTCAAAAGATCGATGTAAAGAAGAACCTGACCGACCCATTCATTAAAGCTGTTGCGGTGAAGGAGTTCAATGACTTCAAGTCGAAGATAGGTATTAGATACTGCACCAATTGACTTTAGTCCTAGTGGAAGATTATTGAAAATATGTTCCAAAGCCAATCGTCAGCCTATTTATGATTGGACTATACTTTTATAATTGTATATGAATTATAAATTAATAAGAATTATTTTGGCATTTTTCATCATAAATTCTATTATCTTCTAATGAACTCATGTGTTGTGATGAAGTCCTAGGACTATCTAGATTCGATAAAGGAAGATTTGTCATTTAGTCCTTAAATTATTTGCAATCAAATGATATATTGTTACTGAGGACGATAATGTTTATCGAGTATAGATCGTTGTATGCCATATAGATTGATTGTCCTCATAACCAAGGAGTGTTGAGACATTGGTATGGCATGCAAGTGAGATGTATGGGTACATCTGTACTGAACGTGATCAACTTTGGAGCTTTTTCCTATTAAGATTAGCTTTGATGGAATATGGATATAAGTATTCCTCCGATCTGAGATCACCATGATAACTTTCAAGCAACTTACTGTACTTTGATGTCGGACTATCTGAATATCTAATTCAGTGATGAAAGATTTTTAGGCACAGTCAAGTACTTAAGAAGTTGGTGTGTGTATCAAGATGGGATTGACAACTTCTGAATTTAGGAGTTATGTTAAATGGTGTTTCAATTTAACAAAGCCTTGACCAGGGTAGTCCTTGTGAAGGGTCATAGGACTAATTGCTTTGAGACACGATTTAGATGTATCTTCTAGGGTTGACAGTCAAACCCTAAAGTCATCAGAGGTCATAGGGATGAATTATACGCTAACCATATTCGCATAAGTTCTGAATGTTGTGATTGTGACTATTTGATCTATTAGGATGTCGAGTACCATTGCTATATGGTCACATCAATTAGTATAGAAAGTGATTCCCATGCTACCAGCTTAGGTTCGAACTTGCGGAGTTACATATACTAGAGGTTCCTACCTGATCTGATGGCTGTTGAAGAGTTCCATCGAGCTAGGACTCTATGGTCAAGAGTTCTACTAGATTGAGACTCTTCGATCAAGAGTCCTACTAGGCTGGGACTCTTTAATTGAGAGTCTAAACTTTGTGATCATAAGTTTCACTCATTTTGGATACCAGAGTCAAGAGTTTCACTAGTTTGGAACTCTTCGATCAGAGTTTCATTTTGATGGGACTCTGTTATCCACATACCCACTGAATTTGGACTCTGATTTTATGAAAGGTTTTATTAGTGATTTAATCACTAATTAACTCAATTTGACTGAGTAATTATTTTTGGTTCAAGTCCAATTAAATTGGGTTCAATTGGATTTGACCCGATTAGGTCACGAGTTGATCTAATCGCCAAAAAGTTCTGAACCCTGATTTGATCCGAGGTTGGGCTTGATCAATTCCTAATTTTTTTGGAATCTAATTAAGTCTAATTAAGCCTAAATGTGTTGGGTTTAATTTAGTCTAATTGGACCTAACCAATTTTGATTGGGTTGGTTAAGTTGGTTGAAGTTTAGAATTTAAAGACTAGTTTGACTAGTCTTCCCATGCACCATATTTAACCCCATGCCCCATTTAAATTCTCTCATACCTTTTTTTTTCATGCACATAAGAGGTTTTGACTGGTCTTTCCACATCCTCAAGGGATAAGTTATGATTAGTTGTCATTCAAATTGAAAAAGAGTTTGAATTTGGATCGGCAACAACCATATCTTATCCCTATGCCACCTAAACTTTTGTGCGCCTATTATCTCCATGTGAAAGAGGTTTCTCGTGGACTTTTCTTTGCTGAAGAGTGGGAGCATAACTCCTTTCCATATCCCAATTAAGTTTAAATTCAGTTGGTTGAAGTTTTGGATTAAAATGAGATTTGAATTCAAAACTAGCAACCAACTTGTTCTCATCTTCCCATGTGTATGTGACACTATTTGATGCAAAATAAAAAGGGAAGATTTTTGGGACGTGTGCAATTAATCTAAAAGAAAGTAGAGGACTTCCATGAGCCTTGGTGTGCAGGAGAAAAATATTTTAAAATTCTTGAAAAAATTAGAGAGGGAATAGCATAGGGTTTTTCGTTGAGTGCAGCCCTAGGTATTTGACCTAGGGTTCGGGAAGATATTGCATGAGCTACGAACGTCCAAAGCCCATGAAGCTTCAAAGAGAACCTCCTCTGCCTCTCTACTGCATCTACCAGCAACTCGGAGCATCCCTGAAGCCTGTAGACGAAGATCGAAATCGTTCGATCAAAATAGCCCCTAAAAGACTTCAGTGTCGAGCTAGCACTCACGGAGAGCCGATCAGGATCAGGAGCCTCGTGTGGACGATCTGTGAAGGCCAGACATCTATGTGGCTGTATTGTGACCAATGGACCTCCTCGATGATGATCAGATCATGACGATCGACTATCCATGAAAAAGGTATTATGTTCTAAATACATTAATATAGTAAATAGTTTGCTGCACGGTTTTATTTTTCAAATCTATATGAATGCATGCATATTATGTTTAGATTCTTAGTATAGGATTTAATATTTTAATATGATCAGTAAGTAATTAATTAGATTAATTACTTCTTTCATTATATTTTTATTATTTTTGAATTTTTTTTTAAAAGTAGTACGATAAATCCCATACTGCATTCTACCAGGGGTCGAGCTGGCTCGACTGTATCTCGTCCAGATTCCTATGGTCTGTCTGTCTGAGAAAGTCGGTTTGGTTGTAGTTCGAGTCGGCTCGATCTCAATCCGAGCCAACTCGACTGCGTATCAGAGCCGATCTGATTGCTGTATTGAAAATTAATTTTTTTTTTACTATCGATCGAATTTAAGATGTTAAATTTTAATATATTAATTATTTTTTATAGGCTTAGATTTTTGAGAATGGTTATGTGCCCATCTGATAGCTTAACAATCATTGCATACATTAAATATGCAATGATATTATTTATTTTTTAAATTATGCAATCTATTCCGTTTGCCTTGAAATGCCTAGGAGTAGATGATGTTTCTTAGAATTCCTTAAAGTCCATGACAAGTATGTCAGAAATATCTGGTACTGCTTCTCGAAGAAAGACCACGACATGTTATGTTGTGGTGAGAAACGTGCATGGAACTAAGGCCACCCTTAACGAGCCAAACGACAAACTTGGATTGCTCGCTGGCATTTTGAATGCTCCGAGTTCTCTAGCTGCGCCCCACATTTTAGACATGATGAAAAGCAATGTCAGCTTCCACGATATCCAGCGTATGCTAAGCTGAGTGCATCTCCGTTGATAATAGCTGATTGGATGGTGAACCAACTCGCTGATCATTCAAACATGATTTAATATATCTATTTTATTAATGTTTTTTTATAATATTTTTTTATAATTTTTTAAATTATATGCATACTTATATTATATAAATGATTTATTTTTATATTAAATAAAAGGTAATGTCAGCTTTTTGTACAAAATGAAAACAAAAGAAGGGCCTCGTCAGGAGTCTATCTTGATACTCAATGGAGATGGCCTGCACTCAAAGCTCGACGTAACCATGACGAAACTTTGTCCTAAAAGTTGTCCCTCGAAGCCAAGTTCATGGTTCTGAAATCTGGATTCCAAATTAATTACAGCTAGTGCGATCCATCTTTTTAAGACCATCATGCTACATGGAAGTTAGATAATTGATATGAAAGTAGAAGATCTTGGGATAAAAGATTAATTATTTTATAGTAAAATAGAAAAAAGTTTATAGAAATGATTGTAGAGATGAGAAAGTGAAAGAATAGTAGAAGAGAATTTAGACTTCTATTACTTTCTCTCAAACTTCATAGTTATAAGTGGAAATGACCCCACCTATTTATAGAGATCCAAGAAGATTCTAAATACAAGATTTTTTTATCCCTAAATAAGTCTAGATATTTATGATGTAGATATTCTACGATGCTTAGATATTTCTTTGGATTTATCTAGAATCCTTTTGCTACTTAAACTCATGTAGGCTTTTTTATCATAGCTCATGTGGGCTGCCCAAAAAAGTGGATTACTTTCTAACACTCCCACTTAATTTACTTTCTTTTATAACTCTTATTTCTCTCTTAAGTATAAAAATCTTTGTTTAGGAAGAGCTTTGGTAAAAATATCTATGAGCTACTTTTGACTATTGATGTGCTGAAGCTCGATCTCCCCATCTTTTTAAAAGTTTCTTAAATAAAGGTACTTGATGGCAATATACTTTGTCCTATCATAACAAATGGATTCTTGCTCATAGCTATTGCTGATTTGTTGTCATAGTGTATGTTGGTTCTTCTTGTTATTCTTTTATATCTTTAAAAATTCTTCGTATACAAATTATTTGTGCTATAACCTTTGCTGTTACAATATATTCTAATTTTATTAAAGAAAGTACCATAACCTTCTGCTTAGAAGCCTACGAACATAGTCTAGATCCTAAAAAAAATGCATAGCCTAAAGTGCTTTTCATGTCGTCTTGACATCTGGTCTAGTCACTATCCATATATCCTATCAGCTTGCTATCTTTTGCTGCTATATAGTAAATACTATAGTCCTTGGTGCTTTACAAATATCTTAATATTCTTTTAGTAGCACTGAAGTAAAGTTGATTAGGACTCTGTATATATCTTAACAATAAATTAGAAGCATACATAATATTTGGTCTTGTTGTAGTGAGATACAGAAGACTTCCAATCAAGTTTTTGTAGAATCGTGCATCTACTAGCTTTGAGGCATCTTCTTTCTTTAATTTTTCATTAGGTATTAATGATATAAAAATAGTCTTGCACCCTTCCATTCTGTATTTTCTAAGTATATTTTCTATATACTTCTTTTGGCATATAAATATGCCTTCTTCTTGTTGGTCTACTTTAATACCAAGGAAGTAATATAATGAGCTCAAGTCGCTAATCTCATAAGTCCTCACATATCTTTCTTACATTCTTTAACCATCTTTTCATTATTTTTTATGTAAATTAAGTCATCAACATATAATGAAACTATTAATGTATCTGGATCTTCTCTCTTAATATATAAAGTGGGCTCACTTTGGCTTTTTCTAAAATTATTTTTAGCTAAATATTTATCTATTTTATAATATCAGATCTTTGGTATTTGTTTTAATCCATATAGAGCTTTTTTTAATTTATATACTTTATCTTTTCTCCATAGCATCAAGAACCCTTTCGATTGCTCAACATATATTTCTTCTTTTAATATTCCATTCAAAAATACAAACTTTACATCTAATTGATAATTTTTTCTTTTTTTCTGTGTAGCTAGGGCGATTAATGTTTTGATGATTTCTAATATTGTAACATGGGCAAAAATTTCATAGAAGTTGATATTTTGATTTTTGTATGAAGCCTCTTACAACAAATCTTGCTTTATCCATTTATATAATCCATCCGAATTGATCTTAGTCTTGTAGATCTACTTAAATTTAATGACCTCTCGATCCTTGGGTCAATGGACCAGCTTTTATATTCTATTTTTTTCTATCATCTTGATTTTTTTCTTCATAGCTTTAATCTAAATTTCTTCTTTTACTGCTTCTATCGTCTTGTAACAGGACTAGAGAGTTTAGGAGATGAGGAACCTTCTGGATAGAGGACCTAAACCATAATTGAAAAGATACTGTAGTCGCATCCCTCCACACGCTAGCACCCAAAGCCAAACCTACTTTCTAATTATCAGGTAACGAATAGATAGGGATGAGAATTCATTCAATTATCCATCATATATATGGTTCCAGATTTAGACTGCTCCACTCTACCTGGTCAATCTATAATTCTCACCTATATTTTGATCTTAAATTGCTTGAATATAAGAAGATTATTGTGGCAAATGACTATTGAACTGGCACACTGAACCTGGTCAATCTAATAATTTCTTGGTAGACAAAACGTACATCAATATCAAATTGGTTCTGTCCAACAGGATACAAAGGAAAGTTTGGTAACGTCAATAATTGAACCTAAACTATTTGATAGGGTCAATAATTGAAGCTAAAACTGTCCTCTCTATACGCTGTCATTTTCATACATGCATGATGTCAAAAAGCCAGCAACAAATGATAAAATTTAAAATAAACACGAGATTAGCGAAGGGGCACTTCATATATGGATAAAATTTAAAATATAAAATATAAAGGATAGGACATGAGAGATAAGTGAAAATTTACGAAGCAAAATGACATATATAGGCTTAATTTGAAATCTATCAAATTTTTCTGATGGGATTCACCATGTTCAGAAGCAGGACAGCAGCCAGGATTTCAGGAAAAAGAGAGGCAAAAGACTTTCCAGCATCCACAGTTCCAAAGAGCCTTCAATTGCCATTTGCAAACTCAACCACACGCGCCATCAGCTCCAAAGCTTTCTCAGAGTTGAGCTTCTGGAAGTGGAACGCATGATCCTCCCCCTCAGACTCAAACGACTCCACCTCCCCTGCCCATCCACTTCCCTTCAACTCCTCGTAGTACGCCCTCCCCCTCTCCCTCAACACATCCAACTTCGCGACACAAACCAGCACGCGCTCGCACGCCAATCCCTTCAAGCTCGGCGCCGCCTCCGCCACCGGGTTAATCAGCGGGTCGTCCAGCCCCACCGTCCCGGGACAGATGAGTGTCCAGAGCCCATCCATCCTCTTCTTGAGTTCTATATCCGCGATCTCTGAATCAAATGGTTCTTTGCCCCAGAAATAGGGATGGACCAATATCACCCCTTCTATCCTCACCCCAGCTCCGAGCCCTGCCGCTCCGGCGCGCAGAGCCATGTGGTGGGCTATGTTGGCCCCCGCACTGCAGCCCGCCAAGTAGACGTGCTGGAAGTCTCCATGCTCGGCCAGCCATGTCTCGGCGCCGCCACCAGGGGAGTGGGAGGCTATCCATTTCAGCGCCGCCCAGGAGTCGTTGTGGGCTGTAGGAAGCGGGTGCTCGGGAGCCAGGCGGTAGTCCACCGAGACGGCGATGACGTTGGCTCGGGCTACGAGGGAGTTGAGGTACGCGTGGGTGGTGGGGCTGAAGGCGGAGCCGACGACGAAGCCTCCGCCGTGGAAGTAAACGAAGACTGGAAGCTTTTTCGGAGGGGTGTCGGGGAGATTGGGGAGGTAGAGGCGGGCGGAGACGCCGGTGTCGGGGTCGATGACGACGTCTTTGGAGGTGACACCGGTGTCGGGATCGACGGCGGAGGGAACTTTGTCGATGGGAAAGAAGCGTTCGGTTCGGCCGCTCTTGTACTGGCGGATGAAAGGGAAGAACTCGAATTGGATTTCGGTGTCAGGGTCCATCGATTGGGGAGGGAGGAGCGGTTAGAAGAACCGGAAGAATGGGACCAGCTCCAGATGGGCGCTCTGGCGTTTGGTTAGGCCCTAAAAATTGGTGGATCCGCGAGGGTAATTGCATCGCAAGACGGCTGCCACGAAGCAGAGCATAGGGTAGGGATTGTATCTTTGGAGCGAAAGAAAGATTGACCTTCCTTCGCGCGAAGTTACCGTTGGATCGCGCAATGGCTAATGTCAGATCTGTACAGATGGGAATAAAAAATTTGGAGTATTTTGAGAGCTGTGCAGGCGCGATCTAGCGTTCGATTTGGCGAAAGAAGATCAATCATTCCTTCGCGCGAAAGGTACAAGCGCAGGGGGTGGTGTGGGACCGCTTTATTTGTCATCTTGCGGTTCCGTAAAGCAAACGAGGAATCTGAGCCTCCGGGGTCAGGTCAGCCCGAGATTGGGTCACGGAGTAATTTGCTCAAGTATCTGATCCTATTTGAGTCCAGGCTCTTCATGCAGTTCAATCCACTAAAAAAATTACGTTGAGACCGATCAGGATTCAGCGTGACAATTTTGTTTCTCGAATTTAATGCATGGGGTAAACGGGTTCGGTTGGTTTAGAGCTTGTCTCGTTGGGTTTGAGTTATAGGATAGAAAATTTTCTAAATATTAGGTCGATTCTATTGCTACTCTCATGTACGGGCATAAATATTATAATTGTACAATATATGGCTAGCCTATTTTAGCTAAGCATTTTGTTGAGCCGGATTGACTTACCAGTCGTACCAACTTTTGCGTGTGTACTACCTATTTTTGTGCGTGTGTGTTATGTTTTTTTTTTTTTTTTTTTTTTTTTTTTCGAAGTGTTATGGTTGATCTAACTAGTATTGTAGAGGTAACTTGCTAGATCGTTAGCTCACCATTCATTTACTATCCTTTTTTTAATAGGAGTAGCATGAACTAGGTCTGGGCAATGCACTAGAGAGATTAAGGTCTAGTCATGTTCTATGATTATTTTAAGGATAATTTGATCTAATTTATATGTTGTCTTTAAGATAGTTTTGATGGAAATCCCCAGGGATCAATGTAGATAAGCTTAAAATTATTAAATTTTAATTATATCAATTATTATGGTAGAATGTATTAATGCTCTAATTTTCACTAGTTATTCATTATTGAATGGAGGAATATATATATTTTTGAAATTTATAAGATTGTTTAGTATGCATCGCATATCTGTTGGGCCAAAATCTATAGGATGTGCAGTTATTTGTCTTGTGCCTAGATAGTCCGGGCGTGACAATTGAAAAGTCCAATCCATGATTTCCCTCTGAAATGGATCAAAAAGAGAAGATGCTGGGGAAAAAAAACAGAAGAGGGGAACGTTGCAAGATTTTTTGGTTAGATGGATCTGGATTTTAATTTTGTCGAAGAAATTCTGATGTGGATTTGATAATTTTTTAAAAAGCTTTGAAGAGATATTTAAAACTAATCATCAAACCCCACACATGTAATCAAAAGTCTAACGTTAAATTTTAGAATATTACTCCATAATATCTCCTTATATTCCATTCTTTTATCTCTTACAAAAGTCTTCGATCAGGAAAGCTCTCCTAAATTAATTAGTGCAATTACTATTTGTTTGTACATGTCCAACTCTGCAAAATCAATATGATCAAATAAATAATTTTTATCTTAAATAGAAAAAATCAAACAAAACTTAATTTTACTACATCTAGTAGTTGACACCATGGAGTTAAGTAGATGGGGAGTCTCCCGAGCGGAGACCTAAACTGTGATCGGAGAAGATACACACCCCTCCACAAGCTAGCACCCAAAGCCAAACCTACTTTCTAGTAAAGCCAGGAGAAATTATTTGATGGATCATGTTTGGGGGCTGTCAGTCTATTGCCCGACTTATCAATTTATAGTCGACCAACCATTGGATATCGATAGACGTTCACTGGCTGACGATCGACGATCGGTGATCAATAAATTACTCGATGAACCATCGATCGATTGACTCGATGATTGACATTCAACTGACTCAGTTGATTATTCATTGATTGGCTGAAGGATCAATACTCGCCGATCCATCAATTGTCCGATCGATACATTGACGAGAGCACTGATACATAGCCATCGAATTGATAATTGGCATGACAAACGATGATCGGGTTGCTTCTTTCAATCGACTAACTATTGGTCGGGAATCACTAAAGCGACAGTCGGCTTCAGATCCTTCATATGGCAGACAGTCGATTGACTCCAAGCCTTTCGATTGATCGATGATCGTTGGTGCCAAATTAGCTAACTGACCGACAAACACTCCAAACAACTCATCTGGCTCACGATCAGCCCTACAAAACAACCCTCGAGAAGAGTGGGCAATGCTAATTAATGGATAGTTTTAACTACCTACCCATAATTATACTACATCGAAAAAAGAGGAATCCACGTCTTAAGCGGTTATCACCTCAAAACCTATAAAAATGAGGTAAACTGGTTAGTCTGGTTAGATACATGAAGATATTCTTAGGGCAAACTCTGCTACTTTGCTCTCAACTTTCTATTCGACCAGTTCACCTTACTAACTTAAGAATAAGAGGGTCCCCACCAGAGCAAACTCCTATCTATGTGGACTTGGTCTTGCAGGTTTTCCGACGTTCAACTATAAGTGCGGATGAATTGCCGCAATAGATTGGCATGCCAGAAAGGGGGAGAGTGCAGTGAATTGATAATTAATCTTACAAATGGCAAAAATGCATGCTCACAACTCAGTCAACTCCCCCAGCCAATCACTATATAAATTCTGACTATTAGCGATGGCTAAATGCCATCGCTAATAGTCCCTATGATGTCGCTAATAATCTTAGTCCCTATGATGTCGCTAATAATCTTACTGTTGTTAATACCATCATAAAATTCAATCTAAAAAATTTTTATCGCTAATTATCATTATTAACGATGGTAACTATTACCATCGCTAATAACTAATTAACGACGGTATTAGCGACAAAGATGCCATAGCTAAAAATTTTAATTTTATTAATTAAATTGATAAAAATCTATTAGCGATGGCATTTTTATCGCTAGTGCCATCGCTAATAATTTTTTAAAAAAATAATCAAAAAATTATTAGTGATGATAATTTTATCGCTAATACCATCGCTAATATTTTTTATTTTTAAATTCTAAAAAATTATTAGCGATGGCAATCTATCGTCGCTAATAATTTTAAATTTTTTTAAAAAATTATAATTAAATAAATTAAAACTAGCTAACAAATAATAATATTTTTTTAAATTTATTAAAAAATAATAATAATTTAACATAATCATAAATATAAAATTAATTATATTATATTAAAAATATAAATTATATAATTTTATATTGAGATACTGCTTTACAAGTATCAAAATTATATATATATATATAAAATTAGATAACATCCTCCTCGTCCTCTTGCTCATTTTCAAAAGCTGGTGGATGAGAGCTGGATATCCCAGCATCCTAAAAATAATAAAAATAAAATATTATTTATAAGTTTTATTGGGGATAAACCCCGCTCCTGCCGAAGTCAAGTTCGGTGCCCAGCCTGATGCGGCCAGTAGCCACGGAAGAACTTTGGTGGATGGATCTTGGCCGAACTATTATAGCCAACTGAACTGCTAAGCGGTCGAGCCACTTCGGACTCCCAGCGGTCGAACTCCACAAGCGACCGTCCCTTCAGTCGAACCCCCAGCGGTCGAGCTTCTTCTAACCCATTCAGCCGGCCGAACTACTTAGCTGCCGAGCTCCTTCGGACTCCTCAGCCATCGAGCTCCTTCGAACTCGTTCGATCGGTCGAACCACTTAACGGCCGAACTCCTTCTGACTTTCCAATCGTCGAGCTTCAGTCAGACTCCCGCAAGAACCAAACTCCCTCTGCGTCGTTACAGCCAGGCGCCTGCGGGAGCCGAACTCCCTCCAAGCTTCCTCTCCGGTCAGATTTCTTCGGGAGCCGGACTCATCCCAGACACCCTTCGGTCGGACTTCTACGAAAGCCGAACTCCTTGCGGACTCCTTCAGTGGATGGACTTCTATGGAAGCTGGACTCCTTGTGAACTTCTCAATGGCCGAACTTCCATGAAAGACGAACTTCTTATGATGGATTCCTGCAGGTGATCCCGCTACGGTTACACGATAATAACAATCGGCATTTATCGAGTCAATAACAATCGACATTTATCAAGTTAATAACGATCGATATTTATCAAGTCAATAACAATCGGCATTGATCAGGACAGTTACGATAGTCATTAATCAAGGCAGTTACAACAAGCTCCCTCTATAAAAAGGATCCTCTAGATACGCTTACGTTAGGTTCTGAAAACCCTTCTCTCCTCCTCTAAACTCTATCGAACTCCACACTGAGCATTCCATTTCTGTTGACTGGAGTTGACTTGATCGTCGGAGGGTCCTGTCGGAGCCACCCCCTACCGACTTCGGACGGGACTTTATTTTGCAGGTCCCCGACGGCGACCTCATCGGCCTCCACTCCAGCGGATTTCGGCGACTATCAGATTCTGCATCAACAAATTGGTGCTAGAGGAACGGCTCGAACCTCTGAGGTTTTCTTGTTCTTAAAGAAGTGCTCGACGATGATTTCTCTCTCTCCGGAGATCCCTCTTCTTCCTCACTAGAGTTCTCTTTCGAAGAAAAAATGCTTCCTAGGAGAGCCTTAACTCGACGATCGGCTGTCTCTGCGTCCCTATCCCGTCCAGATCCGTCTGTTCCTGCTTTGGCCCCGGCCGCCCAGGTTTCATCTGCACCTACGGTGGATGTGAAGCAGTTCGACCTGCTTGTCCGACAGGTCCGTGGCCTCACGGAGGCAATGCAGGCCTTTTAGCAGCCCCCGGTGGTGACTCCACCAGGAAACTCACCATCAGAATGCCAGGAATTGGCCCCAAGAAAGAGTACCAGGGCCGACGTACCCATCGCCCCTGAGATAGAGAGCCGAGGATCTGTGTTCAGATCATGGTTCTCTTCTGGGGGAGACCTTCCCCATTTGTAGCCGGAAGCCCCCCAAGATCTGCAACCGAGATGATGCCCTCGATCACAGACTGCGGGAGATGGACCGACAGATTGAAGAGCTCGGCCACGTCGCCCCGGCTCATCATGCCGATGTCCGTGCCGATCCTCCTTTCTCCCTCCAAATAATGCAAGAGCCCATCTTGCCAAACTTTAAGCTCCCTCAACTTGAAAGCTACGATGGGACCTCTGATCCGGTTGATCATCTGGAGGCCTTCCGGACCATGATGCTGCTTCATAGTGCTTCAGACGCCATGCTGTGCCGAGCCTTCCCATCTACCTTAAAGGGAGCAGCGAGGAACTGGTACTCGACGTTGAAGCCAAGTACAATCTTCTCTTTTGACCAGATGAGCAGTCAGTTCACAGCCCACTTCATCAGCAGCCGACGATCGAGCCGAGGTTCGAATTTTCTGATGAACGTCAAGCTGAAGCAAGGAAAATCCATTCGGGCTTACGTCATCCGATTTAACACCGTGGCATTGGAAGTCCGGGACTTGGACCAGTCTGTCGCGATGGCCGCACTCAAGGATGGCCTTCAGAAAAATAACTTGCTGTTCTCCCTGGAGAAAAGGTATCCTAGGGACTTCGCCGATCTACTGGCTCGGGTCGAGTGATATGCCCGTGTGGAAGAAGCCTTCAAGTTGAAGGACGAAGAAGCCTTAAGGGAGCGGCTGGCAGGCAATGGAGAGCCGAATGAAGTTCGGCCGTGCTCACGGACTCCCTCCGGTAGCAGGTGGGCCCGAACTCCTCGAGCTCACAGAGAAGCACGAAGAAGCCCTCCTCCCAAAAGATTCCACGACTATGCCCCTCTCAACGCTCCTCGAACTTAGATCCTCATCGAAGTTAAGAACCAACTGCCAAGACCAGAAGGATTATGGTCTCCTCCAAACAAGTGTGATCGAAGCAAGTACTGCCTCTACTATCGCGACCATGGCCACGACACTGAGGAGTGCATCCAGCTCCGTGACGAAATCGAGGAGCTCGTTAGAAAGGGACGGCTGGGTAAATTCATTCGACGCCAGCCTGAAGATCGACGAAGGGCACTGCCATAGTAAGAAACGATAAGGTCGGCCACCTCACGACGTCATCAACGTTACCCTAGGTCCCAGCGTCGAAGCCAAGAGAAGCATGCTCCAAAGTGAGGAGGCCAGCATGAGATAGAAAAGGTCGTCCGCATGAAGAAGCGCAGAGGAACAATGCTACCATGACCCTGAATCACAAAGAATTCAGGAATACATTGCCAGTAACTTTCTTTCAATAAAGTTCTTCCCTTTCAATAGTATATTATTTTTGGGCGCCAAAACTATGTAATGACAGAAGTAGTCAATAGTCGCTGTGTTAGGAATAGGAGAAAGACATCATCCTAACATGAGCAGGTCAAGGACCATCAACCTCAGCCAGAGATAAGATCTCTCCCGAGTGACCACCTCAACTAGAGATAAGATCTCTTCCAAGAAGTTCGGCCAGAGATGAGATCTCTTCCGAGAAGCAACCTCAGCCAGAGATAAAATTTCTCCCGAGCGACCACCTCGGCTAGAGATAAAATCTCTCCCGAGAAGTTCGGCCAGAGATAAGATCTCTCCTGAGCGACTGCTGACAACCTCGGCCAGAGATAAGATCTCTCCCGAGCGACCACCTCAGCTAGAGATAAGACCTCTCCCGAGAAGTTTGGCCAGAGATAAGATCTCTTCCGAGAAGTGACTTCGATCAGAGATAAGATCTCTTCCGAGCGATCGAGTCAACCTCGGCCAGAGATAAGATCTCTCTTGAGTGACCACCTCGGCTGGAGATAAGATCTCTTCTGAGAAGTTCGATCAGAGATAAGATCTCTTCCGAGAGACAACTTCGGCTAGAGATAAGATCTCTCCCGAGAAGCAACCTCGATCAGAGATAAGATCTCTCCCGAGTGACCACCTCGGCTAGAGATAAGATCTCTTCCAAGAAGTTTGGCTAGAGATAAGATCTCTCCCGAGAAGCGACTTTGGCCTGAGATAAGATCTCTCTTGAGCGATCGAGTCAACCTCGACTAGAGATAAGATCTCTCTTGAGCGACCTGTCAACCTCGATCAAATAAGGTCTCCCCCGAGCGATCGGACCAACCTTAGCTGGAGAGCGTCAACTTCGACCTTGGCGAGAGATAAGATCTCTCCCGAGCACCCGTATCAACCTCGGTTGTAGGAGACAATGTCGCCTCCGATGAGCTCAACCTCCGACCTCGATCGCAGAAGATGAGGCCTACCTCAACCTCGGTTGGAGATGGGATCTCCCTCGGGCTTCATCTTCAACATCAACTTTAGTTGGAGATGAGATCTCCCACGAGCTTCGATCTGAACCAGCATGGAGCCCGGAAGAAGACTTCGGCAGTTGCCTTTTCTGCACTTCCTTTCTTCGAGTTTCGAACTCGGGAGTGGGGGGGCTAGTGTTGGGGATAAACCCCGCTCCTACCAAAGTCAAGTTCGGTGCCTAGCCTGATACGGCCAGTAGCCATGAAAGAACTTCGACGGATGGGTCTTGGCCAAACTATTACAGCCGACCGAACTGCTAAGTGGTCGAGCCCTTTTGGACTCCCAGCGGCCGAACTCCTCAAGCGACCGTCCCTTCAGCTGAACCCCCAGCGGTCGAGCTTCTTCTAACCCTTTTGGTCGGCCAAACTACTTAGCTGCCAAACTCCTTCGGACTCCTCAATCGTCGAGCTTCTTCGAACCCATTCGGTCGGTCGAACCACTTAGCGGCCGAACTCCTTCTGACTCCCCAATCGCCGAGCTTCAGTCAGACTCCCACAAGAACTGAACTCCCTCCGCGTCGTTACAGTCAGGTGCCTGCGGGAGCCGAACTCCCTCTAAGCTTCCTCTCCGATCGGATTTCTTTGGGAGTCGGACTCATCCCAGACACCCTTCGGTCGGGCTTCTACGAAAGCCGAACTCCTTACGGACTCCTTCAGCGGACGGACTTCTATGGAAGCCAGACTCCTTGCAAACTTCTCAATGGCCGAACTTTCATGAAAACCAAACTTCTTATGATGGATTCCTGCAGGCGATCCCGCTACGGTTACACGATAATAACGATCGGCATTTATCGAGTCAATAACGATCGGCATTTATCAAGTCAATAATGATCGACATTTATCAAGTCAATAATGATCGGCATTGATCAGGACAGTTACGATAGTCATTAATCAAGGCAGTTACAACAAGCTCCTTCTATAAAAAGAACCCTTCAGATACGCTTACGTCAGATTCTGAAAACCCTTCTCTCCTCCTCTAAACTCTACCGAACTCCACACTGAGCATTCCATTCCTGTTGACTGGAGCTGACTTGATCGTCGGAGGGTCCTGCCAGAGCCACCCCCACCGACTTCGGACGGAACTTTATTTTGCAGGCTCCTGACGGCGACCTCATCGGCCTCCACTCCAGCGAATTTCGACGACTACCAAATTCTGCATCAACAAGTTTTGATACAAAGGCGTATCTTTCGATACTCTCCTTCAATTCTTGAACAGATTATTTCTACATGTTTCATTCTATGATACGGAACTGTAGACACCCCTGGCCCATCAATTGAAAGGTTAGATTAAATTTTTAGCCCTTAGATCCTCTTTTTCAACTCAAGCCTAATCTAAATATGTGAAGCTTTTAAATATGAAAACTTAAAATAAGTAAAAAAAATTACTAATAGAATTACCTGATGAGATGGCTGGAATAATAAGCCTAGCTGGTTACTCTATTGGATCCTGGTACCTCTCTGATACCAATTGTTGGAGAGAAGAAGAATAAAGTAGATGGCTGGCACCTAGGGCTTAAAGTTGAAATCTGAGAGAGAAGAGTAGAGAGTTTTAGGAAAAAACTCAATTATATTCCACTTTATTATAAAGATACAATACTTGGGTTTACATACTCTAAGGTTTCTGCTATATCACATAAACACTAATAAACTCAATTTCCAACTGAAAAACTGTTCTAGGCCAATCCAATACATGAAAGCACTCATCGAACTCATGTACATATGTCTCATATGCTTTCATCCCCCTGGATCTGAATTCGATCCATACATAAGTTAGCCCCCTTAAGATCTTATTGGTCCAGACCTTAAGACCCTAGGATAAAAGCCTATCCTAGATTCAAACAAAATCTTGTCCAGTTCTATTCGCCACCATCGAGTCGGCTCTATCAGGAGCCGAGCTAGCTTGGCTGCATCTCGTTCAAACCCTATCTTCTATCTGCCTGAGACAGCTGGCTTGACTATACCTCAAGCCGGCTTAGCCTCATCCTGAGTCGGCTCGGCTGCGTATCCAAGCCAGCCCACCTATGTGTCAGCTCCTGTTTTGGCTTATTCTTTTCTTTGGCTTTGGTTCTTTGCTCTATCTTGTGTCCCAGATTTTCGAAGCACCTACCAAACCCCTCAAGATCCTCACACCTGAACCTCAAGCCCGTGGAGGGATACATGCTACCTTCATCTAAGATAACTCCTATCCTAGTCCTAGGACTCACAGCCATCCTAGTCTTCTGGAGATAACACCCTGACTCCTCCTGTGGCCTTCCAAGGCTTGGAAGCACTATACCAAAACTTATAATCTCCATCTTGGTGCGCCCAAGTCTTGGCACACCTAGCAATATTTTTCTGCACGAACCCACTATCGATGTATGCCTTGATAGCTACTTGTGCATACCTTGCCACCATCATTTTTCTTCAGCTGTTGAACTTTCTTTGAGGCCTTTGGGATGACCACCTCCACCACTAAAGACCTTGGCTTGCTTCTATGCATCATCCTTGGAGTTGTAAGTACCCTTCTGCTTGGCAACCGCATCAACTATCCTAGACTTTGCTAAAGAATTTGCAGCAATCGTATGCCGGTGCCTGCTACATACCCTGACACGGTCTCCTCAAAACTTCATCTATCCACCCACACATGCTGTTCCACTTAAAATCGTGCATCTCCGATATTGGTGCTAAGATATTGATCCTCCTGCACTTCTTTGCTCTGAACTCATGTCACATCTCTCTTCATCTATGAAGCCACCTCTGCCGGTGCTCCATCTGAAACTGAAGTCCTCCTAATGTCGTAGAAGCCAACTCTGTAACCAAGTCTTTCGAGGATAACCACTCAATGCTACACTGTTGAGCCTGTCGTTGCATCTCGGACACCGTTGCTGCCTCTTCGAATCTTCCATACTCCACAGACCTATCCAAAATCATCTCAGATACACCCTGATAAGTATAATAAATTCATCAATAAAAGTATTAATTTATTAATTAATTTATATTAATTTTTAAGAATTAATAATTAATTTATATATAATTTTTAAAAAATTAATATTTTTATTAATTAAAAAATTAATTAAAAAATAATAAAAAATAATAAAAATTAAAAAATAAAATTTTATTATCAATAGAAAGAGCTCATTTTTTTGATCACAATAAAATAAATTTCAAATAAAATGGAGCTAAAATGGAAAAGATATGAATTTTGAAAGATATAAAATAAATAAAAATTAAATAAAAAAAAAGAAGAAAATGGCTCAGCCGGCTCCGTAAGTCGAGCCACCAAGCCAAGCCAAGCGATCAAGCCGACTCAGCCGTTGAAGCCATCAGCCGGTCCATGATCTAGGCGTGGACCGCCAGCTCAGCAAATTCCGGCGAATCAGAGATTGCCACGTAGTGGACCTAGACCCCTTAAGGGTCTACAGAAATTTATCGCGGCTCACAAGGATAATTTAGTCTTTTCGTCCGACAATAGTGGCGCTGATTGGTTGCGGTGTGCGGTGCAGCCGGTCCACGCGGTCCATGGGAACAGTTATTGCGCGATCGGACGGATGTGGTTGTTTGCGGTCAGGATCGGACGGCTATGGTTGCTTCCGAATTTTATTCAGATACAAACATCATGCGGATCACCATCGGATGCCAGCGCTCGATCCAGGCGATGATTCGATGGTCCAGAATGCTGCCAGCAGTGATCAAGACTCTCGAAGCATGATTTGCGGCCAGATTTCCTCGATCAAGCGTAATCCAATGGCCAGAATTTAATCCGACCCGATCTGAGCTTATCTGCATCCGATTTTGATGATTTTTGGACCGTTGGATTCCTGTTGAACGGCTGGATTTTATCAGATTTACCAGAGTCATATCAGAGCTATTTTGATTCAAATTTTATCCAAATTTTTTTATATTTTTACGATTACAAAGGCTATTAGTCCCATATTGCCTTTAGGAAAAAATATCCAGCCCTCCTAGCTCTATAAAAAGGACCCCAGGCCATCAAAAATTGATATCTCTGATCAAGGTGAAGCTTTGGTACAGGACGAAGCCAGGCTATGGGTTAAAGGCTGCTTCGAAGCAATGGATGCCGAGAAGAAGAGCCGAGCTTCTACACCATCTTTCTGCCAATGCCAATCCAAGATTAGAGATCAGGCTATTTTATTTTATTATCTTTTTTTTTAAATTTTATGTATTTAAATTCTAAAATTTTAGTTAATAAAAATTTTTATTTTTACATTTTAATTTCTTGCTTTTTATTGTAATTTAATTTCTACACCTTAAATTATTGCTTTGCAAGTAGATGCTAAGATCTAACTAGTAGATCTTAGTACCAAATTTAAATTTCTGCACCTTTTAATTTTATTTTTTTTTTATTTTTCGACTTTACTTTTGATCTCGAAATTCTTCTTTTTTATCTTTTTTTTTTATAAAATCAAAGATTTCAAATCTAAAAACACTACCTTCCCTGTGGATTCGACCCGACTCACCACTATCTATGCATTTTCAATAATTTTAAGAAGTCGGATTAAACTGATAAACACGGTGTCTTAACGACAGCATCGCGTTTCTATCATGTTTTGGTGCCGTTGCCGGGGGAGGTTTTTGATTTTTGATTTTGATTTCTTTGATTTATTTTAAATAAATTAAAAATAATTCCAGCAATTGCATTCCTATCAAGTTTTTGGCGCCGTTGCCGGGGAAGATTTTTGATTTTTAATTTTGATTTCTTTGATTTATTAAAAATAATTCTGACAAATGCACCAAGTTTTTGGCGCCGTTGCCGGGGAAGGAATAGATGCTATTTTTTTCTTTGATTTCTTTGATTTTTTTTTTTGTAAATTAATTATATTTTTTTTAATATTGCTTACTAATTTTTTTTTATTTATTTTGTAGAAAAAAAAGGGAGAAAACGAAGAAAGCATCTAATTTTGGTAAGATCAATCCTAACCCTAGTCCTCTTTTCTTTTTATTTATTTATTTATTTATTTTATTTTTAAATTAATTTAAAAAAATATTCATTTAAATCTAATTAAAAGCCTCATGATAAGATTAGAAATCCTAACTGTTTAGAGCATGCATCATATTAGTTTTATTTTTATTTTTATTTTTTTTTGGTGATTGCTGGAGGCAAGGTAAGCCTTTTAGAATACAATTAGTTACATGCATCTAGTTTAAATTGCATAGAACCCTTTGATTGAATTTTTTTTTTTTTTTGCATATCATATTAAATCAAATTAAGGGCACAACCTAATTAAACAAGATAAGGTGGGGATTTGATCACCCTTCCTTAGCCCACAAACAACCAACCAACATCCTGCATTAACCTAAACCTTTAAATTAAAATCAATTAGACATCAACCCTAGGAACTCGAGCTCAATAGGACAAGGAATCCTAAGAGTTGAACCGGGTTAGGATAAATCAATTTGACTGGTGTCTAGGAAAGTGGTTCAGGGACGACTGGGCCCGAAGGAAGGTGGTTTCTAATTGGTTCCGTTCGCTTACCTGGCCAAGCATAATTGGTGTTTAAGGCAAGCAACGGGGGGACTCCCACCGACTTTACACTTACCTGGCTAGTTGATTGGCTAATCCTACACTTGGAGGGCTTGAAGGTGACCTTGGCAGTTAGGAGCTGTCTAGATCTAGGATAACCCTTAGTCAGGATTGATTGACCAACTTGATTGCTAACCAACATTAGATCTAATTAAACCAAATTCTTCTCTTTCTTCTTAGTTCTAGGACTCCTTAGGACCTCTTCTTTAGAACTCTTTTTTCTTTCTTCTCCTTTCTCCTCTAAAAATAAAATAAAATAAAAATTAAACTAACTAAAAATTAATAATTAAATTAAATTAAAATAAATTAAAATTAATAAATAAAAATAATTAAAAAAATTAATTTTTAATATAATAAAATAATAATAATAATAATAAAATAAAAAAAAAATTTTAAAAATTTTTAAACCATACATTAGGGTTACACCATGCATGGTAGGAAATCGCTTTTTCTGATTTAGTTGAACTTAATTGAATGGTTGATTCACATTAAACATAATAATCAAATGGCTAATATAAATCTAATAGTCCAAAAATTAGATAAAGTTGACCTTCTTGATCAGAAAATAGATCAACTCCTAACCCTAGGTCAACAATCTTCTAATTATCAGGAGAGTTATTCAATCTATGCTAGTCCAACCCATCATGTAAGTGAATATCCTATGACTGCACAGTTTCCACATTTTATCCAAGAACAAGTTCAAGCTACTCAAGGATACTCCAAATTGATTAATGACCCATTTTCAAATTCATATAATTCAGATTGGAGTAACTTTAATTTTTCTTGGACATTCCAACAGACTCAGGCTCAGACCCAAATTTTACTTGAGCAAAATTATCAAAATTATGCCTATAATAATGGTCAGCCTAGTCAGTTTAACCAGCCATCATATTATAATCAACCTTCATACCCACCTCCTCAACAGACCAATCTAGCTGATGATAGATTTAACCAACTTCAACAATTAATTCTAACTCAACAGCAATCTATCGCCAGACTAGAAGCTCAAATAGGACAATTAGTTGAGTCTAACATGAGGAGAGAACTAGATCAACTACCAAACCTACCAATTTCAAACAACCCACCTAATGACTACCAACCATCTGGATTAAATTATCAATCTAATATTTCATCTAAGAATCTCCAATTTGAGAATACCAAAGTAATTCCTGAACTTAAAAGCTATAGGATTCTTATGGACCCATACCAAGACCAGGTGAGAGAGGCTAGTACTGATGCTAGCCAAAATGAAAATTTAGAAGAACTGGTTAGTACTGAGACTAACCACATAGAAGAACCCAAGCCAAGAATTAGTACTGATGCTAGTTCCAGTTTAAATGAGATAGAAATAAGGGAAAAGAGAATAGATGATTTACCCAAGACTTATAAACCTAATGTCCTATTTCCTTCAACCCTAGAAGCTGGTTCTTCTTATAAAAATCAAAAGGCATGTAATGAAATATCAATGGAGTTGTTTAAGCAGGATCACATTAATTTACCTCCAGAATTAAAATCGCCTTTAATCACCATTCCAGCACCCATTGAATCAAACTTAACTCCTAAAACTCCATTCATGAGCATTTTAGAAGAACAAATAGGAGTAATTCTTAATAAACATGGGTCTGAGAATGTAATCATAAAATATATCCCAAAAATTAACAGTGAATATATCAATAATGGGATTAAAAATCAAAATCAACTTTCTAAGATTGGCAATCCAAAATCATTGGAATTTGTCAATCCAATATTCGACACAGGATAGTGAGCTACATTGTGTCTGGCTGAAGACGGTAAACTTAGCGCTTGTTGGAAGGCAACCCAATATTTAGTTTTTATCTAATTTATCTTATTTTTTTTTTTAGGATAATTTGAATAAGTTGGAGGGAGAGCTCAAATTTGTAAAGGCATGTGCTGGACCAAAAAAAAAAAATTAAAAAAAATAAAAATATATATATACTGAGTTAGGTGTATTCTTTCATGTTCTTTATTACATCCTTTATTTTTTCTTCTCCATTGAGGACAATGTCGATTAAGTTGGAGGGAGGAAAAAATAAAAATTTTAAAATTTTAAGTCCTTGAAAAAATTAGTATTTAGTATTTAAATACTTGATTATGCTTAAGAATCGAATAAAACTAAGCATTTTTAAAAGAAAATTGATACACAGATCAGAGAATCTGTGAGATATTGAGGAATCAAGTATTAAGAAAATTCAATAAAGAGTTAAGTCCAGAACATAAAAAATTTTTCCTTGGAGCATTTCTAATTATTTTTACTAGCATCAAAGAAAAGTCTACTTTTTATAGGCTTGTGTAGGGTAACTATACGTTTCTTCATATAAAAATTTATTTTAATAAAATAGTTTTCAAGTACTTCTCACTGAGTAACCGGGCCTCTTTGCCTAAGCAAGCATTGAGTTTCGCGTCAAAAGGTGGGAAGGGCAAAGAAGCTCGTTGTAAAGCTAGTCTTAACTCGTAGCCTATTTGATTCGAGCTAGTAAGCCCGAGGGGTATTCTATACCTAGTGCCCTAAAGCCAACTGGTTTGGGAGTCATTGGCCCAAGACTCGCTACATGGATCAAATAGAAAGCTTAAGGAGTTAAGACACTCAATAGTGGTACAACGTTAAAAAAAAAAAAAAAAAAAAAAAAAAAAAAACATTGGTTTCCCACCAAGTAACCGGGTCCCGTTGCCTAAGTAAGCAATGATATTCGCATCAAAAAGTGGGCAATATGAAAATAAAAATTAATAAATGAAGGATGGAAGTAGCAATACACCTGCCTATATGAAAGTTGAGACGAATCAGAGATAAAAGTGGAATAATTTAGAAAAAGTTCTGAAAAATTTAATGTTCTTTACTTAATTTTTCTATTGATAAGTATTAATACCCCAATGATATATCTCATTTAAGCTCTACTGAATATCAATGGCCATTTTGAAAAATTGCTTAAGTAAAATTCGAAACTCTAAAGTTAAAAGATATTTAAAACTAAATTCTTTCTTTACTCGAGGACGAGCAAAGCTTAAGTTGGGGGGTGTGATAAGTATAATAAATTCATCAATAAAAGTATTAATTTATTAATTAATTTATATTAATTTTTAAGAATTAATAATTAATTTATATATAATTTTTAAAAAATTCATATTTTTATTAATTAAAAAATTAATTAAAAAATAATAAAAAATAATAAAAATTAAAAAATAAAATTTTATTATCAATAGAAAGAGCTCATTTTTTTGATCATAATGAAATAAATTTCAAATAAAACGGAGCTAAAATGGAAAAGATATGAATTTTGAAAGATATAAAATAAATAAAAATTAAATAAAAAAAAAGAAAAAGAAAACGGCTCAGTCGGCTCCGTAAGTCGAGCCACCAAGCCATCAAGCCGACTCAGCCATTGAAGCCATCAGCTGGTCCACGATCTAGGCGTGGACTGCCAGCTCAGCAAATTCCGGCGAATCAGAGATTGCCATGTGGTGGACCTAGATCCCTTAAGGGTCTACAGAAATTTATCGTGGCTCACAAGGGTAATTTAGTCTTTTCGTCCGACAACAGCGGCGCTGATTGGTTGCGGTGTGCGGTGCAGCCGGTCCATGCGGTCCATGGGAACAGTTATTGCACGATCGGACGGATGTGGTTGTTTGCGGTCAGGATCGGACGGCTGTGGTTGCTTCCGAATTTTATTCAGATACAAACATCACGCGGATCACCATCGGATGGCAGTGCTCGATCCAACGATGATCCGATGGTCCAGAACACTGCCGGCGGTGATCAAGACTCCCGAAGCATGATTTGCGGCCAGATTTCCTCGATCAAGCGCAATCCAACGGCCAGAATTTAATCCGACCCGATCTGAGCTTATCTGCATCCGATTTTGATGATTTTTGGATCGTTGGATTCCTGTTGAATGGCTGGATTTTATCAGATTTACTAGAGTAATATCAGAGCTATTTTAATTCAAATTTTATCCGAATTTCTTTATATTTTTACGATTACAAAGGCTATTAGTCCCATATTGTCTTTAGGAAAAAATATCCAGCCCTCCTAGCTCTATAAAAAGGACCCCAGGCCATCAAAAATTGATATCTCCAATCAAGGTGAAGCTTTGGTACAGGACGAAGCCAGGCTATGGGTTAAAGGCTGCTTCGAAGCAACGGATGCCGAGAAGAAGAGCCGAGCTTCTACACCATCTTTCTGCCAATGCCAATCCAAGATCAGAGATCAGGCTATTTTATTTTATTATCTTTTTTTTTTAAATTTTATGTATTTAAATTCTAAAATTTTAGTTAATAAAAATTTTTATTTTTACATTTTAATTTCTTACATTTTATTATAATTTAATTTCTGCACCTTAAATTATTGCTTTGCAAGTAGATGCTAAGATCTAACTAGTAGATCTTAGTACCAAATTTAAATTCCTGCATCTTTTAATTTTTATTTTCAATCTTCCGACTTCAGTTTTTATTTCAAAATTTAAATCATTTTCTTTTTCTTCTCAAAAAAAAATCAAAGATTTCAAATCTAAAAACACTACCTTCCCTGTGGATTCGACCCGACTCACTACTATTTACGTATTTTCAATAATTTTAAGAAGTTGGATTAAACTGATAAACACGGTGTCTTAACGACAGCATCGCGTTCCTATCACACCCCACCCCATGGACTCCTCCAAAATCACCAAGAGCTCATCCGATTATTCACTTGCAGCAACTAAATCGATGAAATATGAGTTTTCTTCTTTCTTGTACTTCTTTCAAAGTGGACATTCTCACTTAAAGTGCCCTGCTTCACCACACTTGAAGCATCTCTTGGACTCCTTGCTGTCCCTTCACTGACCCTTCTTCTTTCCTTGCCTGGGCCTTTTTAAAAATATGAGATCCTCTTGGAAGACCTTCCTCTTCATCATCTGTTCGCGTTGCTCGTTAGACTTTAAAACTGATATGATCTTCTTATACACCAGCATCTCCTTACCATATAGCAACATCGTCACCAATGGATCGAAGCTCTGAGATAGCGAACATAGCAGCAATAAATTTTTATCTTTCTCTTCAAGATCTATTCTAATGTTGAGTAAATCCATGCTCATCCGATCGAATCGCTGAATATACCCCGCAACATCTTCATCCTCTTACATTCGAAGGCAGTACAGTTGCTTTTTCAGCATCAACTTATTGCACATATTCTTTTTCATGTACAACTGATGTAACCTCAATCACAAATTCTTGGGTGTCCTCTTCTTCAACATGCCATACAGCACCTTATCTGCCAGACAAGTCCTAATCATGGCACATACCATTTTCTCCAAGGACACCCACTTCTTGTCTGTCATCTCCTTTTGCTTATCTTCCAAGGCCGACTCCAGTCTCATCTGAACCAACAGATCCTCTATCCTAACCTTCCATATTGTAAAACTTTTCTTTCCATCAAATTTTTCAAATCCTACCTTCAACTTGCTATTCTCCATGATCGTATGAATCAAAAATAGCAAATAGATGGATTTAAAAAAATACTTTGACTAGGGATGGTGGATAACAATCCTGTGATCTCTTCTTTCTCACGAAGCCTAGAGAAAGCCTTTAGATTTGAATCTCGCTGTTGATTTTTATTGAAATCTGATCTTCTTCCTCCTCCATGCTTAACCAGATTTTGATACCACTTGTTGGATCCTGGTACCTCTCTGATATCAATTATTAGAGAGAAAAAGAATAAAGTAGATGGCCGGCACCTAGAACTTAAAGTTGGAACCAAAGAGAGAAGAGTAGAGAGTTTTAGGGAGAAAAGCTCAATTATATTTTACTATGTTGTAAAGATACCATACCTAGATTTATATATCCTAGGATTTCTACTATACCTAAATTCCAGCTAAAAAATTATTGTAGACTAACTCAATACATGAAAGCACTCACCGAGCCCATGTACATTATCTCACATGCTCTTATCGCCTTAGATTTGAACCCGACCCATGAAAGAAATATGCCCTCAAGCCAATCAAAATATGTATTTTGATGGACTATTCTTTTATCTTTCAAACTCATATAATGATATTTTTATATTAATAAAAATATTTATTTCATCATATACTGAGTCTTAAATATTTATTTTTAAGATTATGATGAACTCCATAGATTAGGATTATGGTTTTAGGATTATGATAAAATCATACCTGTAAGATTTAAAATCTTAAAATTCTAATCTAAAATATTTTCAATCGATGGAACTTTGAATTGGGGTCAATGTTTTCGAAAAGACTAGCATATTCTTTTTATGCTTAATGAAAGGATGATTGATCTCACTATTACTTGTGTATGACACTAATATAAGGATATGGATGCTTATTAGAAAATGAGTTCACTGAATTAATCCAACTCAAGAATATCTAATGAAGTCTTATCTATATGTCAATAGATGATTCTTATAGTATGAGTTGTGCATGTAATCCTTTGACCTGAGACTATCATAGAATCTTGTATGCATGAATCCATATTTTGGTTCATACTCATTCATGACTTAGTCATGTATAGAATGTTCTGGATATGGTGGATTGCATTTGAAGATTATGAGTAGGTCAACATAAAATTGATTACTCTTAGTCAGAGGAGATTGCATCCCACTTGCTTCAATCGAATGATGATTCAAAAAGCACTACTATAGAATAAGGCTACGACAGTGATTTATAATCGCTGTCATAGCCTAAAAAATTACTGCTATAGACTATGACAGCAGCTAGCTAACCGCTCCACTGCGGTAGTCATCGTAGGTCTATGATAGTAGTTATTACAGCGGTTATGGGAACCACTACCATACACAACCTATGACAGTGGTTCTCTAACCACTGCCATAGGTCGTGCTGTGGCAGTAGTTATGAAACTACTGCCATAGCTCGATCTATGACAGCGGTTATGAAACCGCTGTCATATCTCGACCTTTAGTAATGATTACAAAATTACTATCATAGATCTAATGCAGCGGTTCCGTAACTACTGCTATAGGTCAATGGCAGCGGTTGACATATAACTTGCTACCTCGCTTGGCACGCCTACAGTAGCAATTTTACAATCGCTATCATAGCTTTTGAATAATAAAAATATATAAAATTTTTAATTTTTTATTTATTTTATATAATAAATGTAGAGATATGTATAACATAATAAAAAATATAAAAAAATATTATAAATATAAGAATATTTTTGAAATGCTCAAATTTTATTATCGATTAAAATTTATTATAATATTTTTTTAAAAAAATATATCAAAAGTTTTCTAAATCTACATTGTCATCGACATCAGAAGATGGAGCATGACCTGGAGGAGCTAGAGCTGGAGTCGAAGCTAGAGGAGCTAGAGTTGGAGGGGTTGGAGCTGGAACATCGGCCAACATATCCCCAAGGCCTACGAAGTTTGCTCCAAAATGCATGCTAAGCCTTATCACCATGGTGTTAGATATGTGTGCCCTAGAAGCCAGAATTGGCTGACACTTGTTATACACTTCTAAGAATAAAATTATAATTTTGACTATAAATAATAAAATAAATTATTTTTTATCATAATGTGTATTTAGTGTCTGTGACACATTCCTTCAGTTAATGACAATGATAATTCTTATTTTCAAGAGTTAAAAACTTAAGACATGAATTTTCATTATTAACTCATAAAATGCTCCTGACTGTAGGATCATCATGAAGATGGTGATTGATCCGAAAGGTTGGTGTACAATTACTTCTTTATAGTAGATGAGTCTTGAGTCTACGGTGTAAAGACATTAGAGCGAGAGTATAGGTACTCGTTAGAGAATGAGGGCACTGAGCGTGACCACCTCGAGCAGTCATTAGAAAGTCGACCTTCTCGTCGATGACTGGCTCGAAGCTATAGTTGTGTATCTAGTTCTTTGACCTAAGGTGCATCGACAGTTCACCTTGAGAGTGTTGTAGTTTGACTACACCATGACTCGATCTCCTAGCCATTCAGAATCCCAAGGTGTATGTTGGCTATAGCATGTTCATTATAGGAATTGGATTGCACCAAGAAAAAATCTATCTACCTCGGTAGATGAGTAGCCCTATGATGATCATGAGAATCAAGTCCATAAGCCCATAGCCATGGTAGAGTGAAATAATAGAAAGAGTTTCTATTAAGATTTTCATATTGAACATGAATTGAATGATTAATCATATGATGGATATTAGGATTTGACGAGTTCACCTTAACCCTAATCTAATCAAAGCTCAAGATAGAAGAACTTAATCATACAGATAACTATACCAAGAGATTCATGTTTAGTTTTGATGGGTTGCCACTATATGCTGCTAGATGTCACTGGTGGATTTTGAGAGCAATTAAAATGATTTAGATGATCAATCATACTAGTTGTCTGAATCAAAAAAGTTCTGATCCATCAGAAGGTATTTCGATGATGTTGATGATGGAGATCATGATATATCTCACTACCATACTTAACTAAACCTAGCTGGATCATACAAATAAGGGTTTCGATATGGATATCATCAATTAGACTAACCCAGTTCAATTGATTTGAATTAGA
Organism: Cocos nucifera; assembly: GCA_006176705.1. Classification (NCBI taxonomy): domain Eukaryota; kingdom Viridiplantae; phylum Streptophyta; class Magnoliopsida; order Arecales; family Arecaceae; genus Cocos; species Cocos nucifera. The sequence continues at coordinate 138,463 of QRFJ01003955.1, forward strand.
TTTAATTAGGTTCAAAAAAATCATAGCCAAATGTTCTCTTTTAATTATCATTAAAAGTCATCTCGACTGAGCCAAATATATTTAAACTCACTTAGGTACCTTACTTGGTCTAACTGAAGCTTGTCTAGGTTAGAAAAGGGTTGTCTTAATTTATGAGATGAATTTAAGACAATACCTATCATTTTTTGTCACCTGCTAAATTCTGTTTCGGATATTTGGTCAAACATTGATCTTTGACACTTAGACATCTGCCCATGTGTCAAGCCATCATAGGAGAAAACTTTTGGACCAGTCCACCTACTAAAAGGTAGTTGGATAAGGGGTGCATGCCTAGGGAGGTGTGCGCCCATGGATAGTGATGCCTGGAGTCCCAAACAGATGGGACTCCAGATTATTTCGGGGTTTCTACCTAGGTGTTGCCAAAGACTTATCATTGACCAGTCTTGATGCCATCTAAGGATGATTCAGAGGGGCTCTCATCTGATTTGATCAGATGATGTCATCCCACCAATCAGATTTGGATCTGATTGCATAAAAGGCTAGGATTGGTCGGGATGATGAGGCACTGCATGGCGCAGTAGGGTCTATATAAACCCTATCTGCACTTAGGATTTAGATCTCTAGCTCATTGCCCATGCCATAAGGCTGCTCCTCTCGCTCCTCTATGTCATCTTCAGGTCTTCTCTCTCCTACCCATGCTCAAGAATCTTTGGGCTTCAATTTGGTGCAATCCAAGCAAGAGAAAGGCGATGAGAAAGAAAGAAGACAGCACTACTGCAAGAGACGACACCCGATCTTCAAAAGAAGTTTTGAAGATCTTTTAAATCAGATCTAGATCTGATATTTGAAGAAGTGATAAAGAAGAAGAAGATCTCTAGATCCTATCTGAGTGGATATTGGTAAAGGTCAGGCACTTGCATGGCTAGATCTAGAACCTTAGGAAGATATCAGGATCATCACAGAATAATCTGATTATCCACTACAAGGTAAAATTAACTTAGAATTAATTTATCTTTTATTTTATTTTATTTTTTTATTAGATCAATAATATCAGATCTAAAAAATCTTAGATCTAATTTAGATCCAAGAGAAAAATTTTTGAAATATCTCTCTTCATCCAATCAGATCTGAACGAACCTAATCCGAAAAACTAGGTTTTTCCTTCAACTGGTATTAGAGCCAAGTTGCATTAGATCTAATTTTAATTTATTTTGATTGAATAATTAGATAATTTTAGAGGTCACATGAGATGTGATTAGATCTAAAATCAAAAAAATTAAAAATTAAGTAATTTAGATCTAAGTTGTACAAGATGCATGACTAGTTGTAGAATAGAATTATCTTATGTATAGTCTTGCATGATCATAATTTAATTTAATTAGTTATATTTTTTTTGATCTATTTATTTACTATTTTCTAATATTATAAATATTATAGTAAGATCTAAAAAATAAAAAATAAAGTTATTTAATTTTTATTCATATGAGATATGATGAATGCATGTTTAGACTAGTTGTAGAATAGTTCTACATAATTATCTAGAATAGAATTTATTTTGATATGATCAATTTAAATTTAATTTTTTAGATGATTATGAGATAATTTAGATCTAAAAATATGCATGATATAATACATAAAGATGTATGCAAAACATGTTTAAAGTTAGATCAATCTTATATATGAGATATATGATGTAGATTTAACTAGTTTTATAGTTTTTATAATTCTGATTAAGACGTTCCCCTTGGCCGTCCGATCATAAGAATAAAGTAGGATTTAAATGCCCTCTTCTCTCATTTGATGGGGTGTTCTTATTATATGTAGGGGTGCTGCACGTTCATTCTTAATCAAAAATCCAAAACTTATTTTCTGCAAAATTCTAGATCCCAAAATCCTAAAATTTTATTTATATATTTTATTTACGAACCTAAACTTAATTAAGAATTAAGATTATAAAATATGTTAAGTCTAAAATTAAGAATTTTTAGATCTAAGACATATTCATAAAATTAGGTTCAGACTTGGGTAGCTCAATTAGGTCTAGCAGTTGATCAAACCAAATCAAGAGTTGGTTAGATGGGATCAAAAGTGCTTAAATTGATCGACCTAATAGGATTACGTCTGGATCAAGATTGAATCACATGAGTGATCGATCAAGCTAAGACCTAATTAGGCTCAGTGGTTAGAGTCTAGATTGTAGGCTAACCTGATTGATTCTGGCTCAACAATTTGGTGTCTAAGGTAAGTCTGACAGATACGATCAACTGATTTTTAATTGGAAGCTACTCGACTTGAATGCATTCTTGTCGAGTTAATGGCATATCCCTTTCACCGATCTTACTTACCTAGCCATATTTATCGATCCAGTCCTGATCTAAGGTGGTTAACAATCCAAGCTAACCCATTTCACTAGATTAGTCATAATTGTTATGGCTATTGTAAGTCAAGTTTAAAGAGACCTAAATCCAATCTTCCTAAGAAAAGATTAAGTCTAAGGTCTTCCACCATTGTAGATATGTGGGCTCTTTTTGGGGTTGATTGTTCTCGATTGGTCACAGTGGTTCAGTTGCACCAAAAAGATGCAATCATATCTATTAGGTATTGGATGCTATGGACTGGAGGATAAATTAGACTCAATATTTTAGATATGATGAGAGACCCAATTAGAAATTCAATTTATGCAAATGGTGGGTCTGACTTAACTAAGGAGTGGATCAATATTTCGGGCACAGTGAGATTCATGAATTAGAGATCAAGATTGGGTGCACCATGATTAAAGAATCATTGGACAAGAGTTATTCACTCATTGGCTAACCCATCATCAATAATTATTAGGTAAGGTGATGAGTTAGTTAATGAGACTGCACCACCCATTAGAAATCTATAATCGTGGAGATTTTCGCATCTCTATAGAGAAAGTGTAGGGATCCAAAAAAATAGTGGAAGCTAATTTGTTTAAAAATTAAACTCCTAAATAAATTGGTCAAGTTTTAATTACAATATCTAACTAGAAACTTTGACTCTCTATAGAAAAATATCTGCATTCAATCCATTAGCCCGTATCCTGAATACCCATAGACTGACCGAACCCAATTATAAGAAATAGCTTCAAAACTTCAAAATCATTTTGAGTTCTGAGAAGTTAACTCATGTATTGAATCAGGATCCCCCCACCTTACTAGCTCGTCCATCGACTGAATAGAGAGCATCTCTTGATAAGTGGATGGACGAAGATAATAAGGCCAGATACTATATATTGGACTCGATGTCTGATGAGCTTCAATGCCAACACGAAGAGATCAAGACTGTCCGCCAAATGTTGGCTCACCTACAAGAGATGTTTGGTGAATAGAGTCATGCAGCCAAATATCAGATCACTAAATGACTATTTAAGACTAAAATACATGATGGGCAGTCAGTCCAAGATCATTGTCTGATGATGATCAAAAATTTGAAAGAGCTTGAGAAGCTCGGAGTGAAGTTGGACCTAGATCTATAGAATGATATAATTCTGCAATCCTTGACTGATGCATATGGGCAGTTCATCATGAACTACCATATGCATAAACTTCAAAATACTCTGATCGAGCTTATGAACATGCTGGTTACTGCTAAGCTTTTAATGAAAGATTCTAAAGACTCAGTATGTGCTATGGAACGGACTTCTTTCAAGAGAAAATTTTTTAGAAAGAAGAAGAAGTCTGTAAAAGGCAGAAGGTGGAAGGAGAAAAGAAAAAGAAGGTAGAGCTGAAAAAGAAGGCCACTGAGAAAGAAAAATATTTTCATTACAACACTGACGGCCACTGAAAGCGAAACTGCCCTTCATACCTGGCCACCTTGAAGAATGAGGAGGCAAGTCCTTCTGGAGGTATGCTCGTTATTAAATCTAACCTTATAGTTTTTTCTACATCCAGTTGGGTGCTTGACTCTGATTCTAGTGCTCATTTGTGCACTTCCATGCAAGGTCTTGAGGATAGCAGGAGGCTAAGGGATGGTGAGATGATCCTATGCATTGAAAATGGAGCAAGGATTGCTGTTATGGCCATAGGAACCTATCCTCTTTGACTACTATCTGATTTAGATTTAGTACTAAAAGATTGTTATTATGTGCTTACAGCAAATAGAAATTTGATTTCTGTTTCATGCTTAGTATTAGAAGGCTATGTAATTAGTTTTCTTAAGGACCATAGTAACATTCTTTATGAAAGAAATAAAATTGTAAGTGATTTTCTTATTAACGGTCTTTACCAGTTACATATTGATGTATCTACTTTTAATATCGAGCAAAATATAAATGCCATAAAATCAAAATGATCCAAAGATAGTCCAAACGATAGGTATCTATGACACCTTAGACTAGGTCATATAGCAGAAGATAGGATTAACAAATTAGAGAAAGTCGGGCTATTGAGTCCATTGACTTCTGAGTCATATCCAATTAATGAATCATGTCTTCATGGCAAAATGACTAAACTCTCTTTTGTGGGACAGGGGAAAAGGGCCATGGATTTACTTGTATTAGTACATACTGATGTGTGCAATCCATTTGATGTACCGACTAGAGATAATTTTGTCTACTTCATAACCTTCATCGATGATTTATCTTGGTATGGGTATGTGTATCTTATGAGATACAAGTCAGAAACTTTTGAAAAATTTAAAGAATTTAGACATGAAGTAGAAAAGCAAACTGAAAAATTCATTAAGGTTCTTCGACCAAATCGAGGAGGTGAATACCTTAGTTGAAAATTCTTGGACTATCTCAAGCAGAATAGCATAGTCTTTCAATGGACTCCATCTGGAATACCTCAACTCGACGAGATTTTAGAATAGAGAAATCAGATCCTATTAGATATGGTCCAATCCATGATGAGCTTCACAGACCTTCCTGATTTTTTTTTGGGGATACAGTTTATTAACTGCTATATATTTACTGAATACGGTTCCTTCTAAAATCGTTCCTAGCATACCGTATGAGATATGGCATAGTAAGAAATCAAGTCTGAGTCATCTCAGAATTTGGGATTGTCCGGCTCATGTCAAAAGACAACAAGCGGACAAGTTAGACTATAAGTCCTTTAGAGCTCGATTCATAGGATATCCTAAAGAGTCATTAGGATATTATTTTTATATTTCAGAAGATTACAATATAATTATGAGTCGACATGCCATCTTTCTTAAAAAATAGTTTATTCAAGATGATGATATTGGAAAGCAGATCAAGCTAGAGGAGAAAGTCTCCTAAGAGCAAAGAGCTAAGGTCCATTTGGAACCAAATCAAGTTGAGCCAATACAATCACTACCTCCACCTCGAAGATCAGAAAGAGTTTTTCATTCTCCTGAAAGGTACTTAGGTACTATTTTAGAGAAAGTAGAGAAAATATTCCTCATAAGTAATGGATCTCATGGTGATGATCCCAAAATCTATAACGAGGTGATATCAGATATCGACTCTGAGAAATAGTTAGAGGCAATAAAGTCAGAAATTGACTTGACGTACTCAAATCAAATCTGGACCTTCGTAGATCCACTAGAAGGTATAGTACCTATTGGGTGTAAATGGATCTACAAGAGAAAGATTGGTGCAAATGAGAATGTAGAGACATTCAAAGATAGATTAGTGGCAAAAGGTTATAGTCAGCGTGAAGAAATTGACTATCAGGATACCTTCTCACCAATAGCCATGCTTAAATCCATTCGCACATTGCTTGCTGTTGTAGTCTATTTCGATTATGAAATATAGCAAATGGATGTGAAAATGATATTCTTAAATGGATATCTTAAGGAAGATATCTATATGAAATAGCCGCTAGATTTCACATCCAGTGATACTGATCACAAAATATGCAACCTGCAAAGGTCCAAATATGGACTTAAGCAAGCATCTCAGAGTTAGAATACTCGTTTTAATGATGTGATCAAATTATTTGGTTTCATTAAGAATGAGGAAAAAATATGTATTTTCAAAAAGATCAGTGGGAGCGCTATTGTCTTCCTCATATTGTATGTGGATGATATCCTCCTTATTGAGAATGATATTTCTATGTTGACCATGGTTAAAATGTGGTTATCTAAAGAATTCTCTATGAAATATCTAGGAGAAGCATCCTTCATTCTTGGAATCAAAGTCTATAGAGATAGACCGAATAGGATGCTAGGTCTTTTACAGAAGAAGTACATAGAGGAGGTACAAAAGAGGTTTAGCTTGAAAAACTCCAACAGGGGTTTGGTGCCCTTCAGACATGTCATTCATCTCTCCAAGAAGATGTGCCCTAGCACACCTGAGGAGATAGAATGCATGAAAAAGATCCCTTATGCTTCTGCACTGGGGAGCCTCATGTATGCCATGTTATATACGCGACCTGATATAGCCCATGCTGTGAGTGTCACGAGCAGATATTAGTCAAATCTTGGTGAAAAATGCTGGACTTCTGTGAAATGTATCATTAAGTACTTAAGAAGAACTAAGGATATATTCTTGGTTTTTGGTAATGGAGAACTCCAAGTCTAGGGGTATACAGACTCGAATTTTATGTCTAATATAGATGATCAAAAGTCGACATCTGAAAATTTGTTTGTGTGTAATGGTGGTGCTATCAGTTGGAAGAGTTTCAAACAGACAGTAATAGCAGATTCCACCATGGAAGCAGAATACATCGCTGCATCAGAAGCTACGAAGGAGGCATTTTGGTATAAGAAGTTTACCGTAGAGATCAAAGTAATGCCATCAGATGCCATTCCTCTGTACTGCAACAATAATGGCGCTATAGCTCTTGCTAAGAAGCCAAGGTCTCACTAAAAATCCAAACACATCGAGCGGCGATATGACCTCATCTACGATTATCTCGAGAAGGGATACATCGAGGTCAAGAGAGTCGACTCCGTAGACAATGCGGTAGACCCACTTACAAAGCCATTGGACCAGCAGAAGATCGAAGCCCATCTTGAGAAGATGAGACTTAGATTTGTAGCCAATTGGCTTTAGGTCAAGTGGGAGTTTGTTAGATATGTATGCCCTAGAAGCCATAATTGGCTGACACTTGTTATACACTTCTAAGGATAAAATTATAATTTTAATTATAAATAATAAAATAGATTATTTTCTATCATAATGTGTATTTAGTGTCTGTGATACATCCCTTGAGTTAATAACAATGATAATTCTTATTTTCAAGGGTTGAAAATTTAAAACATGAATTTTCATTATTAACTCATAAAATGCTCCTGACCATAGGATCATCATGAAGATGGTGATTGATCTGAAAGGTTGGTGTACAATCACTTCTTTATAGTAGATGAGTCTTGAGTCTATGGTGTAGAGACATCAGAGCGAGAGTATAGGTACTCATTAGAGAACGAGGGCACTAAGCATGACCACCTTGAGTAGTCATTAGGAATTCTACCTTCTTGTTGATGACTAGCTCGAAGCTGCAGCTGTATATTTGGTTCTTTGACCCGAGGTACATCGACAGTTCATCTTGAGGGTGTTATAGTTTGACTACACCATGACTCGATCTCCTAGCCATTCGGAATCCTGGGATGTATGTTGGCTATAGCATGTTCATTATAGGAATTGGATTGCACCAAGAGGAAATCTATCTACCTCGGTAGATGAGGAGTAGCCCTATGATGATTATGAGAATTAAGTCCAAATCCCATGGACATGGCAGAGTGAAATAATAGAAAGAGTTTCTGTTAAGGTTTCCACATTGGACTTGAATCGAATAATTAATCATATGATGGATATTAGGGTTTGACGAGTTCACCTTAACCCTAATTTGATCAAAGCTCAAGATAGAAGAACTTAATCATACATGTAACTGCACCGAGAGATTTATTTTCAGTTCTGATGGGTTGCCATCATATGCTGCTAGGTGTCACTTATGGATTTTGAGAGCAATTAGAATGATTTAGATGATCAATCATACTAGTTATCTGAATCAAAAAAGTTTTGATCTATCGGAAGGTGTTTCGATGATGTCGATGATGGCGATCATGACATATCTCATTATCATACTTAACTGAACCTAACTGAATCATACAAATAAGGATTTGGATCTAGATATCATCAATTGGACTAATCCAGTTCAATTGATTTGAATTAGATTCAATTAGGTTCAAGAAAATCGTGCTAGCACACGATTGAGCCTAATGTTCTTCTTTAATTATCATTAAAAGTTATCTTGACTGAGCCAAATATGTTTGGACTCACTCAGGTACCTTTATTTGATCTGACTAGAGCTTGTCCAGGTTAAAAAAGGATTGTCTTAATTTATGAGATGAATTTGAGACAACACCTATCATTTTTCATCACCTGCTAAATTCTATTTCGGACATTTGGTCAAACATTGATCTTTGACACTTAGACATCTACCCATATGTCAAGCCATCATAGGAGAGAACTTTTGGACCAGTCCACCTACTAAAAGATAGTTGGATAAGGGGCACATGCCTAGGGAGGCGTGCGCCCATGGATAGTGATGCCTAGAGTCCCAAATAGATGGGACTCCAAGTTGCTTCGGGGTTTCTACCTAGCTGGCACCAAAGACTTATCTTTGACCAATCTTGGTGCCATCTAAGGATGATTCAGAGGGGCACTCATTTGATTAGATCAGATGATGTCATCTCACCAATCAGATTTAGATCTGATTGTACAGAAGGTCGTGATTGGTTGGGATGATGTGACACTGCATGGTGCAATAGGATCTATATAAATCCTGTCTGCGCCTAGGATTTAGATCTCTAGCCCATTGCCCATGCTATAAGGCTGCTCCTCTCTCTCCTCCATGCCATCTTCAGGTCCTCTCTCTCCTACCCATGCCCAAGAATCTTTGGGCTTTAGTTTGGTGTGATCCAAGCAAGAGAAAGGCGACGAGAAAGGAAGAAGGCAGCACTACTGTAAGAGATGACACTCGATCTTCAAAAGAAGTTTTGAAGATCTTCCAAATGAGATCTAAATTTGATATTTGGAGAAGTGATAAAGAAGGAGAAGATCTTCAAATTCTATCCGAGTGGATATCAGTAGAGGTCAGGCACTTGCATGGCTAGATCCAGACCTCAAGAAGACATCAGGATCATCACAGGATAATCTGAATATCTGCTATAAGATAAAATTAACTTAGATTTAATTTATCCTTTATTTTCTTTTATTTTTTAATTAGATTAATATTATCAGATCTAAAAGGTCTCATATCTGATCTGAATCCAAGAGATAAATTTTTGAAATATCTTTCTTCATCCAATCAGATCTGAATGAACCTGATCCAAAAAACTAGGTTTTTTCTTCACATGGTGCACAAGATGCCCTCCAGATGAGATGTACGCTCCTCAACATGAGCAGCCTGCATCGTAGCTTGATTTGCCCATGTTGTAGTCTGAGCTGCCTGCACCAATGCCTCCTTAAGCTTCTCTTAACTGATGTCATCAGAAGCATGTGAAGAGATGCTCACCTCAGACCAGTAGCTTATCAATGTATGTCTGGGCCTGCATCGAATCATCCTATAGTGCTCAAGCCCCAAGACCAGAGATAGATGGTCATTGGGGCTAGAGCTATCCAAGCCCTCACTCGCGAGCGCATCAAACTACTCCTGTAATTATAAATTTAAATAAAATTTCATAAAAAAATGCTATAATACTGATAATATATACTAATATATTTATTACTTACTGCTGGTGCAGAATCTAGTTAACATGGATCGAGCTGGAATTAAGGAAGAAGAGGCCACCATCGATGACCTACAAAATAAAGTTTCATTCGGAGTCGATGGTGGTGGCTCTGATAGGACCCTCCGACGATCAAGTCAACTCTTCTAACCAACAAAAATAGAGTGCTCAGGAAAGAGTTCAGCAAAATTTCAGGAAGAAGAAGAGAGCTTAGAGAAAATGTATCTGAAGGTTTTTTTTTATAGACGGAGCCGGTAGCAGACTGATAGTGACAGTCATAGCCATCTAGTAGCGGACCACTCGAGATTGCATGAAGTCTTTCATGGAGGGAGACGCCGTCTGTAGCAGACTGATAGTGACAGCCGTAGCTATCCGATAGTGGGCCATTCGGAGCTGCATGGAGTCTGCCATGGAGGGAGGCACCGCTCATAGTACCGCCTATAGCAGACTGATAGTGATAGTCATAACCGTCTAGTAGTGGACTACTCGGAACCACGTGGAGCTTGTTATAGAGAGAGGTGTTCGTTGTCATGATGTGATCGTAGGTGTTGGTAGGTGAAGAACTTTAACATATATCAATTTCAGAGAAGTTGGAACTTCTAAAAGGAATACAACTAGAGGGAAGCATCTGAGAGGAATGCTAGTTGAAATCTAAAAGTAATCCACTGGAAGAATTTGGATGGAGTTCAACTGATGGAGAAGTTCAGAAGGAGTCCGACTGGTAGAGATGTTTGGCTGAAGAAGAAGTCTCGAAGAAGTTCGACTCCTGGAGAAATCCAACTGAAGGAGAAGTCCGAAAGAAATTTGGCTCCTAGAGGTGTCTGAAAGGAGTTCGGCTCCTGGAGGAATTTGAAAGAAGGAGAAGTCTAGAAGAAGTTTGGCTTCTGGAGGAATTCAAAAGAAGAAAAAGTTCGAAAGGAGTTCGGCTCCTAGAGGAATCCGAAAGAAAGAGAAGTTCAGAAAGAGTTCGACCATTGGAGGAATCCGACTGAAAGAGAAGTCTGAAAGAAGTTCGGCTCCTGGAGGTATCCAACTGAAGGAGAAGTTCGAAAGGAGTCCGACTCCTGGAGGTATCCGACTCAAGGAGAAGTTCGAAGGGAGCCCAACTCCTGAAGGTATCCAACCGAAGGAGAAGTCCAGAAGGAGTTCAGCTCCTGGAGGTATTTGACTGAGGGAGAAGTTAAGAAGAAGTCTAACTCTTGGAGGTATCCAACTGAAGGAAAAGTTCGAAAGAAGCCCGACTCCTGAAGTTATTTGGAAGGAGTTCGACTTTTGGAGGAATCTGAAAGAAGGAGAAGTACAGAAGGAGTTTGGCTTTTGGAGGTATCCGACTGAAGGAGAAATTCGGAAGGAGTCTGACTCTTGGACGTATCAGATTGAAGGAGAAGTTCGGAAGGAGCCCGACTCCTGGAGGTATTTGAATGAAGGAGAAGTTCGGAAGGAGTTTGGCTCTTGGAGATATCCAACATAAGAAGAAGTCTAGAAGGAGTCCGACTCGTGGAGGTATCCGACTGAAGGAGAAGTCCGAAAGAAGCCCAACTCCTGAAGGTGTCCAAAAGGAGTTCAGCTCCTGGAGGAATCTGAAAGAAAAAGAAGTCTGAAAGGAGTTCGGCTTCTAGAGGAATTTGGAAGGAATTTGGCTCCTGAAGATGTTCGAAAGGAGTTCGGCTCATGAAGGAATACAGAAGAAAGAGAAGTTTGGAAGGAGTTCGACTGCTGGAAGAATCTGATTGAAGGAGAAATTCGGAAGGAGTTCGATCACTAGAGGAGCTCGGCTGAGGCTCGGCTACTAGAGGAGTTTGGTTGGGGTTCGATCGCTGGAGGAAGAATTCTCGATCGAAGCTCTTACATGATTACTAGTTGCATTAGGCTAAGCATGAAACTGGATTTTGATGGGAGCAAGGTTTATCCCGAATAATAGTTCCTTCACTCTCAAGTTCAAAATTCGAAGGGAGTACAGAAAAGATGACTGTCGAAGTCCTGTTCCAAGCTCTGCACCCATTGAGGTTGAAGCTCGGGGGTGATCTTATCTTCTATTGAAGTTGAAGCTCGGAGCATATCTTATTTTTAGTCGAGGTTGAAGGAGATCTTATCTCCTATTGAAGTTGAAGTTGAAGCTCAGGGGAGATCTTATCTCCAATCGAGGTTGAAGGAGATCTTATCTCTTATTGAAGTTGACGTTGAAGCTCGAAAAAGATCTTATCTCCAGTCGAGGTTGAAGGAGATCTTATCTTCTGTTGAAGTTGAAGCTAAAGCTCAGGAGAGATCTTATCTTTAGTCGAGGTTGAAGGAGATCTTATCTCCTGTTGAAGTTGGTGTTGAAGCTCAGGGGAGATCTTATCTCCAGTCGAGGTTGAAGAGATCTTATCTCCTATTGGCATGAAAGCTTGGAGGAGATCTTATCTCCAGCTGAGGTTGATGGAGATCTTATCTCCTGTTGAAGTTGACGTTGAAGCTCGGAGGAGATCTTATCTCCAGCCAAGGTTGATGTTAAAGTTGAAGATCGGGAGGATCCCATCTCCAGTCGAGGTCTAGAAAGATCTTATCTTTTGTTGATATTATGGTTGAAGCTTATGGAGAGATCTTATCTCCAGTTGAGGTTGGAGGAGATTTTATCTCCTATTGATAGTAGACTTGATGCTCGAGAGAGATCTTATCTCCAACCGAGGTTGAAGGAGATCTTATCTTCGATCGAGGTTGACGTTGAAGTTGAAGCTCGGAGGAGATCTTATCTCCAATCGAGGTTAAAGTTATAGTTGAAGCTTGGGGGAGATCTTGTTGAAGGAGATCTTATCTTTTATTGAAGTTGGACCCATTGAAGCTCGGAAGAGATCTTATCTCCAGCCGAGATTAAAGAAGATCTTATCTCCAATCGTTGTCGGGCACATTGGGACCGTTGTTGGGGCCTCTTCCTCTCATTCTCATCTAAAATGAACGAGGCCTTCGACTTTGCTCATGTTAGGATGAGGTTCTCTCCTTTTCTTTAATGGCAATGGGGGCACATAAGGGCCATTGTCAGGCCCTCCCCTCATCTCTATCTAAAATGAACCAGAGGTCTTCAACTTTGCTCACATTAGGATGAGGTTCTCCTTCTGTTCCTAACGGACTGTAGGGGCACATAAGGGCCATTGTCAGGGCCTCTCCCCTCATCTCGTCTAAAATGAATGAGGCCTTCGACTTTGCTCACATTAGGATGAGGTTCTCCTCCTATTCCTAATGGGACTGTGGGGCACATAAGGGTCATTGTCAGGGCCTCTCCCTCCATCTCATCTAAAATGAACGAGGCCTTCGACTTTGCTCATGTTAGGATGAGGTTCTCCTCCTATTCCTAATGGACTGTGGGGGCACATAAGGACCATTGTTAGGGCCTCTCCCCTCATCTCATCTAAAATTAGCGAAGCCTTCGACTTTGCTCATGTTAGGGCAGGTTCTCCTCCTGTCCCTATCATGGCAATAGGGATATAAATGGGCCATTGAATGGACCTCTCTCCTCCTCCTGTCTTAAATAATCAGAGGTCTTTGACTTGCTCATGTTAGGATGAGGTTCTCCTCCTGTTCCTAACATGGCCACTTTTGATTGCTTCTTTTCTATCATCACATAGTTTTTACACCAAGAAACAATAATATTAAAATGGAGGAGTTTTATCGAAGAAAATTTATTGATAGTACATTCTCAGATTTTCTAAATTTTAAGATCGTGGGAGTGTTGTTCCTCCGATCTCTTTCAAATGATAAGTTTCGGACTGGACGACCTCCACTACTTCATACGGGCCTTCCTAATTTGGGGCAAGCTTCCCCTGGCTCTAAGGCTGAGAGATGGTGGCTCGTTGAAGCACTAAGTCTTCCATTTTGAACGTTTTACTTCTGACTCTAGAATTATAGTATCGGGCCACCCTTCGTCTATAGGCCACCATCTGAATCTGGGCTTCTTCTTTTTTTTTTTTCCAGTAGATCGAGATTGACTCTGAGGTCCTATGGGTTATGCTACTCGTTGAAGGTCACGATCGATGCTAATGGGAGTTTAAGCGCGATTGGGATGACTGCCGCCATTCCAAAGGCCAAGATGAATGGTGTTTTCCTAGTTGATAGCCTTTGAGTAGTTCGGTACCCCCAGAGGATGTGATAGAGTTCATCCATCTAGGTCCTCTTTGCTCTGTCGAGCCTTGTCTTGATGTCTTGCAGTAGGATCCAGTTGGTCACTTCAGCTTCTCCATTTGCCTGTGGGTGAGCTACTGATGTGAAGTGATGGAAGATGTTTAGATCTTCGTAGAACTCGACGAACCTCATCCCAACGAACTGTCGCTCGTTATCTATTATGAGAGTTTGGAGCAGATTGAACCGATAGACGATTGACTTTCGAACGAAGTCCTGTACCTTAGCCTCGATAATTTTTGTCAGTGGTTTGACTTTGACCCATTTGGTGAAGTAGTCGATCGTGACTAGGAGGAACTTCTGTTGTCCAGATGCCACTAGGAAAGGGCCAAGTATATCCATTTTTCACTGCACAAATGGCCAAGGTATGCTTAGTGGATTAAGCTCGGAGGCTGGCTGTCTTTGTATGTTTGCATTTTTCTGATAGCGATTACATTTTTTGACATACTTCATAGAATCATGGTATAAGATTGGCGAATAGTACCCTTGCCAAAGTAGTTTTTATGATAGGGATCTGGCTCCTACATGACTTTCATAAATTTTCTCGTCACTTCCCATAATACGAAGTCGGCCTCTAAAGGTCGGAGTCATCTCAGTAGCGGCAGCAAATATGACCTCTTATACAACTTGCCCTTATACAAAACATACCGAGAGGCTTGACTCCTGAGTTTTTGAGCTTCTTTCGGATCATGAGGAAGAACTCCCTCTTTGAGATAGGCAACTAATTGATCAATCTAGCTTGGCTCGAGCTTCGTCTGCATAATGAACTATGATTCCTCTAAGTTTGGGCATTTTAGAGTTTCAAAAAATATTTCTTTGGATAGTTTGGTTGGGACTGAAGTAGCCAATTTAAAGAGGAGGTCGACTCTTGTATTTTCTACCCTCAGAATCTGTCGAATGCTAAAACTGCCAAAGATCGATGTCAAATTATTTACTTTCTCAAGGTATTTCATCATACTTTCCTCCTGCGCTTCATAGTTACCACTAACTTGCCCGACCACTAATTGAAAATCACTGTAGATTTGAAGCCGATTACTTTTAACTCTCTTTCTATTTTCAACTTGGCTATCAGCGCTTCATATTCGGCCCCATCATTAGTTGCAGGAAATTCGAAGCATAATACATACTCGACGGTGACTCCCTTGGGGTTGACTAAGACTAACCCCGCATTTGCTTCAACAGAGTTGGATGAACCATCCACGTACACGATCCAAAAACCTTCGAAAAGATCAGCACTCTCTTTGGGAAGGCTCGGTGGTGACAATAGGATGTCGGTCGCATTCTATTCAAGCTCGATATCATCTAGAATGGTATATTCTACTATAAAATCTATCAATATTTGGATTTTGATCGATGGTCGGGGTCGATAATTGATGTCAAACTCCATGAGCTTGATTGCCCATTTTGTGATTCTTCTGGAAGCATTCGTTCGATGAAGGATTGCTTTTATTGGTTGATCCATGAGGACCATTATGGTGTGCCCCTAAAAGTAAGGTTAGAGTCTCCGAGTAGTGATTAAAAGAGAGTAGGTCAATTTTTTCAGCTTAGAGTACCTGGTCTCTGCAACCCTCAAGACCCGACTTACGTAGTAGATTGATCGTTGCATCTTCTCTTCCTCCTTGACCAAGACTGCTGCCAAGGCCACCAAAGAGACTGCTAAGTATAAGAATAATTCTTCTCTAAGTTCGGGCTTTGCTAGCAGTAGGGGTGAGTCGAGGTAGTTTTTGAGCTTCTCAAATGACCGTTGGCACTCCGTCGTCCAGTAGAAGTTCTTTGGTTGCTTGAGAACTTGAAAGAAGGGCATGCATCGTTCGACCGATCTCGAGATGAAGCGATTTAGGGATGCCACTTTTCAATCAGGTGCTGAACTTCTTTGATTATTTTTGGAGCAGTCATCTCCTGAATAGCTTGGATTTTCTCTAGATTTGCTTCAATCCTATGTCTTGACATCATAAACTCCAAAAACTTCTCTAAGGTCATACCAAAGGCGCACTTGATCGGGTTCAGCTTCATCTTGTGCTTCTTAAGTGCACTGAAGATCTCTTCGAGGTCGGTGAGGTGGTTTATAGAAGCTCGACTTTTGACGAGCATGTCATCCACATACACCTTCATGTTGCGGTCAATCTGCTTCTTGAAGATCTTGTTGATCAGATGCTGGTACATTGCCCCTGCATTTTTGAGCCCAAAGGGCATAATCCTATAACAGTAAAGACCACGATCAGTAACAAAAGCAGTTTTCTTCTCATCATTCGATGCCATCCATATCTGGTTATAGCCGGAGAAGGCATCCATGAAGATGAGGAGCTCATGGCTCGAGGTTGTATTTACCAATTGATCAATCCTGGGAAGAGGGTAGCTATCTTTTGAGAGCTTTCTGAAGTCTATACACATCCTCCATTTGTTGTTTGCCTTTTTGACGAGGACCACGTTTGAGACCCAGGTCGGATAGTTAACTTTCTAGATGAATCCAGCTTTGAGGAGCTTGCTTACTTCTTCTGCAATTGCTTTCTACCTCTCCAGGGTGTGGTTGTGCATCTTCTCTTTTATCGATCGATACTTAGGATCAATGGCCAGCCGATGTTCCATGATCTCGACATCAATTCCTGGCATATTCGCTGTGGCCCAGGCGAAGACGTCTGTGTTCTTCTTGAGAAAGGTGATGAGTTGCTCTCAAACCTCATCCCCCAAGTTGGAGCCGATCTGTACAGTGTGCTCCACGTTCCCATCATTTAAGGGCATAGGTATGAGGTCATCCATAGGCTCGCCCTGCTCCTCGGTGAGGTCATCATGGGCATCTAGCCCCTCAATAGGACAAAGATTGGGCTGGTTTTTTTTTTACAGGGCAATGAAGTAACAACGTCTCACCAATGCCTGATCTCCCCTGTCCAATTTTGTAGCTCATTGGGAACTTCATCTTTAGATAATAAGTTGACACCACTGCTCAGAGCACATTCAACCCAGGTCGGTCGAGAATAGCATTGTAGGCAGATGGAGCCTTTACAACTAAAAAATCGACCTATGCATTAACCAGCTTCGGGCATTGCCCTACAGTCACAGTCAAAGTTATTATGCCCTAAATTGGCATGGCATCGCCAATGAAGCCTACCAATGGAGAGTTCATAGGTCCCAAGTGGTTATTGAATAAGGACGTTTTTGAGAAAGTATCATAAAATAAAACGTTAGCCGAGCTTCCATTATCTACCAAAATGCGGCGTACATCATAGTTGACAATGTTTAAAGATATTACAACCACATCATTGTGCGGAAATTGGACTCCTTGAGCATTCTTGTCGGTGAAAGCGATGGGCTCTTCAGTTCTTTGCCTCTTCATTGGTCCCTCAGATCCGTTGGCTGCTTCATGCCAAAGTTCCCCAGAGATAGTGTTGATGATGCTGAGAGGCGACCGATCTTCTTGTTGTTCCTCTCTCCTTGGTGGTTCTGACTGCGGCAATGCTCTCGATCGATCTTTTCTCACTTCAGATCAGTGTTTGAGGAATCGACCCAGCCAGCCTCTCCTGATGAGCTCCTCGGTCTCATCTTGGAGCTGAATGCATTCTTCAGTATCGTGGCCGTGGTCATGATGGTAGAGGCAGTATTTGCTAGGATTGCACTTATCGAGATGAGTGCACATCCTTTCAGATCTCGGTAGTTGCTCCTTGATCTCCATCAATACTTGTAATTTTGGAGCATTGAGGGAGGCATAGTTGTAAAACCTTTTAGGGAGAGAACTTCTTCGCGCCCTTCTGTCGAAGCTTCTTTGATGATGAGCTCAAGGAGGAGTTTGGGCTCACTTATGCTTGGAGGGAGTCCATGAGCATGGTCGAACTTCGTTCGGCCCTCCCTCAGTGGTGGGTCTATTAGACTTGCTCGCCTGCTGTTCTCTTGCGGCCTCCTCATCCTTTAACTTGAAGGCTTCTTCCGCTTGAGCATACTCTTGAGCCCAAGCTAGCAGATCGATAAAGTTTCTGGGATACTTCTTCTCCAGAAAGAATAATAAATTATTCTTCTGAAGGCCGCCCTTGAGTGCAACTATTGCAATAGACTGGTTTAGGTTTCGAACCTTTAATGCAGCAGCATTAAATCAGGTGACATAAGCCCGAATAGATTTTTCCTCCTTTTGCTTGATATTCATCAGAAAATGCAAACCTCGATGTGGACGTCGACTGCTGATGAAGTGAGTCACAAACTGATAACTCATTTGATCAAAGGAAAAGATGGTACTCGATTTAAGTGTTGAGTACCAATTTCTGACGGCTTCCTTAAGGATGAACGGGAATGTCCGACACAAAATAGCATCAAGCACGCCATGGAGCAGCATCATTGTTTGGAAGACCTTCAGGTGTTTGATCGGATCGGTGGTTCCATCGTAACTTTCAAACTATAAAAACTTGAAGTTCGATGGGATTGGTTCCTGCATAATCCTCTGAGAAAAAGGAGGGTTAGTGCAAATATCATTACCATGTGAGAAGAGAATATGACAAAGTTCTTTGATTTATTGGCTCATTTTCTAGAGCCTTCGATCCAGGAGATCTTCAAGATCATTGATCTCTAGGGTTTTCTAGTGGAACGGAGGCAAAGCTCCCCTCAGGATCGAGTCATGGTTCGATCAAGGGCTCTCGATCCTCTACGTTCTCTTTTTGGAGGTCACCGACTGGCTAGCCTAAGTCGACCATCTCCAGACCAGATCATGGAGCTCCAGAGAAGCTTGCTCCAGTCGGATTGGCGTCGGAGCCTATCGATGTATGGCCTGTACTGCCTCCATGAGACCGCGAACCTGCTGGACCAGTAGGTTGAACTGCTCTGCATCCACCATGACTGCAGGTGGAGCTTGAGTTGCCAGAGTCGAAGAGGGAGTGGATAGATCCGGATGGGATCAGGCTGTAGAGGCTGTTGATCATCGGGTCGAACCTTTCCTGAGAGATATTTTTTTTAGAAAGAACTCTAAAGAGGAAGAAGAGAGATCGCTATCGAGCACTTCTTTAAAAATAAGGGAACCTCAAAAATAGAGGGCCCTTCCTTTAGCGTCAATCCTGTTGGTGCAAAATCTGATTGACGCTAGGATCGAGCTGAAACTGAGGAAGAAGAGGTCGCTGTCGGTGACCTGCAAAATAAAGTCTCGTCATTCGGAGTCGGTGGTGGTGGCTCTCGACAGGATCCCTCCAATGATCAAGTCAGCTCTTCTGGTCAATAAAAATGGAGTGCTCAGGAAAAGAGTTCAGCAGAGTTTCAGGGAAAGGAGAAGAGAGCTTAGAGAAAACGTATATCTCGAAGAATTTTTTTTTATAGATGGAGCTGGTAGCAGACTGAATAGTGATCAGCCATAGCCATCTTAGTAGCAGGGCCGCTCAGAGGCTGCATGGAGTCTGTCACGGAAAGCAGGCACCGTCTGTAGCACCATCTATAGTAGACTGATAGTGACAGCCATAGCTATCCGGTGGTGGACCTTTCGAAGCCATGTGAAGTTTGTCACGGAGGAAGGTGCCACCCGTAGTGTCGCATGCAACAGACTGATAGCAACGGCCATAATCGTCCGATAGTGGGCTCCTCGAAGCCATGTAGAGCTTGTTACGGAGAGAGGTGTCCATTATCATGATGTGGCTGCAGGCATTGGTTAGTGAAGAGCTTTAACATATATCAATTCCAAAGAAGTTTGAACTCCTAAAAGAAATAGGCTAGAGGGAAGCATCTGAGAGGAATGCTAGTTGAAATATGAAAGTAATCCACTGAAAAAATTTGGATGGAGTTCAATTGATGGAGAAGTCTAGGAGGAGTTCGACTGGTGGAGAAGTTTGATTGAAGAAAAAATCTGAAAGGAGTTCGACTCCTAGAGGAATCCGATTGAAGGACAAGTCCATAAGGAGTTCGACTTCTAAAAAAATCTGGAAGGAGTTCAGCTCTTGGAGGAATCCGACTGAAGAAGGAATCTAGAAGGAGTTCGACTCCTAGAGATATCTGAAAGGAGTTCGGTTCCTAAAGGAATCTAGAAGGAGTTCGACTTTTAGGGATGTCCGGAAGGAGTTCGGCTCCTAAAGGTATCCGACTGAAGGAGAAGTTGGAAAGAAGTCCAACTCCTGGAGGAATCCGACTGAAGGAGAAGTTTGAAAGAAGTTTAGCTCCTGGAGGTATCCGATTGAAGAAGAAGTTTGGAAGGAGTTCGGCCGCTAAAGAAATCTGACTGAAGGAGAAGTTCGGAAGGAGTCCGACTAATGGAGAAGTTTGGTTGAAGAAGAAGTCTGGGGGGAGTCCGACTCCTGGAGGTATCTGACTAAAGAAGAAATTCAAAAGAAGTTCAGCTTCTGAAGGTGTCCGAAAGAAGTTCGGCTCCTAGAGATGTCCGAAAGAAGTTTAGCTCCTAGAGGAATCCAGAAGGAGTTTGGCTCCTAGAGGTGTCCGAAAGAAGTTTGGCTCCTGGAGATATCCAACTGAAGGAGAAGTTTGAAAGGAGTCCGACTCCTGGAGGAATTCAACTAAAGGAGAAGTCCGAAAGGAGTTCGATCGCTAGAGGAGTTTGACTGCTGAAGGAGTTTGGCTCTTATAGGAATCCAAAAAAAAGGGGAAGTCCAGAAGGAGTTCGGCTTTTGGAGGTATCTGACTGAAGGAGAAGTCTAAAAGGAGTCTGACTTCTGAAGATATCTGACTGAAGGAGAAGTCCAGAAGGAGCTCGACTTCTGGTGGTATCCGACTAAAGAAAAAGTCTGGGAAGGAGTATAGCTCCTAGAGGTATCCGACTGAAGAGAAGTCCG
>QRFJ01003955.1:160020-219803 GCA_006176705.1 Cocos nucifera
TTCTTCTAGTTTAATACTGAAATGCTAAAGTTAGTCATCACGAACATAAGTGCTATAGATCTTTGATGTACTCTAAGAAAGTTTTTAATTGTATTGACTAAAAAATTTGCTTCCGAAGCTCAATGCTTAGTTAGCAATATTTTCTAAACTTTTTGATCTTTAATCCAAGATTTTTATCTCTGTGATAAATAATTTTATTAAAATATGGTATTAAATAAAACATTGCTAAGGGACTAGCAATGAATAAGTTGGGGGGTGTGATAAGTAGTAAAAATATACTAATAAAAGTATTAAATTATAAAATAAATTAAAATATTTTATTAAAAATTGATACTTTTATTAATCTTATGCAGGAAAGAAGGCTACCAATGTGAAGATCTCATTTTTCTGATTCAGATGAAATAAATTTCAGGCAAAACGGACTTCAAACGAGCCCAGAATCGAATTTCAAAAAAAAAAAAAAAAAAAAAAAAAAAAAAACCGCTGACGCACGCTGACGCAGGATGACGTCAGCATTTTTCGCGGCGTACGGTGGACCAACCGAAGGGTATTTCAGGAATTTCACAGACGGAGGCGCGCTCTGATTGGTTGAAGAACGCGGCGGTCCACGCAACACCGGGCTCGCGCACGGTCCACGGAGGGCAATTTGGGAATTCTGGCTGATCCAACGGGCGGTTTTCACTGAATCTTGATCGGACGGACGAGAAGAAGGCGCTGATGGACGGCATCCGCAGCTCCCGGTCGAGATCCAACGGCCGAGATTCATCCCGACTGAAACTAAAGGTCTGAAGGCTGATTTCAACGAGATCGGACGGCCCAGATTCAATCCATTGGATGATCCAACGGCTGATATTAAATCCGACTTGATCTGGGTTATTTTAACGGGTTTTTGAGTAGTTTTTGGACCGTTTGATCAACATCGCACGGCCAGAATTATTCAGATCATAGTTTGAATTATTTTAGGAGTCTAAAATCGAGTTTTGGATGGATTTTGGAGACTTCATCTATAAAAAGCCCGTTGCCGTGAGAAAAAAAAAAAGAAAGAAGAAAAGAAAAAGGGAAAAACAGAGAAAATCAGTGAGAGAAAGAAAAATAGGGAAGAAAGGAGAATCAGAGAGAAAACAGAGAGAGACGGGAAGAAGGAAAAGAAAGAAAGAGAGAGAGGAAGAAAGAGAGAGGAGATATCAAGGAGCCTCTTCTTCTTCACCAAGTTCTCCGCATCAAGAGCAACAGATAATCAATTTCAGCAATCAAACAGTCTAATTTCTTCATGCTTTTTATTTTATTTATTATTTTTAAATTTATTATCATGAACTAAATTTTATTTTACTAAGGCTAAGGTGTAGCCACTCTTTTGATGCAATATTCAGTATAATTTATTTTTAAATTTTATTCATGAGGAGTATATAAATCTGATCTTAATGCTTTTAGATTACTGGCCATCTTCTAATTGATCTGATGAACATAGATGTTACGGACCAAGTACATCTATGTTAATGCTTCTTGATTATATACCTTGTATTATGAATCAAATTAGAATTCATATGCATGCGGGAATTTTAGTGCGCTTTGGACGCAGCGTATTTTAATTAGAGGGTTTCACAAAACCTAATGCATTAATATTTATTTAAATTACACTTGGATCAAAGGGTAATTAATAAATATTAATAGATTTGCTATGCCTGGACCAAAGGGTAGTGAATAAATTAGGAGACTCCACCGTCACATGAAATAAAATTAATCTAAAAACCTGAATATCGTATTGATTGAGTTGGTGAACCGATTGCCTTAGTAATCCATTGCTCTTGAATTTAAAACCTCAATAATTTACACTCTCTCTATTTAATAAAAAAAAAATTTAATTATTTTAATTATTTTTTTTAATTTTTTTTATTCTCATAAATCGATCTTCTAAATAAAGCATAGGAAAGAGCTTTTCAGTACTTGTTTTCCAATCCTCTAGGGACGATACTCTACTCATTCACTTTATTACTTGATCGACTGGTGCACTTGCCATAGCTATAAATTAGCACGCATCAAGTTTTTCCCATGTGCCAGAGACTCTCTCTCTTAGTGCATGGGAAGTAGTTCATGCGCGAGGGACTCCTTGGTGCATATTATGTTGGTGCACATCTTCATTGCCTTATCCAAATTTTTTTCACCTAACTTTTATTTACATGGTTTTAGATCTGAATAGAAGGGCACCTAAGAGTCCTTCTGATGTTTAAACACTTTGGTGTTTTAAATAAAATTTGGATAAGATCAACCTCTTAGCTGCCCCTTCATTTGAATTGGTGCCCCTTGGACCAAGTCCAAGTTGTTGGGGCATTGAAAATTCTCCATGCTTCCCCTGATGTTTGGCACCCCCTTTCTTGGCCATTGGATGGCCAAGGTTCTAATCCATACCATTAAAAATAATGGCACCATATTTGTGAAGTTTTGCGACACTTCGAAAATCACCATAACATTGTTTTCCAACTGAAGAGTTCTTCTGCATATTAAACTCTCTTTGGATTAAATTCTTTTTGATTTCCATATGTCCTAACTTTCTAGATGGTCATGAGAATTTTGAATAGGCATGAGATGAGAATAAGGAATGGGCATGAGAAATTTTAATTAGCACCCCTACGTACATTATAAATAGGGGTGCGCTTCGAGAGTCCAAGTCATTCAGAACTCTTCTTTCTTTCTTACTACTCTCCCTAGTTGTCCAATTTCTTTCTTCCTTTCCTTATTAAGATAAGTCCTAATTAAGGATAAAAGGTCTGCTTTAGGATAAGAACTTAGGAAGATAGCAAAGAAAGACAAGGAGAAAAGAAAGATAAGAAAGGGTAGGCTAGAAGGATGACAGCAAGGCTAAGGGAAGGTTCTATCCAAATAGATTTTATTCTTACAATAAGAATTAGATTGAAGGAATCTGAATTTTATTATGCTGGTGGCTTAATCAAAACTCCATGTAGATCAACATTGGAGGATGAATACGTGGGCACCTGGTGGAACCCCTGACAGACTGCTGCCGGCGATCAGGACCAAGTTAGGATTTAGCAATCAGAGGGATGTTCCAATACCCTCATTTATGTTATAAATGCATATTATATGATTTAAATTCTAATAAGGTGGTCCTAGGATTTGGATTTGGTTTTATGATTTCATATTTTTGCTTTGAAATTCATGCTTTCGCCCTGTACACCAAATCCAATAGTAGTATCAGAGCAAACCTTATTAGGTTAAATCATATATTACTTTGCTTATGTTTAATGGCATAATCGTAAATATGATATGATCATATTTAACTATTTAACATGTTATTAATATGATGTGATCATATTTATTTTATCATAATTAGATTATGATATGTGTATCATTCTGTAAGGTTGCCCTGACATAGTGGCAAGTGTTCACTATGTAATGATGGTTGTCCTAGAATGAGTATATATGTTAATATTTTTTATTGTATATCATGACTGATATATTCATGTATATAATATGATTTAAATTAGAATGTGCATTGAGACAAGTTAAAGCCCTCTATAAAAATATATTAAGTTGTAGTATAATTAACCAATAGTAGAACTAGTCTTGATGTCTAATTGGTCAATCAGTGTCTAGGAAAGTGGTTCATAATTGGTAAAGAGAATGTGGTTTATAATTAGTTTCATTGTCTGACCTAGCCAATTTATTGGTATTTAAGAAAAGCAATGGGGGACCCCACCTCTCTTTCACTTACCTGGCCGATTCAATTAATTTAATTTTAGATTGGGATGCTTAGGATTATATTCACTACATTAAGGTCTTCCTTCATGCTAGGTCATTATTATATCATAAACCATATTAGATTTATTGTATAACCACAAGACCTATTATGGGGACTAATGTAATATCGATTTGGTGTATTAAGATGCTTACAGTATTTTGGGTATACTATTTTGTTGTGTAACCATAAGAGTAGTTATATTCCATTTTGACTATATAGAAATAATGGGTCCTACTTAACTAAAGCATTATAGTTTGTTGTGCTAACACAAGGCTATTAATATTTTAGAGGCCAAAATTTTTTTGAGAATTGCATGAGATGCAATTGAAAAGAGTTTCCTACCTTTGAACTTATAAAATGTTTGTTGTGTAACCACGAGATCTTTTATAAGGAACTAGGGTCTCTATCCCACTAAGAAAATTGATTTGTGTTTCTCGATTATCATATTAGAGGGTTATGATATTCAATAAAATAATGAAAGATATAATTAAATTAAAGTTCTAATTTAATTATGTTTATTATCATGAGTTGTTTTCTTATGTAATGTTCTTTATTATGTAGATTAAATGGCTTTTTCACTTTCACTGCATTCAATTTTGGATTCAAACAAATTGATCAGATCTAATTATATAGATTGGTTGAGAAACCTAAACATAGTACTCAGTCAAGCAAAGCTCTCCTATATTCTTGATACCCCTGATTCCGAGTCATTATAAAAAGATGCCATAGAAGAAAAAAAATTCACATACAAGATGTGGCAAAATGATTTACTTACTATCAAATGCATCATATTGGCCTCCATGAGTAACAAATTCTAGAGGCAACATGATGGCATGGATACTCAGTCCATATTGCTCAATCTAAAAGAGCTTTATAGAGAATAGAGTAAAACTGCTAGATATGAGATATCTAAGCAGTTATTCTATACCAGAATGGCAGAAGGATCATCTGTGCTAGATCATGTATTGATGATAATTGACCTAATAACTCGATTAAGTTAATTAGGTTTTATCATGGATGGGGAGTTAAGTCAGGATCTGATTCTGCAATCACTTTCAAAATTATTTTCTTAGTTTGTCATGAACTATCACATGAATAAACTGAATACTTTCCTGCCTGAGCTGTTAAATATGTTAAAAATAGTAGAGAGCCATATCAAAAAGGATAAGGCTCTTCTTCTTCTTATAGATGGGAACTCCAAGAAGAAGGCAGGTAAAAAGGGTTCTAAGAGACAACTGAACCCTAAACATGGCATAAATAAAAAGAAGAAGGGGAATAAGGTCTCTGGATAGATGACCTACTTTCATTGCGGTAAGGTAGGTCATTAGAAGTAAAATTACAAGGCTTATCTTGCAATGATGAAGACTGGTGCAAATAATGCACCAAAAGATATGTATGAGATACATACAATATTGTCATTGAATTTTTTCATTTCAAACTCTTGGATATTAGATACCGACTGTGATTTTTATATCTACAAATCATTATAGGAGCTATAAAAAATTAGGAGTTTGAAGAAAGATGACTTCAAGCTCTACGGTGCTGGAGGAGAGTCTATCCAAGTAGAAACTATAGAGATAAATATCTTGAAGTTACCTTCTGGAAAGATCTTAGAGCTGATAAATTATTATTATATACCTAAGATCATTAGAAATATTGTATCTATATCCTTGTTATTAAAACAAGGTTATAGTCCTGATGTAACAAGCAAAGGTCACTCGATTAAATATTCTAATGAAATAATATGTTTTGGCATTTTTAACAATGGTCTATTGACTCTACATTTGGATGATAATATTTTTCATATTGATGAAAATAAAAAGTATAAGAGAAAAAAATAAATAATACTTTACTTTAGCATTGTCAACTTGGTCATATTAGTGAGACCAGGATTAACAAGTTATACAAAGAAAAATATTTTGATCCTTATGATTATGAATCATTAGAAACTTGTGAATCATGTCTCATGGATAAAATGACCAAGACTCAATTTAGTGGATATGGAGAAAGGACAAATGAGTTATTAAGACTTGTACACATAGATATATATGGTTCTATGATAACTCAGGCTAGAGAAGGATATGAAGGGAAAAAATTAATTTTTCGAATCAGGTTCTTTCAGATCTGATTGGATCAGGCGGAATATTTCAAATTTTTTTTTTTGAAGATTCTAATCAGATCTAAAACTCCTCAAATATGATCTTATTGATATGATAATAAAAAAATAAAAATAAAAATTAAATCTAATTTAATTATATCTTTCTTTTAGGTAATCCAATTATGTTGTGATGATTCCGATGTTTGCCTGAGGTTCTAGATGTAGCCATGCAAGCGCCTGGCCTCTACCGATATCCACTTGGATAGAATCTGGAGATCTTCTTCTTCTCAATTAATCCTCCAAAAAATTAGATATAGATATGATCTTCAAGGTCTTCAAAACTTCTTTTGAAGAACTACCATTGTCTCTTGTAGCAGTGCTTCCTTCTTCCTTTCCTGGCGTCTTTCACTTGCTTGGATCGCACCTTATTCGTGCCCAAAACCTCTTGGGTGTGGAGAGGAGAGAGAGGACCAGAGGGTGGCATGGAGAAGGAGGGAGAGAGAGGCTTTGTGGCATGGGTTAAAGACAGAAGCATTAAAAACCTAGGCACAGACAGGGTTTATATAGACCCTACTACGTCATGTAGTGCCACATCATCCCGACCAATCATGGCCCTTTAAGCAATCAGATCTAAATCTGATTGATGGGATGACATCATCTGATCCAATTAGATGAGAGACCCTCAAACCCTCCTAAGGTGGTGCCAAGATTGGATCAAACAAGAGTTCTTGGTGCCATAGAGTTTAATCTCCTGAAGCAACCCTGGAGTCCCATCTGTATGGGAATCCTCCTTTATCCTCAGAAGGTGCATGCCTCCCTAGGCATGCACCCTCTTTCTATCTACATTTAGCAAGAGGATAAGGCTTCAAGTACTCTCTTATAGGTGCATGACACATGGACAGATGTCTAAGTCTCTAAGGTCAATATTTGACCAATGTCCAAAAATAGGAATTAGCAGGTGATCGAAAATGACAGGTGTTATCTTAAATTTATCTCATAAATTAAAACAACTCTTTTTTGATCTGGACGACCTCTAGTCAGACTAAGTAAAGGTTTCTGAGTGAGCCCAAACATATTTGGCTCAGTCGAGACAAGCTTTAATAATTATTAAAGGAGAATATTAGGCTCAATCGTGTGCTAGCACGATTTTCTTGAACCCAATTGAATCTTATTCAAATCAATTAAACTAGGTTAGTCCAATTGATGACATCCAAATCCAAACTCTTATTTATATGATCTAGTTAGGTTCAATTTTGTATAATAATGGGATATGTCGCGATCTCGATCATCGACATCATTGAAATACCTTCCGATGGATCAGAACATTTTTGATTCGGACAACTAGTATGATCGATTATCCAAATCATTCTAATTGCTCCCAAAATCCACCAGTGACACCTAGCAGCATATGGTGGCAACCCATCAGAATTGAAGGTGAACCTCTCGATGTAGTTACCTGTGAGATTAGATTCCTCCATCTTGAGCATCGATCGGATTAGGGTTAAGGTGATCTCCTCAAACCCTAATATCTATCATATGAATTAATCATTCGATTCAAGTCCAATATGAAAATCCTAAAAGAAACTCTTTATATTATTTCACTCTGCCATGGCCATGGGCTTATAGACTTGATTCTTATGATCATCATAGTGCTGCTCATCATCTACTGAGGTAGATAGATCCTCTATTGGTGCAATCCAATTCCTACAATGAATATGCTATAGCCAACATATACCTCAGGATTTCGAATGACTAGGAGATTAGGTTATGGTGTAGTCAAACTATAACACCCTCAAGGTGAATTACCGATGCACCTCAGATCAAAGAACTAGATACACTACTGCAGCTTCGAGCCAGTCATCGATGAGAAGGTAGGCTTCCTCATGACTGCTCAAGGTGGTCATGCTCAGTGCCCTCGTTCTCTAACGAGTACCTATACTCTCGCTTCGGTGTCTTTACACCATAGACTCAAGACTCATCTATCCTAAAGAAGCGATCGTATACCAACCTTCTGGATCAATCACCAACCTCATGATGATCCTACGGTCGGGAGCATTTTATGAGTTAATAATGAAAATTCATGTCTTAAATTTTCAACTCTTGAAAATATGAACTATCATTATCATTAACTCAAGGGATGTATCATAGATACTTTCAAATACACACTATGATAAAAAATCATCTATTTTATTATTTATAGTTAAAATTATTTTTGCTCTTAGAAGTGTATCATAAGTGTCAGTCAATCTGGCTTTTAGGGCACACATATCTAACAAACTCCCACTTGACCTAAAGCCAATTGGCTACAAATCTAAGTCCCATCTTCTCAAAGTGGGCTTTGATCGTTTGTTGGCCCAACAGCTTTGTAATTGGATCTATCGCATTATCTGTGGAGTCGACTCTCTTGACCTCGACATAACTTTTCTCAAGATAATCGCGGATGAGGTGGTATCATCGCTCGGTGTGATTGAATTTTTGGTGAGACCTCAGCTCCTTAGCAAGGGCTATGGTGCCATTATTGTCATAGTACTGAGGAATGGCATCCGATGGCATCACTTCGATCTCTGTAGTGAATTTCTTATACCAGAATGCCTTTTTTGCAGCTTCTAATGCAGCGATGTACTTTGCTTCCATGGTGGAATCTGCTATCCCTGTCTATTTGAAACTCTTCCAACTAACAGCACCACCATTACACACAAACAGACTCCTAGAAGTTGACTTTTGATCATCTATATCGGACATAAAATCTAAATCTGTATACCCCTAGACTTGGGGTTCTCCATTACCAAAAACTAACAACATATCCTTAGTTCTTCTCAAGTACTTAAGGATACATTTCACAGAAGTCCAGTGTTCTTCACCTGGATTCGATTGATATCTGCTCGTGACACTCACAGCATGGGCTATATCAGGTCGTGTACAAAATATGGCATACATGAGGCTTCCTATTGCTGAAGCATAAGGGATCTTGCTCATGCATTCAATCTCCTCAGGTATGTTGGGACACATTTTCTTGGAGAGATGAATGCCATGTCTGAAGGATACCAATCCTTTCTTGAAGTTTTCCATGCTAAACCTCTTTAACACTTCCTCTATGTGCATCTTCTGTGAAAGACCTAGCATCCTATTCGGTCTATCTCTATAGACCTTAATTCCTAGAATGAAGGATGCTTCTCCTAGGTCTTTCATGGAGAATTTTTGAGATAACCATATTTTAACTATGGTCAACATGAAAATATCATTCCTAATAAGGAGGATATCATCCACGTATAGTACGAGAAAGATAATAGCGCTCCTACTGATCTTTTTGAAAATACATGGTTCTTCCTCATTCTTGATGAAACCCAATAATTTGATCACATTATTAAAATGAGTATTCCAGCTCCGAGATGCTTGCTTAAGTCCATATATGGACCTTTGCAGCTTGCATACTTTGTGATCAACATCACTAGATGTGAAATCTAGCGACTGTTCCATATAAATATCTTCCTCAAGGTATCCATTTAAGAATGCCATTTTTACGTCCATTTGCCATATTTTATAATCAAAGTAGGCTGCAACAGCAAGCAATGTGCAGATGGATTTTAGCATGGCTACTGACGAAAAGGTATCCTGATAGTTAATGCCTTTATGCTGACTATACCCTTTTGCCACTAATCTAGCTTTAAATGTCTCCACATTTTCATCTGCATCAATCTTTCTCTTGTAGATCCATTTACACCCAATAGGTACTATACTTTTAGGTCGATCTACCAAGGTCCAGACTTGATTTTAGTGCATCGAGTCAATTTCTGACTTCATTACCTCTAACCATTTCTTGAAGTCGATATCTGATATCGCCTCGTCATAGGTTTTGGGATCATTACCATGAACCTCATTACCTACGAGGAACATTTTCTCTACTTTCTCTGAAATAGTACCTAAGTACCTCTCAGGGAAATGGAAAATCCTTTCCAATCTATGAGGTGGAGGAGGTAGTGATTGTATTGGCTCAACTTGATTTGGTTCCATAGGGTCCTTAGCTCATTGCTCTTAGTGAGACTTTCTCCTCGAGCTTGATCTGCTTTTCAATGCCACTATCTTGAATAAACTATTTTTCAAGAAAGATGGCATGCCGACTCACAATCACATTGTGATCTTCTAGAATGTAGAAATAATATCCTAATGACTCTTTAGGATATCCTATGAATCGAGCTCTAAAGGACCTATAGTCTAACTTGTCCGCTTGTTGTCTTTTGACATGAGCCGGACAACCCCAAATTCTGAGATGACTCAGACTTGGTTTCTTACCATGCCATATCTCATACGGTGTGGTAGGAATGATTTTAGAGGAAACCCTATTCAGTAAATATTGAAGTTAACAGACTATGTCCCCAAAGAAAATCAGGAAGGTCTGTGAAGCTCATCATGGATCGAACCATATCTAATAGGGTCCGATTTCCTCCATTCTGAAACCCCATTGAGTTGAGGTGTTCCTAGGTGGAGTCCATTGAGAGACTATGCCATTTTTGCTTGAGATAGTCTAGGAATTTCCCGACTAAGGTATTCACCTCCTCGATCTGATCGAAGAACCTTAATGGGTTTTCTAGTTTGTTTTTCTACTTCATGTCTGAATTCTTTGAACTTTTCAAAAGGCTTCAGACTTGTGTCTCATAAGATACACATACCCATACCGAGATAAATCATCGGTAAAGGATTATGAAGTAGACAAAAGTTGCCTCTAGCCGGCACATCAAATGGGCCGCACACATCAGTATGTACTAGGGCAAGTAGATCCGTGGCCCTTTCCCCATGTCCTACAAAAGGAGCTTAGTCATTTTGCCATGAAGACAATGATTCACAAATTGGATATGACTCGAAAGTCAATGGACTCAATAGCCCTGATTTTTCTCCTAATTTGTTAATCCCTATCTTCTGCTATATGACCTAAGTCTTAGGTGCCATAGATACCTATCATTTGGACTATCCTCTAGGTCATTTTGATCCTATGGCATTCACATTTTGCTCGATATTAAAGATAGATACATCAATATGTAACTGATAAGAGACCATTGTTAATAAGGAAAATCACTTGTAATTTTATTTCTTTCATAAAGAATGTTACAATGGTCCTTAAGAAAACTAATTACATAGCCTTCTTGTGCTAAACAT
Organism: Cocos nucifera; assembly: GCA_006176705.1. Lineage (NCBI taxonomy): Eukaryota > Viridiplantae > Streptophyta > Magnoliopsida > Arecales > Arecaceae > Cocos > Cocos nucifera. Next base: position 171,024 of record QRFJ01003955.1, read on the forward strand.
GAAATAGAAATCAAATTCCTGCTTGCTGCAGGCACATAATAACAGTCTTTTAAGTACTAAGTCTAAAGCCAGATGGTAGTTCGAAGAGGGTATGTTCCCACGGTCATAGCAGCAACCCTTACTCCATTTTCGATGCATAGGATCATCTCACCATCCCACAGCCTCCTGCTACTCTCAAGATCCTGCATGAAAGTACATAAATGAGCACTAGAACCAGAGTCAAGCATCCAACTGGATGCAGAAGAAATCATAAGGTTAGATTCAATAACGAGCATACCTCCAGAAGGACCTGTCTCCTTCTTATTCTTCAGGGTGGCCAGGTATGTAGGGCAATTTTGCTTTCAGTGGCCGTCAGTATTATAATGAAAATACTTTTCTTTATTAGTGGCCTTCTTCTTTAGTTCTGCCTTCTTTTTTTTTCCATCTTCCACCTTCTATTTTTTCATAGACTTCTTCTTCTTTCCAAAAGACATTCTCTTGGAAGAAGTTCATTCCATAGCAAGTACTAAGCCTTTAGAACCTTTCATAGAAAGCTCAGCAATAACCAGCATATTCATAAGCTCGGCCAGAGTATTCTGAAGTTTATGCATATGGTAGTTCATGATGAACCACCCATACGTATCAGTCAAGGATTGTAGAATTATATCATTCTGCAGATCCTGGTTTAACTTCAGTCCGAGCTTCTCAAGCTCTTTCAAGTCCTTGATCATCATCAAATAATGATCTTAGACCGACTATCCATCACGTATTTTAGTCTTAAACAGTCATTTAGTGACCTGATATTTAGCTATGCGACTCTGTTCACCAAATAACTCGTACAAGTGAGCCAACATTTGATGGGCAGTTTTGATATCTTCATGTTGACGCTGAAGCTCATCAGTCATTGAGCCCAACATGTAGTATCTGATCTTATTATCTTTATCCATCCACTTATCAAGAAATGCTCTCTATTCAGCGAACGGATGAGCTGATAAGGTGGGGGGATCCTAATCCAATACATGAGTCAACTTCTCAGAATCTAAAATAATTTTGAAGTTCCAGAGCCAATCCTTATAATTGGATCTGGTCAGTCTATAGGTGTCCAAAATATGGGCTAGTGGATGAGACATAGATATTTTTCTTTTTTTAGTAGAGAGTCAAAGTTTCTAGTTTGATTTTATAATTAAGACTTGATCAATTTATTTAGAAATTTAATGTTTAAACAAATTAGCTTCCACTATTTTCTCGGATCCCTAGACTCCCTTTGTAGAGATGCAAAAATCTTCATGATTACTGATTTCTAGTGGGTGGTACAGTCCCACCAACTGACTCATCACCTCACCTAACAGTTATTGATGATGGGTTAGCTAATGAGTGAACAACTCTTATCCAATAATTCTTTAATCATGGTGCACCCAGACTTGGTTTCTAATTTATGAATCTTATTATGTTTGAAATATTGATCCACTTCTTAGTTAAGTTAGACCCACCATTTGCATAGATTAGATCCTAATTGGATCTCTCACCGTATCCAAAATATTGAGTTCAATCCATCCTCCAGCCCATAGCATCCAATACCTAATAGACATGATTGCATCTTCTTGGTACAACTAAACCACTGTGACTAGCCGAGAATAATCAACCTCAGAAAGGGTCCGAACATCTACAATGGTGGAAGATCTTAGACTTAATCTTTTCTTAGAAAGATTTGATTTAGGTCTCTTTAAACTTGACTTGACATAGCCATAACCATTATGACTAACCTAGTGGCATCGGTCAGCTTGAATTGTTAGCCATCTTAGATCAGGAATGGACTAACAAATATGGCCAGATAAGTGAGACCAATGGAAGGGATATGCCATTAACTCGATAAGAACGCATTCAAGTTGAGTAGCTCCTAATTAAAAATCAGTCGGTCGTATCTGCCAAACTTACCTTGGATACTAAATTATTGAGCCAGAACCAATTGAGTTAGCCTACAATCCAGAATCTAACCACTGAGCCTAATTAGGTCTTAACTCGATCGATCACTCATGTGGCTCGACCTTGACCCATATTTAATCCTATTAGGCTAGTCAATTTAAGCACTCTTGATCCTACCTAACCAACTCTTGATTTAGTTTGATCAATCGCTAGACCTAATTGAGCTATCCAAGTCCGAACCTAATTTTATGAATATGCCTTAGATCTAAAAATTTTTAATTTTAGATCTAATATATTTCATAATCTTAATTCTTAATTAAGTTTAGGGTTCATAAATAAAATATGTATATAAAATTCTAAAATTTTAGGATCTAAATTTTATAGAAAATAAATTTTTTATTTTTGATTAGGGACAAACGTGCAGCACCCCTACACACCATAGGAACATCCCATCGAATGGAAGGAGAGGGCCTTTAAATCCTACTTCATTATTATGACTGGATAGCCAAGGGGCACACCTTAATCAGAAATATGATAAATCTATAAAATTAGTTAGATCTACATCATATATCACATATATAAAAATTGATCTAACTAAAAACTTATTTTGCATACATCTCATGTATCATATCAAGCATATTTTTAGATCTAAATTATCTCATAAATATCTAAAAAATAAGATTTTAATTTGATCATCTCAAATTAAAATTTATTCTAGATAATTTTGTAGAACTATTCTACAACTAGTCTAAACATGCATCTATCATATCTCATATGAATAAATTAAATAAATTTATTTTTTATTTTTTAGATCTAATTATAATATTTATAATATCAAAAAATAGTAAATAAATAGATCTAAAAATTATAATTAATTAAATTAAAATTATGATTATGCTAGACTATACATAGAATAATTCTATTCCTAGTCTAGTCATGCATCTTATACATCTTAGATCTAGATTATTTAATTTTTAATTTTTTAATTTTAGATCTAATCATATCTAATATGATATCTAAAATCATCTAATTATTAGATCAAAAATAAATTAAAATTAGATCTAATAAATTATGGAACCTGGCTCTGATACCAATTGAAGGAAAAAAATTTATTTTCTGGATCAGGTTCGTTCAGATTTGATTGGATCAGGAGGGATATTTCAAAAATTTTTTCTCTGAGATTCTAATCAAATTTGAGACTCCTCACATCTGATCTTATTAATTTAATAATAAAAATAAAATAAAAATAAAAATTAAATCTAATTTAATTATATTTTTATTTTGGATAATCTAATTATCCTATGATGATCCCGATGTTTGCCTGAGATTTTGGATGTAGCTACGCAAGTGCCTGGCCTCTACCAGTATCCACATGGATAGGATCTAGAGATCTTCTTCTTTTCAATCAATCCTCCAAAAATTAGATATAGATCTGACCTTGAAGGTCTTCAAAACTCTTTTTGAAGAACTGACGTTGTCTCTTGTAGCAGTGCTGTCTTCTTCCTTTCCTGGTGCCCTTCACTTGCTTGGATCGCACCTTATTCATGCCCAAAATCTCTTAGGTGTGGAGAGGAGAGAAAGGACCAGAGGATGGCATAGAGAAGGAGGGAGAGAGGCTTTGTGGCATGGGCTAAATGTAGAAGCATTGAAAACCTAGGCACAAACAGGATTTATATAGACCCTGCTGTGGCATACAGTGCCACATCATCCTAACCAATCACGGCCCTTTGAGCAATCAGATCTAAATCTAATTGGTGAGATGACATCATCTGATCCAATCAGATGACAGACCCTCAAAACCCTCCTAAGGTGGTGCCAAGATTGGGTCAAACAAGAGTTCTTGGTGCCACAGAGTTTAATCTCTTGAAGTAACCCTGGAGTCTCATCTGTATGGGACTCCTTCTTTATCCTCATGGGGTGCATGCCTCCCTAGACGTGCACCCTCTTCCTATCTACATTTAGCAGGGGGATAAGGCCCCACGTATTCTCCTATAGGTGCATGACACATGGGCAAATGTCCAAGTGTTCAGGGTCAACATTTGACCAACGTCCGAAAACAAGAATAAGTAGATGATCGAAAATGATAGGTATTGTCTTAAATTTATCTTATAAATTAAGATAACTCTTTTCTGATCTAGACAAGTTTCAATCAAATCGAGTAAAGGTTCCTGAGTGAGACCAAATATATTTGGCTCAGTTGAGATAAGCTTTAATGATTATTAAAGAAAAACATTAGACTCAATCATGTACTAGCATGATTTTCTTGAACCTAATTGAATTTTATTCAAATCAATTAAACTGGATTAGTCCAATTGATGACATCCAAATCCAAACCCTTTTTTGTGTGATCTAGTTAGGTTCAATTCCGTATGGTAATGGGATATGTCACGATCTCTATCATCGAAATACCTTCTGATAGATCAGAACTTTTCTGATTCAGACAACTAGTATGATCGATCATCCAAATTATTCTAATTGCTTCCAAAATCCACCAGCAACATCTAGCAGCATATGGTGGCAACCCATCAGAACTGAAGGTGAACCTCTCAGTGTAGTTACCTGTGTGATTGGATTTCTCTATCTTGAGCTCTGACCGAATTAGGGTTAAGGTGATCTCGTCAAACCCTAATATCCATCATATGAATTAATCATTCGATTCAAGTCCAATGTGAAAACCCTAATAGAAACTCTTTCTATTATTTTACTCTGCCATGGCCATGGGCTTATGGACTTGATTCTCATAATCATCATAGGACTACTCCTCATCTACCAAGATAGATAGATCTCCTACTGGTGCAATCTAATTCTTATAATGAACATGCTATAGCCAACATACACCTCAGGATTCTGAATGGCTAGAAGACCAAGTTATGTTGTAGTCAAACTATAACACCCTCAAGGTGAACTGTTGATGCACCTCAGATCAAAGAACCAGACACACCACTATAGCTTCGAGCCAGTCATCGATGAGAAGGTAGACTTCCTCATGACTGCTTGAGGTGGTCATGCTCGGTGCCCTCGTTCTTTAATGAGTACCTATACTCTTACTCCGGTGTCTCTACACCATAGACTCAAGACTCATCTATCCTAAAGAAGTGATCGTACACTAACCTTCCAGATCAATCACCATCCTCCTGATGATCCTATGGTCGGGAGCATTTTATGAGTTAATAATAAAAATTCTTGTCTTAAATTATCAACTCTTGAAAATATGAACTATCATTATCATTAACTCAAGGAATGTATCACAGACACTTTCAAATACACACTGTGATAGAAAATAATCTATTTTATTATTTATAGTTAAAATTATAATTTTATCCTTAGAAGTGTATTACAAGTGTTAGCCAATCTGGCTTCTAGGGCACACATATCTAACATGATACTCTTATTTTATAACATTCATTGATAATTTATCTAGGTTTGGATATGTGTATCTTATGAAACATAAATTCAAAGCCTTTGATAAATTCAAAGAGTATCTAAGTATGGTCAAGAAACAAACTAGAAAGAGTATAAAAATTCTTCGATCTGATCGGAAAGGAGAATACTTATCCAATGAGTTTTTAGACTATCTTAAAAAAAGAGAATTCTCTCTGAATGGACCTCTCCTTATACATCATAGTTAAATAATGTAGTCAAAAAGAGGAATCGTACCTTATTGGATATGGTACGATCCATGATGTGCTTCACAGAGTTATCTATTTTCTTCTAGGGTCATGCCCTAGAGATCATAGTATACATCTTGAATAGAGTACTTTCTAAGTCTGTATCTAGCACTTCACATGAAATATGGAGAGATAAGAAATCTAAGCTTAAGTATCTTAAGATATTGGGTTATCCGGCATATGTCAAAAAAAATTTTAGGGATAAGCTAGATGCTAGAGTAGATAGATATCTATTTATAAGATATCCTAAAGATAGTATAGGATATCTATTCTATCATCCTACTGAATAAAAGGTATTTGTAAGTAGGGATGCTATTTTCATGAAGAAAGAGTTTATCCTAAAAAGTGATAGTGGGAGAAACATTAAACTTAGTAAAGTTCAAGAAAAATAAATAAAAATTTTTCAACCAAGTGAACACATAAATAGGGAAGAACAAAAACACACTTCTATTCGAAGGTCTGATAGAGTGCGACATGCACCTATGAGATACGGGCTCATTATTGAAAATAATGAAGCCCAAATCATAGAGAATGGCGAATCTCTGATCTATACGGAAGCTATCATGAGTAGAAACTCAGACAAATGGCAAGCTGCCATGAAATCCAAAATGGACTCCATATATGCCAACAAAGTATGAATTTTGGTGGCTGCACCAAAGGGTGTGAACTGAAGGAACCAGATCTAGGATTTTACAGGTAGATCTTGAAATTTTTTTAAAATCTTACAGTAGAAGACTTAAATAAATTAAATATTTATTTAAATAATTATATAAATATTGATAAATGGTAAAAATATACTAATAAAAGTATTAAATTATAAAATAAATTAATTTATTTTATTAAAAATTAATACTTTTATTAATCAAATATAGGAAAAAAGGCCACCATTGTGAAGATCTTATTTTTTTGGTTCAGATGAAAAAAATTTCAGGACAAAACGGACTTCAAACGAGCCCAGAATCGAATTTAAAAAAAAAAAAAAAAAACCACTGATGCAACGCTGACGTCAGGATGACGTCAGCATTTTTCGCGGCGTACGGTGGACCAACCTGAAGGGTATTTCAGGAATTTCACAGCACGGAGGCGCGCTCTGATTGGTTGAAGAACGCGGCGGTCCACGCAACACCGGGCTCGCGCATGGTCCACGGAGGGCAATTTGGGAATTCTGGCTGATCCTAACGGGCGGTTTTCACTGAAGCTTGATCGGACGGACGAAGAAGAAGGCGCTGATGGACGGCATCCATAGCTCCTCGATCGAGATCCAACGGGTGAGATTCATCCCTTGACTGTAAACTAAAGGATCTGAAGGCTTTTTTTCAACGCGATCGGACGGCCCAGATTCGATCCAACGGTTGATCCAACGGCTGATATTAAATCCGACTTGATCTGGGTTATTTTAAGGTTTTTGAGTGGTTTTTGGACCGTTTGATCAACATCTAACGGGTCAGAATTATTCAGATCATAATTTGAGTTGTTTTAGGAGTCCTAAACCTAGTTTTTGATGGATTTTGGGGGAAATAAAACTCTTTATCTATAAAAAAAAGAGCTACTGTTGTCGTAAAAAAAAAACAGAGAGAGACAGGAAATAGAGAGAGATGGGAAATAGAGAGAGAAAGAGAGAGGAGAGAGATAAAAAAAGAAGAGTAGATTTTTAATTTTTTTCGACGATCAAGATATCGATCAAGGAGCCTCTTCTTCTTCGCCAAGTTCTCCACATCAAGAGCAGCAGACAATCAATTTCAGCAATCAAACAGTCTAATTTCTCTATGCTTTTTATTTTATTTGCTATTTTTGAATTTGTTATCATGAACTAAATTTTATTTTACTAAGGCTAAGGTGTAGCCACTCTTTTGATGCAATATTCAGTATGATTTATTTTTAAATTTTATTCATGAGGAGTATATAAATCTGATCTTAATGCTTTTAGATTACTGGCCATCTTCTAATTGATCTGATGAACATAGATGTTACGGACCAAGTACATCTATGTTAATGCTTCTTGATTATATACCTTGTATTATGAATCAAATTAGAATTCATATGCATGCAGGAATTTTAGTGCGCTTTGGACGCAGCGTATTTTAATTAGAGGGTTTCACAAAACCTAATGCATTAATATTTATTTAAATTACACCTGGACCAAAGGGTAATTAATAAATATTAATAGTTTTGCTATGCCTGGACCAAAGGGTAGTGAATAAATTAGGAGACTCCACCGTCACATGAAATAAAATTAATCTAAAAATCTGAATATTGTATTGACTGAGTTGGTGAACCGATTGCCTTAGTAATCCATTGCTCTTGAATTTAAAACCCTAATAATTTACACTCTCTCTATTTAATTAAAAACTTTTAATTATTTTTTATTTTATTTTTTTAATTTCTTATTCTCATAAATCGATCTTCTAAATAAAGCATAGGAAAGAGCTTTTCAGTACTTATTTTCCAATCCTCTAGGGACGATACTCTACTCATTCACTTTATTACTTGATCGACTGGTGCACTTGCCATAGCTATAAATTAGCACGCATCAAGTTTTTGGCGCCGTTGCCGGGGATTGTGTCTAAAATAATATTGAAATTTTGATCCTAGCTTTACTTTAGAAATTTATTTTTAATTTTTATTATTTAAAAAAAAAAAAAAATTATTGTTCATTGCATGACACGTACTGGACATAGTAACTTACTACCTTTAGATCCAGAAATTGAAAGAACCATTAGAAGACTACAACAAGAGAGAAACATGGCAGCTGAAGATCCTAACGACATCAATCTAGGATTGGATATGGCGACTGAAGGACAGCATGAAGCTATTCGACCAGTACATCATCCATTAAATGATTACATCACACCATCTGTAGCCGATGCAGCTTCGAGCATCAGGAGACCGCCTGTACGAGCAAACAACTTCGAAATAAAATCGACGATGATCCAGATGATTCAATCAACTGTCCAATTCAGTGGACACGTGCATGATGATCCGAATGCCCATATTTCTAATTTTCTTGAACTTTGCGATACTTTTAAAATTAATGGGGTGTCGGATGATGCTATTAGATTAAGGTTATTTCCTTTCTCTTTATGGGATAAAGCTAAAAATTGGCTTCATTCTCTTCCTGCAGGTTCTATCACAACTTGGGATGTCCTAGCCCAAAAATTCTTAGCCAAGTACTTTCCACCTTCCAAGACTGCTAAGATGCGCAACGATATCACTTCTTTTATGCAGATGGACATGGAGACACTATATGAGGCTTGGGAGCATTTCAAGGAACTGCTGAGGAGATGTCCACATCATCAACTACCCGTATGGCTTCAGGTACAAACTTTCTATAATGGTTTATCTCCTACTAATCGTTCTATGATTGATGCAGCAGCAGGAGGAACCATTAATCAAAAAATGGAGGAAGAAGCCTTCGATCTGATCGATGAGATGGCATCAAATAGCTATCAATGGCAGACAGAGCGCATGATGCCAAAAAGACTAGCAGCTGTGCAGGGAGTAGATTGCGTGCCAACCTTACTAGCTGAAATTGCAGCCCTTAGAGCCGAAGTCAACAACTTAAAGGGAACAGCTATGCATGTTCAGAGCATTACTTGTGACCTGTGTGGAGGAGGACACGATACGAGCAATTGCCAGACAGGTAATCCTTTTGCTAAAACAACTGATACAGCTAATTATATTGGTAATTTTTTCAGGCCGCAACAAAACAATCCCTACTCCAACACATACAATCAAGGGTGGAGGCAGCACCCAAATTTCTCATGGAGCAATCAAAATGCAGCACAACAGCCACCCCCGGGATTCCAAGTACCTGAAAAGAAGTCCAACATGGAAGAGCTGATGGTCAAATTTATGCAAAACCAAGAAGCAACTATAAAAAATTTGGAAGCCAAACTTAGGCAGGACCAAACAGCAGCAATTCGAAACTTGGAGATGCAAATAGGTCAAATGGCTAAGATAATCTCCGAGAGACCTCAAGGATCCTTGCCAAGCAATACGGAGACAAATCCAAGGGAGCAAGTCAATGCTATCACCCTAAGAAGTGGTACAAAGCTGGAGGAGCCACATCAGAAGAATGAGACTGAAGAGCCAACTACAAATAAGGAACCATCAACTAAAATTCGTCAGTCACCAAAACAACCAGCAGATGGATGGTCTCCAGGTATACGATTTGCTGATCCAAATGTGAAGCCCTACGTGCCGCCACTACCATTCCCAGAGAGACAAATACAGCATCCAGATAAGGAAATTTTCTAACTTTTTCAAAATTTTAAAGAATTTACATATTAATATTCCTTTTGTAGATGCTATTACTCAAATGCCCAGGTATGCCAAGTTTCTCAAAGAAATCCTTAACAAATAAGAAAAAGCTGAAGGAGCATGAGAGAATAAATTTGAATGAAGAATGCTCAGCAATACTTCAAAATAAATTACCACAGAAGCTAAAAGATCCAGGGAGTTTTACTATCCCCTGCATTATTGGTGATTGTAGTTTTGATAAAGTTTTATGTGATTTAGGAGCAAGCATTAATCTCATGCCTTTTTCTATTTTCAGGAAGCTGGGTCTAGGAGAACCAAAGCCTACCACTATTACTCTTCAATTAGCCGACAGATCCATTAAATATCCAAGAGGTATAGTGGAGGATGTCTTGGTAAAGGTAAACAAGTTTATTTTTCCTGTTGATTTTATTGTTCTTGATATGGAAAGAAGATTATGATGTACCCTTATTTTAGGGAGACCCTTTTTAGCTACTGGAGGAGCTTTAATAGATGTTCAACAAGAAAAATTAATTCTTAGAGTCCAAGATGAACAAGTTACTTTTAATGTTTTCAAAGATACTAAACATCCTGATGATAATCAAACTTATTTTCTAATTGATATTATTGACAATCCATTATATGAGAATTCTGTAGAAAATAGGTTTGAGACTATAAAAGCGAGCAATGTCAAATTGAAAGAGGACTCGATCAAACATGAAAGTATTCCAATTGAAGTGGCACCAGATTGATCCACTTTAGAACTCAAAGAAAGTCAAGCTGAAGACTATAAATCAGAACTACTAGATAGGTTGTTTCTTTTCTTTTTAGTTTTGATCATTTTTCTTTTCTTTTATTTTTCAGTAATTTGTTGTTGCTCTTTTACTGCTCTGGTGTGTATTTTCAATTTTGCAGAAAAATCAATGAGAACTCAAGCAAAATTTCAAAGCTCCAAAGAACCAGACTGAACCAAATCAGGTGTATTCCTTCCTATCCTTTATTACATCCTTTATTTTTCTTTCTCCTTTAAGACAATGTAGAATAATAATTAAAAAAAAAAAAAAAAAAAAAATCATGTGTCAAGAAGAAAATCTTGAGCAAGATAAACTGGATAAGTGATAAAAGATAGAATTATTTGCTAATGAATGTAATGAGTTAAAGAAGTAGATTAGTTGGTCAACTTTTAGCAGCCTACTTAGGTCATTAAAAGATTATTAGCACTTTTTAATTGCACATGCACACTAACAAGGCAAAGTAGGTATTGATTATAAGGCCAACTGAGGATTCAATTATCACTGAAAATTGGATAATTAATATACATTCTAATCAAAGAAACTTGAATTTAAGGAAAGAGCTACCTGCCTATAAATAAAGTGCAAAAGATAGAGTATATGTGGATTGCCCAAAGCCTAGTAACTGGGTCTCTGCACCTAGGTCAAGTGTGAAAATTCACGTAAAATGGTGAAGGAAAGGCCAGGATGCTCAGCACAGTAAAAAAAAAAAAAAAAAAAAAAAAAGGCAGTGTGAAAGCTACCTTAATTCATGAGTATAAAATTGAGAATGTATAGAAAATTGACCAAAATAGGTGATAAGAGAGGATACTTTTGTTCTTTTAATTTAATACTGAAATGCTAAAGTTAGTCATCACGAACACAAGTGCTATAGATCTTTGATGTACTCTAAGAAAGTTTTTAATTGTATTGACTGAAAAATTTGCTTCTGAAGCTCAATGCTTAGTTAGCAGTATTTTCTAAACTTTTTGACCTTTAATCCTAGATTTTATCTTTGTGATGGATAATCTTATTGAAATATGGTATTAAATAAAACATTGCTAAGGGACTAGCAATGACTAAGTTGGGGGGTGTGATAAGTGGTAAAAATATACTAATAAAAGTATTAAATTATAAAATAAATTAATCTATTTTATTAAGAAATTGATACTTTTATTAATCTTATGTAGGAAAGAAGGCCACCAATGTGAAGATCTTATTTTTCTGGATTCAGATGAAAAAAATTTCAGGCAAAACGGACTTCAAACGAGCCCAGAATTGAATTTCAAAAAAAAAAAAAAAATTGCCGATGCAACGCTGACGTCAGGATGACGTCAGCATTTTTCGCGGCGCACGGTGGACCATCTGAAGGGTATTTTGGGAATTTCACAGCAGAAAAGCGCTCTGATTGGCTGAAGAATGCGGCGGTCCATGCAACACCGGGCTCGCGCATGGTCCACGGAGGGCAATTTGGGAATTCTGGCTGATCCAACGGGCGGTTTTCACTGAAGCTTGATCGGACGGACGAAAAGAAGGCGCTGATGGACGGCATCATCCGTAGCTCCCGATCGAGATCCAACGGCTGAGATTCATCCCGACGTTAAACTAAAGATCAGAAGGCTTCTTTCTACATGCGATCGGACGGCCCAGATTCGATCCAACGGTTGATCCAACGGCTGATATTAAATCCGACTTGATCTGGGTTATTTTAAGGGGTTTTTGAGTGGATTTTTGGACCGTTTGATCAACATCTAATGGGCCAGAATTATCCAGATCTTAATTTGAGTTTATTTTGGGAGTCTTAAACCTAGTTTTTGATGGATTTTGGGGGAAATCAAACTCTTTATCTATAAAAAAAAACCTATGTTGTCGTGAAAAAAAAAAAGAGAGAGACAAGAGAGAGAGAGAGAGAGAGAGAGAGAAAAGAGAGAGAGAAAGAGAGAGGAGAGAGAGATAAAAAGAAGTGATTTGTGAGAAAATTTTTTGATTTTTCTTCGACACGATCAAGACATCGATCAAGGAGCCTCTTCTTCTTCGCCAAGTTCTCCACATCAAGAGCAGCAGACAATCAATTTCAGCAATCAAACAGTCTAATTTCTCTATGCTTTTTATTTTATTTGCTATTTTTGAATTTGTTATCATGAACTAAATTTTATTTTACTAAGGCTAAGGTGTAGCCACTCTTTTGATGCAATATTCAGTATGATTTATTTTTAAATTTTATTCATGAGGAGTATATAAATCTGATCTTAATGCTTTTAGATTACTGGCCATCTTCTAATTGATCTGATGAACATAGATGTTACGGACCAAGTACATCTATGTTAATGCTTCTTGATTATATACCTTGTATTATGAATCAAATTAGAATTCATATGCATGCGGGAATTTTAGTGCGCTTTGGACGCAGCGTATTTTAATTAGAGGGTTTCACAAAACCTAATGCATTAATATTTATTTAAATTACACCTGGACCAAAGGATAATTAATAAATATTAATAGTTTTGCTATGCCTGGACCAAAGGATAGTGAATAAATTAGGAGACTCCACCGTCACATGAAATAAAATTAATCTAAAAATCTGAATATTGTATTGACTGAGTTGGTGAACCGATTGCCTTAGTAATCCATTGCTCTTGAAGTTTAAAATCCTAATAATTTACACTCTCTCTATTTAATTAAAAACTTTTAATTATTTTTTTATTTTATTTTCTTTAATTTCTTATTCTCATAAATCGATCTTCTAAATAAAGCATAGGAAAGAGCTTTTCAGTACTTATTTTTCCAATCCTCTAGGGACGATACTCTACTCATTCACTTTATTACTTGATCGACTGGTGCACTTGCCATAGCTATAAATTAGCACGCTAGTGCACAGCCCTCTTATGGCGAATCTGAAGTCCGATGCAAGAAATCAACACAGCATGCTAGTACTGTGCTGATCCTTCTTCGATGGTCGATCCGATGCTCCCTTCTTAGAAATTTGGACTCTCCAAAATATGAGAAGGAAGATGAGAGTTTACTGATCTAAGACTCTCTTAGAAACAACTCAAAAAGAGGAGGAGAGATTAAAAATAAAACAGTCCTAGAAGAAGACTCTCTTCTTCATCTCTTTTCTCTCACCTAGACACATAGTTTGGTGCCTATGGAACCCCTATGCCCAAGGATCCTCTTTCTCTAATTTTTGCACACCACAAACCTCTCCCAAATCTATATATTTTATAAAAAAGTTAGGCCAAAATTCATCCTAAATTTATATAAAAAGAAGAGTCCTTGTCTAGGTCAAAAACTAGACAAGGCAGGACTAGATTTGGCAAGTGGTTGGGGCACCTAACTCTTGGGCACCCCTCCTCTAATTTTTTTTGATAAATCTAGCAAGGAGAAGCACACAAAAAGACTTCTCACTCATGTGGAATTAGAGAGAAAAAATAGAAGATGGGCGGCACACATGGAAGGAGATGTTTTGGTTTATAAGGATTCTATCTTATAGAATCCTAAATAAAATCTAACTTCCTCTTAGACTTGGTCAACCACCAAATAATCATATGAGAATAAGAGGGAGAGAAGGGGCATGCGTGAAAACTAGAGAGAGACTCTCTATCACACAAAAAGAGAGGGCATGCGGCAAGGAGGGCTAAGGTGGCGCAAGGTGGAATCCTAGTCTCACCAGTATTCCATCTATGACTTGGTCAAACATGGTTTCTCAAACCAAATTAAATCAAAACCAAATCAACTAAATTAAATTAGACTCTAGTCCAATTTAAAACTTAATTAAATTAGATTAAATTAGATTTAATTTTAATTTAATTTTTTAATCAAGTTAAAAAATTGGATTGACTCGAGTCCAGACTAGGACTAGTTCTTCATTGCACTTGGCTTATCCAATAAGTCAATTGGACTTAATCCAATTAAGCCCAAATCTAATCTAATTAAATCATATTTAATTAGACTTAATCTTAGCCAATTGACTTAATCAAATTAAGCTAATTAGTAATCCAATTGCTGATCGATCCTTCTGCAATACTTGCACTAGGTTAAACACCAATCGTATTGATTATTTAACCCTAGAATGATTCTTAATCATTGGTCAACCATCCGATCAGATCGTAAGCTCTAATATATGTGACCTTATAGGTCTGAACCTAAGTCAGTAGCACAAAATTAATTTTTTATATCAATCAAAGTGATCATCTAGCAATGATACCCGACGGTCGGATAGGTTGAAGGTGTAGAACACCATCCTTAGAACCCATGCAGATATAGTTTTTATATAATTCATCTCCTTGACCACAATGCTCATAGGACACATCTGAGTTCAACTATCAACTCTGATAAGGTTGTCCACATTGTATTTCAAAATACAAAATCCATCTTATGGATTACCATAGCCAAGGTTTTACTATATTGAAATACAGTGATACATTCTTCTCCAACTCTTGGAGTGGTCAATTTTATCTTGATCACACTCCAACTTCGCAAGTACTTGACTGTGCCAAGAAGCCTTCCATTGCTGAATTAGAAATTCAGTTAGTTCGGTACCAAAGCACAGTGAGTTGCTTGCAAGTCACTGAGGTGATCTCAGGTCTAAGGGATACTTATACCTATATCCCATCGAAGACATTCTCGACAGCAGAATGCTCTGGAGTTGGTCACGTTCAATGACGATGTACCCATACATCTCATCTATATGCCATACCAGTGTCTCGATACTTTTTGGTTAAGAGAACAACCAACCTATATGGAATATAGCGACCTATGCTCAATAGATGCTGTCATCCTAATTAACAGTCTATCATTTGATCGTAAACAAATTTAAGGACTAATCGATAAATTCTCTTTTTATCAAAACTAAACAGTCCTAAGTACTTCATCACAATAATGGAGTTCATTAGAAGATGTAAACTTATGATGAAAAAGATGCTAAAATATTTTTATTAATTAATAAATTAATTATAATTATAAAATAGCTCAACCATCAACAGACTGATGATTGGCTTTGGAACATAATTTCTAATAACTCCCACTTATCCTAAAGCCACTCGGCACAGTATCAAATACCCATCTTCGACTTATGGTTGTCGAATTCCTTGATTGCTAGGACTTTAGTGAAGAGGTTGGCTAGATTCTTCTTTTCATCGATCTTTTAAAGGTCGACGTCATCATGATCCATGATCTCATGGACCAAATGAAAGTGGTGCAAAATGTGCTTTGTCCGCTGGTGTGCCTTTGGTTTCTTTGCCTGAGCTATGGCACCAGTGCTGTCGCAGTAGATCTGGATTGGACCATTAATGTAGAATGCTACTCCAAGCTCGATGATGAACTTCCTCAGCCACATAACTTTCTTTGCAGCATTTGATGCTATTATGCACTCTACTTTGCAAACAGAGTCAGCCACTGTATGCTACTTGAAACTTTTCCAGCAGATGACTCCATTATTTAGAGTAAAGATATACCCCGACACACTTTTACTGTCATCATGATTAGATTGAAAGCTGAAGTCTGTAAACCCCATAAGCTTCAGATCTGACTCACTATAAACCAACCATTGGTTTTTAGTATTTTTCAAATACTTAAGGATGGTTTTAACCACCTTCCAGTTATTTTCTTTAGGGTTGGATTGGTATCTACTCACTACTCCTAGTGAGTATGCCACGTCTGATCTCGTACATGTCATTACATACATAATAGAATTCTATTCATATGCTCTCTCTCTTCAAGAGTTGTCGAATAATTTTTCTTGGAGAGAGAAATTTTCTGATCTATCAGAAGATAGCCCTTTTTGGAATTCTCCATGATGAACCTCTGCAGCATAGTTTCTATGTACGTGGACTGGGATATACCAAGCATCCTTTTAGATCTATCCCTATAGATCTTCATCCCTAGGATGTAGAATGCTTCACCCAAGTTCTTCATGGAGAACTATGATGACAACCAAATTTTTATTTCCTATAGTGCGGGAATGTCATTCTCGATTAAGAGAATATCATCCATGTACAAAATAAGAAATACCACTACTAGACCATTTGTCCATTTATAAATGCAGGGTTCTTCTCCATTCTTAATGAAGTCATATATTTTGATCACTTTATCAAAATGCATGTTCCAACTTTGAGATGCCTGCTTCAATCCATAAATGGATCTCTGAAGCTTGCACACCTTGGACTCATCTGTGGATGTGAACTCTTTAGGTTGTATCATATACACCTCTTTGGTCAGCTCTCTATTTAGGAAAGCTGTCTTCACATCTATCTACTAGATCTCATAGTTCAGAGATGGACAATAATGGCAAGTATGATCCGAATGGACTTGAGTATTTCTATAGGAAAGAACATCTCATCAAAATCAATACCATAACGTTAATGATACCCCTTGGCAACCAGACGGACTTTATAGGTCTCCACCTTTCTGTCTGTGCTCCTCTTTCTTTTGAAGATCCATTTACACCCAATGGATTCAACCCCTTCAAGTGGGTCAACTAATGTCCATACATCATTGACCTTCATGGAATCTATTTTGGATCTCATGGCTTCTAGCCATTTCTCAGAGTCGGATCTCTACATCGCATCCATATAAGTGATCGGGTCCTCATCGTTCTCATCGAGTTCGATGGGATCACCATTTTGGACCAAGAATCCATAGTACTTATCTAGATGGCGCGGTACTCTATCGGATCACCTTAATGGTACGGGTTCACTAGGCTTCGGATCTAATCTGATCAAATCCGACTTAGGTTCAATATTCTGTGTCAGACTTTGTACCTGTTGAATTTCATCAAGTTCAACCTTAGAGGCAACAGTTCCTTTACCAAGAAACTCTTTTTCTGAAAAGGTTGCTCTAAGGCTGACGAACACCTTTTGTTCATCAGTATGGTAGAAATAGTATCCTTTGGTATCTTTTGGGTCCTCTATAAATGTACACTTGTCAGATCTAAGTCCAAGTTTGTCTGTAACTAACCATTTGACATAAGTCGAGCACCCCTAAACCCTAAGGTGTGAAAGTGCTGGCTTACGGCCTGTCCATATCTCATATGGGGTTTGAACTACAGACTTACTTGGAACCCTATTTAATAGATAACAAGCCAATTCGAGTGCATATCCCTAAAAGAATATTGGTATGCTGACAAATCCTATCATGGATCGGACCATGTCTAATAGAGTCCGATTCCTCCTTCAGACACACCATTATGCTGTGGTGTTTCAGAAGGAGTCCATTAGAAGAGAATTTTATTCTCTCCTAAATATGTGAGAAACTTATCAGAAAGATATTCTCCTTCTCGATCAGACCGAAGAGTTTTAATACTCTTCCCAGTTTATTTTTCTACTTCACTTTAGAATCGTTTGAACATTTCAAAAGAATTCGACTTATGTTTCATCAGATAGACATATCCATATCTAGATAGATCATCTGTGAAAATGATGAAGTAGACATATCCAACTCTGGCACTTGTGCTCATTGGTCCACATACATCAATATATACTAGACCTAAGAGCTCATTGGCTCTCTTACTTTTTCAGTAAAAGATGACTTAGTCATTTTACCATGAAGACAAGACTCACAGATTGAAAGTGATTCACAATCATTGACTTTAAGAATTTTCTCTTAAATCAACCTATTTATCCTATTCTTGTTTATATGATCTAGCCTATAGTTTCATAAGTAGATATTTAATACACTATCTAATTTAGGGTGCTTACCAGTAGAATAGACTACATTAACAAATTGTAATAACATATATACACCATTATTTAATTATCTATAGAAAGTAGTAACACCATTTACAATGACCTTACAAACTCATTTTTTTATTAAAATTTTATAATTATTCATGGCTAAAAGGCCTACAAAAATGATATTTAAAAAAAACTAGGACAGAAATGATAATCACTAAGAATAATAGTATAAGATTCAAATACAAGTTTCAAAATTTTTAAAGCTAGAACTGGAACTGGTCTTCCATCTCCAACATTCAGGAATCTCTCATCTTGCTCGAATCTTCTACTAACCTGCAACCCCTGCAATGAAATGCAAATATGGTAAGGACTACCGGTATCCAATATCTAGTCAGTAATATCATAAATAGAGAAATTGTAAGAAGTTATCATATAATTACCTTGCCCAATAATAGCTTGCTTCTTTTTCTACCTGTTCGAATCTAGGAAGGCAATGTATTGAGGATAGTTCCTCTTCCAGTGCCCCCGCTTCTTGCTAAAGAATCATTTGGCTTAACTCTTATCAGGCTTGGTCTTTGGGGTCTGAGCCTGAACAGATGTCCTAGCCTGAACATGCACCTTCTTGGTTTTCTTCTTTTTGTTCTTCTTTTCTTTTCCAAAGGATCGAGAATGAGAAGACGAACCTCCCACTAAGTTCACCGACTCTTTATGAAGCTGGTGATCCTTCTCAAAGTTTTGAAGTAACCTTAGTAAGCCATAGTAGTTTACTTCAGACTTTATCATTCTATAATGAGTAAGGAAAGGAAGATAGAATTTTGGCTGCGAGTTCAGTATTGCATCTTTTCCAAGTTGTTTATGCAAGGAAAAGCCGAGTTTGCTCAAGTGCTCTATTAGCTCAATCATGTATAGTACATGATCAGTGATAGAGGCTCCATCCTGCATTCTGGCATTGAAGATGGTGCAGCTAGTCTTGTGCCTCTCGATGTCATCGGGTGTGCCAAAAGAATCCTCCAACACTTAGAGCATTTCATTTGGCTGAGCTATCTCAACCTTGTGATTGAACTCATCACTTATTGTAGCCAACATAATGCAGTACACCATGGTTCGATCACTGAGCCACTTTTGATAAGTATCTCTGACTGTTCCACATGCATTGGCAGCTGGCTCCTCAGGTGTAGGATCTGTCAGTACATATAGGATCCATTCATGCTTTAGGATAATCTTCAACTTTCGATACTAGCTACCAAAGTTGGGTCCCACCAACTTGTCATTATCCAATAATGATCAGAGTGATAGAAAAGTGGCCATGTCTGCACAAGAAAAATCAAAATCTAATTAGTAATTGATTCATTAAACCTAGAGATTTGGACTTTAATCAAAAGGGTCTTTTCACTATTTTATTCGAATTGGTAACCTCTACCTCTAATTTGAGAAATTATCCTAATTTCTTAGTGGGTACTAAAATCCATATAGACTATACACGAGCCCAACTTTGGTTGGCCCACCCATGTATATCTAAGGGTAGGTTGATAACCAATTATTTCTCTAAATAATTTTTAGTAATTAAATTTTGCCCCAGCCCCTAATCAGTTGGCTTTGGCCTTCTCAGAAAAGGGTCCAGTTAGGTCCAACCATTAACATGACCATACTTAGTCCATCCAACCAATGAATGATCAAGCCTAACTTTGGTTGGCCCACCTGACCACCATTTAGAAAGATGTATCAAAGAGATCATATAATGAATGATAATTCCATCAATCGATAAGCACCAGGCCTTTAGGCCTCCAATGATTATCCAACTGATGGACCCATTATCATCCACTTTAATGGGAGGCTTATGATCCAGTTACCATATAACTATTTCATTTTAGGGACCTAATAATTTTAGAGAATTTATTTATAGAAGTGAGTAGGTCAGATTAACCAGCTTGTCATGATCATCCCACTAGCTTCACCAAGTTAGCTTAAGGGAGACCACTAACAGGCTGGTCTAGGAGCACCTAAATCAATCACACCGATTTATCTAGTTGACATGGGTTAGCTCGAGTAGTCAAGCGATTCAATCAAAATATAATCTCACCAAGAGGCCAGATAAGTTCGATCAGTAGAAGGATCTGCCAGGCTTGCCTTAGACACCATAAAAAATGGCTAGGTAAGCAGGTTGTCAATTAAAAATCACTAATCTGATTTACCTTAGACACAACTGATTTAATTAGCTTTAATTAGATCAACCTAATAATTCATGCTAGACCGCATAGTAAAGAATCAAGTCCATCTTGGGTCTTGTTAAAGACTTGAACTTGACCAACTACAACTATTATAATTGATCTAGAGAATCCTTGACCTAATCTAAGACAATAATTGATTAGATTTAGTCAATTCTCTAATTAAGTTTATTCTTTAATCTAACCCTAGGTCTAATCCAATTAATAGACCTAATCTTCACTAACCCATTAACCCAATGTGTTATGATTCGTGTCATAGGATCTTCAATTTACAATCCTAGAACCTAATCAAACAACTTCTTAATTTTTAATTAAGTTTTGGGCTGAGGGTTGGGGTTTGGCTTTTCAAAAATAGTTTTCATATTTGTAAAATATTTTTACAATATGGTTCTATCAACCAAGTTGTATGTTTGATTCATAATCAATATGCAAGTAACATAAACATGAATTTCCTTTAGATCTAATCTAAACAGGTTCATGTAATTAAAATAGTTTCAATAATAATCAATCATAAATCTTTCTAGGTCAAATATAATATATTTATAAAGATTAAAATTAGATTAAAATATTTTTAATTATATCATAAAATATTTTAGATCTAATCTAAAATTTTATGATCAATATTTTAGATCAGCACGTACTAGGACAACCTATTCACTGTAAGGGATAAACCTTACAGCAGGACAACCATATGGCAGTTCATACAATCTAAAATATTTTATTTTTAGATCTAAAACTATTTTAAATTTATTAAATCATAAATAAAATTAGATTAAATTTAATAAATTTATGATTAGAGTTAGATCATCATGAACTAAGATAATCTTTTTACTGTAAGGGGTAAACCTTACAGCAGGACAACCTTATGGCAGTTCATGAGATCTAATTTTTTTTTTAATTTTATATATAATATGTAGATTATAAATTAGATCTATTCTAAGAAATAATCTAAACATGTACAAAAATTATGTAATAAGAATCTGGATCTGATACCAATTGAAGGAACCAGATCTAGGGTTTCATAGGTAGATTTTGAAACTTTTTCAAGATCTTATAGCGAAAGACTTAAATAAATTAAATATTTATTTAAATAAATATGTAAATACCTAGATCTCAAATCTATTATATGATCAAGGTATGATATTAAATCAAAAATAAAATTAAATAAGAAAGAAAAAGGTTGATCAAATCAACCTAGATCTACACTACATCAAATGCAGGTATGAAACCAATAGATTAGATCTTTTATCTATGCAAGTTAGACATTCTAACTTGCTGATCTAGGCTTGAGGATGAAGTCATGAGCCACACATGCATTCAGCCTCTAGGAGTCATCCACACGAGCCTACAATCTCTGATCTAAAGTCTAATGCAGAAAATCAGCATAGCATGCTAGTACTGTACTGATCCTTCTTCGATGGTCGATTCGATGCTTCCTTCTTTGAAATTTAGACTCTCCAAAATATAACAAGAAATATGAGAGTTTATTGATCTAATACTCTCTTAGAAAAAACTTAAAAAGAGAAGGAGAGATTGAAAATAAAACAGCCCTAGAAGAAGATCCTCTTCTTCTTCTCTTTTCTCTCACCTAGACACCTAGTTTGGTGCCTATGGAACCCCCATGCCCAAGGACCCACTTTCTTTAATTTTTGTACACCTTAAATCTCTCCCAAATCTTTATATTTTACAAAAAAATTAGGCCAAAATTTATCATAAATTTATATAAAAAGAAGAGTCCTTGTCTAGGTCAAAAACTAGATAAGGCAGGACCAGATTTGGCAAGTGGTTGGGGTGCCCAACTCTTAAGCGCTCCTCCTCTAATTTTTTTTGGTAAATCCATCAAGGAGAGGTGCACAAAAAGACTTCTCACTCACATGGAATTAGAAATAAAAAATAGGGGATGGGTGGTGCACATGGAAGGAGATGTTTTGGTTTATAAGGATTCTATCTTATAGAATCCTAAATCAAAACTAACTTCCTCTTAGACTTGGTCAACCACCAAATAACCATGTGAGAATAAGAGGGAGAGAAGGGGTGTGTGTGACAACCAGAGAGAGACTCTCTATCGCACAAAAAGAGAGGGCATGGGGCGTGGAGGGCTAAGGTGGCACAAGGTGGAATCCTAGTCTCAATAGGATTCCATCTATGACTTGGTCAAACATGGTTTTTCAAACAAATTAAATCAAAACCAAATCAACTAAATTAAATTAAATTCTAACTCAATTAAAAACTTAATTAAATTAGATTAAATTTTAATTTAATTTTTTAATCAAATTAGAAAATTGGGTTGATCTGAGTCCTAGTTAGACTAGGACTAGTTCTTCCTTGCACTTGGTTTATCCAATAAGTCAATTGGACTTGATCCAATCAAGCCCAAACTAAATCTAATTAAATTAGATTTAATTAAACTTAATCTTAGTCTGTTGACTTAATCAAATTAAGTTAATTAGTAATTTGATTGCTAATCGATCCTACTGCAATACTTGCACTAGGTTAAACACCAATCGTATTGATTGTTTAATCCTAGAATGATTCTTAATCATTGATCAACCATCTGATCAGATCATAAGCTCTAATGTGTGTGACCTCATAGGTTCAAACCTAAGTCAATAGTACAGAAATAAATTTTTATACCAATCAAAGTGACCATCTAGCAATGATACCTGATGGTCGGATAGGTCGAAGGTGTAGAACACCATTCTTTGAATCCATGTGGATATAGTTTCTATATAATTCATCCTCTTGACCATAATGTTCATAGGATACATCAGAGTTTAACTATCAACTCTGATCAGATTGTCCACATTGTATTTCAAAATACCAAATCCATCTAATGGATTATCCTGGCCAAGGTTTTGCTATATTAAAATATAGTGATACATTATTCTCCAACTCTTGGAGTGGTCAATTCCATCTTGATCATACTCCAACTTCACAAGTACTTGATTGTGCCCAGAAGTCTTTCATTGTTGAATTAAAAATTTAGTTAGTCCGGTACCAAAGCACAGTGAGTTTCTTGCAAGTCACTAAGGTGATCTCAGGTCTAAGGGATACTTATAGCTATATTCCATCAGAGACATTCTCGACAGCAGAATGCTCTGAAGTTGGTCACGTTCAATGATGATGTACCCATACATCTCATCTGTATGCCACACCAGTATCTCCATACTCCATGGTTAAGAGGATAATCAACCTATATGATATATAGCGACCTATGCTCGATAGCCACTATCATCCTAATTAATAGCCTATTATTTGATCGTGAACAAATTTAAGGACTAATCGATAAATCCTCTCTTTATCAAAACTAAATAGTTCTAAAGACTTCATCACAATAATGGAGTTTATTAGAAGATGTAAACTTATGATGAAAAAGATGTCAAAATATTTTTAATAATTAATAAATTAATTATAATTATAAAATAGCTCAACTGTCAACAGGCTGACGATTGGCTTTGGGACATAATTTTCAACATGAACCCCTTTGGATGCAAATAGATCTATAAGAAAAGATTGGAGTGAATGGCCAAGTTGAAACCTATAAAGCCAGATTGGTGGCTAAGGATTTAAGGCAAAAAGAGGATATAGATTATGATGATACTTTTTCACATGTTGCCATGCTCAAATCTTTTCGGATTTTGCTTGCTATAGTAGCATAATATAATTATGAAATATGGCAAATGGATGTGAAAACTACCTTTCTTAATGGTTTCCTTGAGGAGGAGGTCTACATATCACAGCTAGAGGGATTTATCTTAAGTGAGAGATCAAATCAGGTATACAAGCTTAAAAGATCCATCTATAGATTAAAGCAAGCTTCAAGGAGTTGGAACATCCACTTTGATCTTACAATCAAAGAGTTTGGCTTTATCAAGAATATGGATGAACCATATGTGTATAAGAAGATTAGTAGGAGTGTCATAGTTTTCTTGATTTTGTATGTAGATGACATACTCCTTATTGAGAATGATGTTCCAATATTACAATCGATCAAATTATGTCTATCAAATAAGTTTTTGATAAAAGATTTGAGAGAAGCATCTTATATACTTGATATAAAGATCTATAGAGATAGATTTAAGAGGATGCTAGATTTGTCCCAGTCTAGGTACATTGACGTAGTACTGAAAAGGTTCAGCATGGATGGGAGTAAACGAAGTTACTTATCCATGAGTCAAGGCATACATCTCTCTAAGAAGATGTCTCCTAAGACATCTGAAGAGAGAAATAGAATAAGTTCTATTCATTATGCTTTGATTGTAGGATCAATAATGTATGCCATGTTATGTACTAGGCCTGATGTTGCTTATGTCTTAGGTATAGCTAGTAGATTTTAGGCTAATTCAGAAGAGGATCATTGAAAAGCTATAAAAAATATTCTTAAGTACTTGAGAAGGACTAAGGATATTTTTCTAATATATGGTGGATCTGATCTTAAACTAGAAGGATATTCTAACTCTAGTTTTCAATCAGATCTAGATGATAGCAAATCCATTTTAGGATATGTCTTTACTTTGAATGATAGAGAAGTGAGTTGGAAGAGTACCAAGTAGTCGACTGTAGCTAACCCAACTATTGAGATAAGAGTACATAGCTGCAAGTGAAGCCACTAAAGAAGCTGTCTAGATGAAGAAGCTCATCACTGAATTGGGTATTGTTCCTGAGATTGAGAACTCAGTTCCACTTTACTATGATAATACTTGGGCAGTTGCTCAAGCAAAGGTACCAAGGTCTCATCACAAATCTAAGAAAATTTTGAGATGCTTCCATCTCGTTTAAGAAATAATTGATAGATAAGATGTTGTCATTGAATGAGTAGATATAAAGAACAACATAGCAGATCCATTCACTAAGGCTCTACCATAGTAGCAGTTCGATCACCACCTTGATTGTATGGGATTAAAATATAAGAGCGATTGACTTTAGTGCAAGTGGAAGATTGAAAGAAATATGCCCTCAAGCCAATCAAAATATATATTTTGATGGACTATTCTTTTATCTTCCAAACTCATATAATGATATTTTTATATTAATAAAGATATTTATTTCATCATATGCTGAGTCTTAAATATTTTTTTTTAAGATTATGATGAACTTCATAGGTTAGGGTTATGATTTTTGGATTATGATGAAATCATACATGTGAGACCTAAAATCTTAAAATCCTAATCTAAAATATTCCTAGTCGATGGAACTTTAAATTAGGGTCAATGTTTCCAGAAAGACTAGCATATCCTTTGGATGCTTGATGAAAGGGTGATTGATCTCACTATCACTTATGTATGACACTAATATAAGGATATGGGTGCTCATTAGAGAATGAGTTTACTGAATTGATTCAACTTGAGAACATCTAATGTCGTCTTATCTACATGTCAATAGATGGTTCTCATAGTAGGAGTTGTCCATGTAATCCTTTGACCTGAGACTACCATAGAACCTTGTATGCATGAATCAATATTTTGGTTCATACTCACTCATGACTTAGTCATGTACATGGTGTTCTACATATGGTGGATTGCATTTGGAGGTTGTGAGTAGGTCAACATGGAATCGATTACTCTTAGTAAGAGGAGATTGCATCCTACTTGCTTCAATTGAATGATGATTCAGGAAGACTTTGATCAAAGCATGATAAAAATTAGAAATAGTTTTTAACGGTTCATTAATTGAATCATCATCATATGATTGAAAGAAAAAATGAATATGAAATTGGATTTGACATGATTCCATATCCATAGTCATATTCGGGATGCAGGATGATCGAAGGATTCTGTTACATGGTAACTTTCTACTGAAGAATATTTTTGGTATTTTCACCAAAATTCTATATCTTTTGGGTAGACATGATATGTTGCTAAATATCAATCTTATCTTGTGGGTTTGATTGAATTAAAAAGTTTAATGTGATCATTAATTAGAAAGTATTCTAATTGATTGAATTGGGTCAGCTTAATTTGACCTAAATTGGTTTGGTTGAGTTCTAACCAAATTAAGTCAAATCACATCGGACCCACTACTAGCTAGATATGGAATCCAATGGGTCACAAACAAAGAGAATTGATCAAGGATTTAATTGGATTAAATCATATTTGCAAATTAAATATGCTAGCACATATTGCAAACCCTAGCACCTAGATTCGAATCAGATTACGATTTGGGCTAATTTAGATCCAATTTGAGCCAAATCAGATTTGGCCTTGGCTTGGGTGTAGCTTAGGCTTATTGGGCTTGCTATTGGGTAAAACATACCTGAGTCCCATGTGCCAGAGACCCTCTCTCTTGGTGCATGGGAAGTAGCTCATGCGCAAGGGACTCCTTGGTGCATATTATGTTGGGGCACATCTTCGTTGCCTTATCCAAATTTATTTCACGTAACTTTTATTTATGTGCTTTCAGATCTAAATAGAAGGGTGCCTAAGAGTCCTTCTGATGTTTAAACACTTTGGTGTTTCAAATAAAATTTGGATAAGATCAACCTCTTAGTCGCCCTTTCATCTGAATTGGCACCCCTTTGACCAAGTCCAAGTTATTGGGGCATTGAAAATTCTCCATGCATCCCCTGATGTTTGGTGCCCCCTTTCTTGGCCATTGGATGGCCAAGGTTCTAATCCACACCATTCGAAATAATGGCACCATATTTGTGAAGTTTCGCAACACTTCGAAAATCACCATAACATTGTTTTTCAACCGAAGAGTCCTTCTGCATATTAAACTCTCTTCGAATTAAATTCTTTTTGATTTCCATGTGTTCTAACTTTCCAGATGGCCACGAGAATTTTGAATAGGCATGAGATGAGAATAAGAAATGGGCATGAGAAATTTTAATTGTCACCCCTACACACATTATAAATAGGGGTGTGCTCCGAGAGTCCAAGTCATTCAGAACTCTTCTTTCTTTCATACCACTCTCCCTAGTTGTCCAATTTCTTTCTTCCTTTTCTTGTTAAGATAAGTTTTAATTAAGGACAAAAGGTTTGCTTTAGGATAAGGGCTTAGGAATATAGTAAAGGAAGACAAGGAGAAAAGAAAGATAAGAAAGAGTAGGCTAGAAAGGTGATAGCAAGGCTAAGGGAAGGTTCTGCCCAAATAGATTTAATTCTTACAATAAGAATTAGATTGAAGGAATCTAATTTTCATTGTGCTAGTGGCTTGATTGAAACCCTGTGTGGATCAACAATGGAGGGTAAATACATAAGCACCTAGTAGAACCCCTGATGGACTGCTGCCGACGATCAGGATCAAGTTAGGGTTTAGCGATCAAAGGTATGTTCCAATACCCTAATTTATATTATAAATGCATATTATATGATTTAAATTCTAATAAGGTGGTCCTAGAATTTAGATTTGGTTTTATGATTTCATATTTTTACTTTAAAATCTATGTTTCCATCCTGTACACCAAACCTTACAACTCATACATGTGTTAACCTCTTAAGACCTTATTGGTCTAGGCCTTAAGACCTTAGGATAAAAGCCTATCCTAGATCCAAATAAAAAATTCCATCTAGTTTTGTTTGCCATCGTCGAGCCAGCTCTGTCAAGAGCTAAGCTAGCTCAGCTGCATCTCACCAAAATCCTATCTTCTATCTGCTTGAGATAACTGGCTCGACTGCATCTCGAGCTGGTTCGACCTCATCCCGAGCTAGCTCGACTGCATATTTGAGCTATCCCACCTGTGTGTCGGCCCTTGTCTTGGCTGATTCTTTTTCTTGGCTTTGATCTTTTGCTCCATCTTGTATCCCAAGTTTTCAAAGCACCTACCAAGCCTCAAGGTCCTCACACCTGAATCTTGAGCCCATGCAATGCTACATGCTGCCTTCATCTAGAACAACTTCTATCCTAGCCATAGGACTCACATCCATCCTAGTCTTTCGGAGCCAACACCCTGGCTTCTCCTATGGCCTCCCAGGGCTTAGGAGCACCACACCGAATCCTACATGCTCAATCATGGATCCTAAAGATCCTCCATGACCGCATCATAGATAGCATTCTGGATGCTCTAAGATCGCTGGCTTAGAAGCCTCTGCACGATGTCCTCCACATGGGCATTGCTCCAAATCTGGGACATCGAGGCATGTGAGGATGACACAAAGGATTGACTTACTAGAGGGTTGAAGCTATGGCCAAATTCTATGATCTAGCTCTTACTCATCACTCCGGTGATCCTAAGCCATCCTTTAAGATTAAGCGTGGGCTAAGTGGATGGGTCATTGCCATACCATGCAATGATTGCTCTGCATAATCCATCTACACAGTTGATAGATCGTGATAGCATCATTAAAATATCATAAGTATCAGTTTAATTTTAACTTCTTTTTTTTTAAATAATTTAAAGTGCATGTAGATAGCAGTAAGTTGGGCCGAATCCATAGGAAGACAGTAATTTTATTTTAAAATTTTTATTTTTTTATAAAAAAATTAGAATTTAAAATTTAAGTTAAAAAATAAAATTATAAAAATTAAATAATATGGAAAAAAATAACTTTTGTACTAAGATCTACTAGTTAGATCTTAGCATTAACTTGCAAGAAATTATAGAGTAATTAAAATAAAGTAGAATTAAAAGAGTAAAAATTAAAGAACAAAAATTAAAAAAGTAATAAACTAAATTTTATATTAAAACTCAGAATCCAAATAATTAAAAAGAAAAGAAAAGAAATAAAAAAAACTCTTAATCTTCATATCAGCAATGGCGTGGAGATGGTGTAGAAGTTTAGCTCTTCTTCTCGGCATTATCTCGAAACAACTTTCAGCCAAAGCCTAACTCCCATCCTTTATCATGGCTTCTCTTGTATCAGATCTATTTATTTTTAGAGGCTTGGGGTCCTTTAAATAGGTGTTGGAGGGCTGCAGGATTTTTCTGTAGGCAATATGGGACTAAAGGCCATTTTAATTATTAAAATATGAAGAAATTCGAGTGAAATTCAGATTAAAATAGCTTCTAAATGAATCTGGTGAAGTCTAGCCATTCAATAAAAATCCAACAGTCTAAAAAAAGCCAAAAATAGATGTGTATAATCCTAGATTGAGTCAGATTAAGTTCTACCATTGGATCGAGCTCTGATGGAGGAAATTGGGCTGCTGATTATGCTTTGGATGCCTTAATCATTGCTGGAATCATCTTCAACCATTGGAACATGCCTGAACGCATGCACGGCCATCAGATTGTCGCCTGGTGTGATATAGAAATTGAATCAAGCTTGGAAACCCCATGAACTGTCCGATCTTGATCGAAATCCATCGCTACCATTTGAATGTGCCATTATTGTAGCTGTGGACCACGTGGACCAAATGTGCCATAAGCCTTGACCAATTAGTGCCGACCTTAGCTTGTGAATTTATGAAACTGCCCTTGTATGCCATGATAAATTTGTTGTAGACCCTTTAAGGGTCTAGGTCCACCACACGGTGGCCTGCGATTGGTCGTTAGTTGCTGAGCTGGCGATCTATGGCTGTTTGCATGGACCGGATGGTGGGTTGGCAGGCTAGCGCTATGCATGGGCCATGGGCTTGGCGGGCCGCCGTCTTGCTGGGTTGGTTGGTTTGCATGCCGGCTAGCTGGGACACACCGGCTTCTGTGGCTGGGCTGAGCGCACCGGCTAAGCCAACTAAGCCGATTAATTTTATTTTTTTTATTTTTTTAAAAAAAATTATTGGATCCATTTTAACTTCAATTTACTCTAAATTTATTTTATTATAATAAAACAAATGAACTCTTTTTATTGATGAACTTATTATTATTGTTATTATTATTTAATATTACTTTTATTTTTTTAATTTATTTTTTTATTATTTATTTATTATTTTTATTTTTATTAATTTTTATTTTTATATTATTTATTATTTTTAAAATATTAATATAAATTAATTAATAAATTAATATTTTTATTAGTAAATTTGTGATACTTATCGCACCCTCCCACTTACTCATTACTAGTCCCTTAGCAATGTAATGCTAGTCTTTGATTAATCATCATATTTCATTAAGATCTTTTTTCATAAAAGTAGCTTTAGGATTAAAGTTCAAAAGTTTAGATAGTATTACTAATTAAGTATTGAGTTTTAGAAACAAATTTCATGATCAGTATAATCAAAAATTTCTTTAAAATTCATCTAAAGATCTATATTACTTGTGTTTATGAAGTCTAACTTAGTATTTGGGTGTTAATTTAAAGGATAAATGTATCTTTTATTATCATCTATTTTGGTTAATTTTCTATACACTCTCAAAGTAAGTGCATGAATTAAGGTAGCTTTCACACTACCATTTTTTTTTTTAATGTGCTGAGCATCTTAGCCTTTCCTCCACCATTTGACTTGAATCCCATACTTGACTTAGGTGCAGAGACCCAGTTACTAAGTTTAGGATAATCCACATATACTCTATCTTTTGCACTTTTTATTTTGGGTAAGTAGCTCTTTTCTTAAATTCAAATTTCTTTAATTGGGGTATATAGTAATTGCTAATTCTTTTAATGATAATTGAATCCTTAGTTGACCTTATAATCAATACTTACTTTATTTCATTAGTGTGCATGTGTAATTTGAATTACTGATAGCTTTTAAATGATCTAAATAGGCTGCTAAAAGTCTGACCAACTAATCTACTTTTTGACTCGCTACAGTCATTAGCAAATACTTCCTAAGTTTATTACTTTTCCAAGTCTATTTTGCTCAAGATTTATTTTTCTAAAATATAGTTTATTCAAATATTTTTTAAAATTTTTTTAGTTTTTAATTTTTAATATTTTTTAAATTTTTTAAAGATTTTATACATATTAAAGATTTTATACATATATATTACTTTTTTATTATATATATTTTTAATTTTAATTTTTTTCTACCTTCTAACTTAATCGACATTGTCCTTAATGGAGAAGAAAAAAATGGAAGGGTGTAATAAAAATTTTTATTATTTGTCCATTATGGGTCATGAAGCTTTGATTCTCCTCCAGCCTAGCCATTTATTATAAAAAAAAGATAAACTAAAAAATAAATTAGATGCAGGAAGTGTTGGATTGCCTTCCAACAAATGCTAAGTTTATCATCTTCAACCAAACACAATGCAGCTCAATTTATTGTGAGTCTGTTAATATTATTTGATCAATGGTTCGGTTTAATGATATTTCTTCGATGTATGGTTTAAGCCTTTGACCATTTATCTTAAAAAAATTCTTAGATCTAGGATCATAGAGTTTAATTACACCATATGGGAATACTTGATTGACTATGTAAGGTCCATTCCATCTAGATTTTAATTTTTCAAAAAACAATCAAAGCCTTGAGTTAAATAATCGGGCTTATTGATTTGGCTCAAAGGTTTTTCTTGAAATATATTTATCATGAAAAGCTTTCATTTTCTTTTTGTAGATTTTTGAGTTTTCATAAGCTTCTTTCCTTAATTCATCTAATTTGCTCAATTGTAACATCCAGTTAGAACCAGCTTGATTTAGATTAAAATTTAATCACTTTATTGCCCAATATGCTTTATGTTCAAGTTCTATTAGAAGGTGACATGCTTTTCCATAGATCAATCTATAGGAAGACATTCCAATAGGGGTTTTATAAGCAGTCCTATAGGCCCATAATGTATCATCTAATCGATCTGACCAATCTTTTCGATCCGGCCTAATAGTCTTTTGTAAGATATTCTTAATCTTCCTATTGGATACTTCTACTTACCCACTTATTTGCGGATGGTATGGTGTAGCTATCTTATATGTCACCCCATATTTTCATAACAATGTTCGAAACTGGTAGTTTGTGAAGTGGATGCCTCCATTGCTAATGATAGCACATGAAAATCCAAACCTAGAAAAGATATTCTTTTGAATAAATTTTAAGACTACTTTATGATCATTGATTCGTGTTGCCATTGCTTCAATCCATTTAGAAACATAATCAATAGCCACCAAAATATATTCAAAATCATTAGAGGGTGGAAAAGGTTCCATAAAATTAATTTTCCATACATCAAAAATTTCAACTACCAAGATGGAGTTCAAAAGCATCATATCTTTTTTTGAAATATTTCCTAAGGCTTGACACTTAAGACATTCCTGACTAAAACTATGGGCATCCTTAAACAATGTAGGCCAATAAAATCTACTTTGCAATACCTTGGCCATAGTTTTCCTCTAGAACAATATCCTCCGCAAGCAGGGGTATGATAGAATTGTAAGATACTTAGCTGTTCAGTCTCAAGAACACATCTACGAATGATCTGATCGACATAAATTCTAAAAAATTCAGGATCTTTCCAAAAATAGTATTTAATTTAAGCAAAGAATCGATCATTTTCATTCTTAGATCAGCCATTAGGGATTTGTCCTACAACTAAGTAATTTACAATATCTGCAAACCAAGGGGCCTTTGCATGTGAAACTACCAACAATTGCTCATTTGGAAAAGATTCTCCGATTGATGAAGGTTCATTATCTTTAACTAGGATCCTAGATAGAAAGTCTGCTACAACATTTTTAGATCCCTTCTTATCTCGAATTTCTATATCAAATTCTTATAGCAATAAAATCCATCTAATTAGTTATGGTTTAGTATCTTTCTTTGAGAGCAGGTATCTCAAAGCTGAATGATCTGAATATACCATGATTTTTTATCCTAATGGATATGATCTAAATTTTTCTAGGGCAAACACTATAGCTAGTAACTCTTTTTTAGTTATAGTATAATTCATTTGTACTTCATTTAGAGTTCTACTAGCATAATAGATCACTATGAAACATTTGTTTACCCTTTGGTCTAGGACAACTCCTATGGCAAAGTCTGAAGCGTCATATATGATTTCAAAAGATAGTGACCAATTTGGAGTTTGAATGATCAGAACTTTGATCACAACTTTTATCAAGAATTCATAGGCATTAAAACATTCTTCATCAAAGTTAAAAGAAACATCTTTAGCCAGTAGATTACATAATGGATGAGATATCTTAGAAAAGTCTTTGATGAAGCGACGATAGAATCCTATATGGCCAAGAAAAGATCAAATTTGTTTGACAGAAGTGGATGGAGGTAATTTAGAAATTAAGTCAACTTTTACTTTATCAACCTCTATCCCTCTCCTAGACACTATATATCCTAACACAATTTCTTCTTGAACCATGAAGTGGCTCTTTTTCCAGCTTAAAACTAAATTTGCCTCAATATCATTGCAAAATTCTCTTAAAATTATTGAGGCAATTCTCAAAAGATCCTCCAAAGATCAAAAAATCATCCATGAATATCTTCAAAAAATCTCCTATCATGTCCAAAAATATTGACATCATGCACCTTTGAAAGATCACAGGTGCATTACATAATCCAAAAGGCATTCTACAGAAAGCAAAAATTTTTTAAGGACATGTGAAGGTGGTCTTTTTCTGATCTCTTAGGTAGATTGCTACCTGATTATATCCTATGTATCCATCTAGAAAATAAAAGTATTGTTGGCCAACTAGTCTTTCTAGGATTTTGTCAATAAAGGGTAATGAGAAGTGGTCTTTTTGGATGGCTGCATTGAGTTTTTTATAGTCTATACAGACATGCCACCTAGTCAAAAATCATGTTGGTACTAGGTCTCCATAGTCAGTGCGGACAACCATGAGTCCAGATTTCTTTGGAACAACTTGTGTAGGACTCACCCAGTGGCTGTCAGAAATAGGATAAATAATATCCACATCTAACCATTTAATCACCTCTTTCTTAACTACTTCTTGCATATTAGGGTTGAGCCGTCTTTGCATTTCTCAAGTTGGTTTGGCATTATCTTCGGTGTAAATGTAGAGCATACATATTGATGTACTAAAACCTTTTAAATTGATGATGGTCCAACCATGGCCTCCTTATATGTTTTCAAAATATCTATTACTTGGTCTTCCTATTTAGAAGTTAGGTCAGAAGCAATGATCACTGGCAGGATTTTTTTTGATCCTATAAATACATACTTTAGTGTTTCAGACAAAGGTTTTAGTTCAAGTTATGGTGGGGCCTGAATTGAAGGACGTAATGGTTCAATTTTTTTCTCAGGTAAGAGCTCGATTTTCATTAACCAAGATAATGTATGTGATAGATGAGGTGAATCAAACAAGACATTCACCTCTTGATCTAGAATTTCTTTGACAAGTTTATTCAGAATGTCGTTCTTGAGTAAATCTAAGGAGGAATCAGATTCAACTATCTTATCTATTTGATCAATTACAAAGTAGTCTTCCTCCTCTTAAGTGTGCTTAGAGGCATTAAAAATATTTATTCTTATCTTTTGATCCCCAAAAGAAATGTCCATGGCTCCTATCTTACAATTAATATTGGCATTGGCGGTAACTAGGAATGGACGACCTAGAATTATGGGATTTTGGTTTAGCTCTTGGGATAGTTCCATATCAAGTATAAGAAGGTCTACTGAAAAATAACATTTATCTACTCTAACCAAAACATCCTCAATTGAACCACATGGTGTTTTTACAGATCTATCAGCTAGTTGCAAAATAATTGATGTTGGTTTAAGTTCTCCCATCCTAAATTTTTCATAAACTATGGTTGGAAGAAGGTTCACACTAGCTCCTAAGTCTAATAATGCTTAGTTAAAAGTTATACCTCCTATGACATATGAAATTAATGGAGCATCAGGATCTTTCATTTTCTGAGGTAATGGGTCTAACAGGACTGCACTTACATCCTCAGACAACATAATTCTTTTAGTTCATAGCTCATGCTTTTGAGTACAAAGTTCTTTGAGAAATTTGGCATAAGTTGGGACATGTTGAATTGCATGAAGGAGGGGTAAATTAATATGCACTTATTTAAATAGTTCCATAAACTCCTCGTTACGTGTTTCTTTCTTTTTACGGAAAGAGCTTGCTTCTAAGGCTTGAGGGAATGGGGCTTTGGATTTATATGTCTCAGGTAACTCATCTATTCTTCTCTTTTCGTTATCGATCTAATTATAACCAGTATCAGTACTAGTTCTAGGCTCAAGTTCTTTTATGTGGTTGTTGACCCAAAGATTGATTTTGATGATGATAAAGAGTTTTGAGAATAAATTATAAAGTCTAACCATGTTATGAGGATGTGTAGATGTAAATTTCAAGTGCTCACAAACATCAAGTATTCCAATTCATCCAAACGAAGATTCATCACTCAAGATTTTAGAAAAGAAATACTAGAATAGAGATAGCTTTCAAGAGGTCAAAATGAAGATTAAATCAAGATATAAAGGACAAGTCTAGCCTACAAAGTAATTTGGAGAAGAAAGGATCAAAAATAGTCTTTGACACGCATGGCACAAAAACTGGGCCGATCCAGTCCAAAACTGAGCCGACATAGTTTCAGTGAAAATAGAAGATAGAAAGCACAAAAGTAAAATTTTTAAGACCCAAGAGACTGAGCCGATCCAGCTATAAACTGAGCGACCCAGTGGGACTAAGCCGATCTAGTCTGAAACTAAGCCGACCCAGTGTCTGTAATGGTTAGTTTTTAGAACTACAGCTTTTTCATCCCCAAGCTTTTCAACGGCTATTTTCTCTTCTCCAACAGTTAGATCAATTCCAGAAGCCTATGTTAGTAACTTATAATAGTGAAAAACCTCTAGAATATATAAGAAAATACTTGGAGCATTAAAAACAAGCTTTGAAGAGTATATTAAGTATTATTTGAGAAAGCTAAGGAATGAGCTGAAAAAAAGAGAGAAGAAGTTATTTTTTAGAGTGATCCTTTATCCTTCCACTACAAAATATTCTCAAGCAAGTGAGAGCAAGAGTGAAGAAAATAAAATCAAGGAGTCTCACAATCTCTCATTCATTCAAGGAGAAGAAATCAACCTTATAAGTAAAGCAACATAGATTATCTTCTCTTGTGCTTCAAAAGAATTTATTTTAAATTATAATTTTATATTTTATTTCAAGTTTCTTAAGGTGAGAAACTTGGATTGGTCCAAGCCTTTAGTTGGATGTTGTATTGGTTTGATTGGTGAGCCAAGGGTAAAACCAATTGGGATTGATTGTTAGTCCAGAGAAAAATAATCACTTATGAGATTTTGGTTGGTGATCCGAGAAAAACCAACTGGATTGATCGTGAGCTCGAGAAATATGTTAGATATGTGTGCCCTAGAAGCCAGAATTGGCTAACACTTGTAATACATTTCTAAAGGCAAAATTATAATTTTGACTATAAATAATAAAATGAATTATTTTCTATCACAAATGTGTATTTAGTGTCTGTGATACGTCCTTTGTGTTAATGGTAATGATAATTCATATTTTTAAGAGTTGAAAATTTAAGACATGAATTTTCATTTATTAACTCATAAAATGCTTCTGACTATAGAATCATCATGAGGATGGTGATTGATCCGGAAGGTTAGTGTACAATCACTTCTTTATAGTAGATGAGTCTTGAGTCTACGGTATAGAGACACTAGAGTGAGAGTATAGGTACCCGTTAGAGAATGAGGGTACTGAGCATGACCATCTCGACTAGTCATAAAAATGTCTACCTTCTCATCGATGACTGACTCGAAGCTGCAGTGGTGTGTCTGGTTCTTTGACCTGAGGTGCATCAATAGTTCACCTTGAGGATGTTATAGTTTAACTACACTATGACTTGATCTCCTAGCCATTCGAAACCCTAAGGTGTATGTTGGCTATAGCATGTTCATTGTAGGAATTGGATTGCACCAAGAGGGAATCTATCTACCTCTGTAGAAGAGGAGCAGCCCTATGATGATCATGAGAATCAAGTCCATAAGCCTATGGCCATGGTAGAGAGTGAAATAATAGAAAGAGTTTCTATTAAGGTTTTCACATCAGACTTGAATCGAATGATTAAATCATATGATAGAAATTAGGGTTTGACGAGTTCACCTTAACCCTAATCTGATCGGGGCTCAAGATAGAAGAACTTAATCACACAAGTAGCTGCACCAAGAGGTTCATTTTTAGTTTTGATGGGTTGCCACCATATACTGCTAGGTGTCACTGGTGGATTTTGGGAGCAATTAGAATGATTTAGATGATCGATCATTCTAGTTGTTTGAATCAGAAGAGTTCTGATCCATCGAAAGGAGTTTCGATGATGTCGATGATGGAGATCATGACATATCCCATTACCATACAGAACTGAACCTAAGTGGGTCACACAAATAAGGATTTGGATCTACATATCATCAATTAGACTGGTGATCATCAATTGAACTGATCAGTTCAATTGATCTGAATTAGATTCAATTAGGTTCAAGGAAATCGTGCTAGCACTCGATTGAACCTAACGTTCTTCCTTTTACTATCATTAATAAGTTATCTCGACTGAGCCAAATGAGTTTGTGCTCAACTCAGAGCCTATATTTACTTGATCTAACTGAAGGTTGTCCAAGTCTAGAAAAGGATTGTCTTAATTTATGAGTAAATTTGACATTACCTGCCATTTTTGGTCACCTGCCATTTCTTGTTCTTTGACTTTGGTCAAAAGTCTGACCTTTGACCTTGGACATTGACTTTTGACCACATGTCATGCACTTATTGAAGAGCGGATAGGGATTTATCCTCTTACCTGAAATTTGGAAAGGAGGGGGGCATGTCCCCCTAGGACCTGGCAAGGAGAAGGGCGCACCCAAGGGATAGGGACGTTTGGAGCCCAAGTAGGAGGCGCCTAGGTTCCTTCTTGGATTCACTTAGGACTCCATCTACCTTTTTGGATTCCTTTAGAGTTCAATCTTAGAGGCACCACTTCTAAGGATGAATCTTAGGGCCTCTCTAAGGAGGAATTCCAGGGGATCTCTATTCCCACCAATCAGATTTAGATCTGATTTCACAAAGGGTTGTGATTGGTTGGGAAGAAGAGGAGTTGGATCGCAAGTAGGGTCTATAAATAAGACCCTATCTGCGCCCAACTTTAATAAGAATGCCTCAATTGAGAAACCCCATGCCCCAAGGCTGCCTCTCCCCTCCTCCATGCCACTTCAATCCTTCTTCTCTTGCTCTCCATGTCCAAGGAAAGTTTTGGCTTAGTTTGGTGCGATTCAGATCAAGGAAAGGCGATCAAAAGCAAGAAGGCTGCGC
Organism: Cocos nucifera; assembly: GCA_006176705.1. Lineage (NCBI taxonomy): Eukaryota > Viridiplantae > Streptophyta > Magnoliopsida > Arecales > Arecaceae > Cocos > Cocos nucifera. Next base: position 209,566 of record QRFJ01003955.1, read on the forward strand.
TGCTGCAAAGGACGACTGCTGATCTTCAAAAGAGTTTTGAAGATCCTCCAGATCAGATCCAGATCTAATTTTTGGAGGTGTGATAGAGAAGAAGAGGATCTCCAGATCCAACCCGAGTGGATACCGGTAGAGGCCAGGCGCTTGCGTGGCTAGATCCAGAACCTTCCAGGCATGCAGCAGGATCATCTACAGGGTAATAGGATTACCCAAATCAAGGTATAAATTAAATTTGATTTAATTTATCTTATTTTATTTTATTTATTAAAATAATAAGAATTAGATCTAAAACATATCAAGATCTGATTGAGATCAAGAGAAAAATTTTTGAAATATATCTCTTGATCCAATCAGATCTGGAACGAACCTGGACCAAAAAATCAGGATTTCCCTTCAACTGGTATCAGAGCCATGGTTCTAAAAATTATTTAGATCTAATTTTTAATTTATTTTAATTAAAAATAAGTGATTTTAGATGTCACATGAGATGTGATCAGATCTAAAATTAAGAAAAATTAAAATTAAATAATTTGGATCTAAGTTCATGAAGATATGCATGACTAGTTCTAAAATAGAATAGTTCTATAGAATAGTTCTTGCATAAGTCTTTGATTTAATTTGATTAAATTATAATTTTAGATCTATTTTATTTACTATTTTATGATATTATAAATATTATAATAAGATCTAAAAAATAAAAAAAATAAAATTATTTAATTTTAAATATCATATGAGATATGATTGATGCATGTCTAGACTAGTTGTAGAATAGTTCTACATAATTGTCTAGATTAGAATTTATTTTGATTAGATCAATTTAAATTTAATTTTTTAGATTATTATGAGATAATTTAGATCTAAAAAAATATGCATGATTATGATACATGAGATGTATGCAAAATATGCCTTGATTAGATCTAAATTTATATATGAGATATATGATATAGATCTAACTAGTTTTGTAGATTTACATGTTCCTGATTAAGGCGTTCCCCTTGGCCATCCGATCATAAGAATAAAGAAGGGTTTAAATGCCCTCTTCTTCCATTCGATGGGGTGTTCTTATGATGTGTAGGGGTGCTGCGCGTTCGTCCTTAATCAGAAATCAAGAACTTACTTTCTGCAAAACCCTAGATCCTAAAATCCTAGGATTTTATTTACATATTTTATTTATGAACCCTAAACTTAATTAATAATTAAGATTATAAAATATATGTTAGGTCTAAAATTGAAAATTTTAGATCTAAGACATATTCATAATATTGGGTTCAGGTTTGGGTAGCTCAATTAGGTCTAAGCGGTTGATCAAACCGAATCAAGAGTTGGTTAGATGGGATCAACAGTGCTTAAATCGACCAGCCTAACAGGATAAGTCTAGGTCAAGATCGAGTCATATGAATGATCGATCAAGCTAAGACCTGATTAGGCTCAGTGGTTAGAGTCTGAATTATAGGCTAACCCGATTGGTTCTAGCTCAATAATTTGGTGTCTAAGGTAAGTTTGGCAGATACAACCAACTGATTTTTAATTGGGAGCTACTCGACTCGAATGCGTTCTTGTCGAGTTAATGGCATATCCCTTCCATCGGTCTCACTTATCTGGCCATGTTTGTTAGCTTAGTTCTAATCTGAGGTGGTTAATAATCCGAGCTAACCCATGCCACTAGGTTAGTCATAATGGTTATGACTATGTCAAGTCTAGTTTAATAAGACCTAAATTAAATCTCCCTAAGAAAAAATTAAGTCTAAGGTCTTCCACCATTGTAGATGTGCGGGTCCTTCCCGAGGTTGATTGTTCTCGACTGGTTACAGTGGTTTAGTTGCACTGAAAAGATGCAACCATATCTATTAGGCATTGGATGCTACGAGCTGGAGGATGGATTGGACTCAATATTCTGGATATGGTGAGAGACTCAATTAGAAATTCAAAATGTGCAAATGGTGGGTCTGACTTAACTAAGGAATGGATCAATATTTTGGGGCACGGTGAGATTCATGAATTAGAGACCAAGTTTGGGTGCATCATGATTCGAGAATCATTGAATAAGAGTTGTTCACCCATTGACTAATCCATCATCAATAACTGTTAGGTGAGGTGATGAGTCAGTATTGAGACCGCACCATCCACTAGAAATCATTAATCATGAAGATTTTTGCATCTCTATAGAGGGAGTGTAGGGATCCAAAAAAATAGTGGAAGCTAATTTGTTTAAAAATAAAATTTTTAAATAAATTGATTAAGTCTTAATTATAATATCTAACTAGAAACTTTGACTCTCTATAGAAAAATATATGCATCCAACCCATTAGCACGTATCCTGGACACCCATAGACTGATCGAACTAAATTACAAGGATTGGCTCCAAAACTTCAAAATCATTTTAGGTTTCGAGAAGTTAACTCATGTATTGGACCAGGACCCTCCCACCTTACCAACCCGTCCATCCGCCGAATAGAGAGCATCTCTGGATAAATGGACGGATGAAGATAACAAGGCCAGATATTACATGTTGGGCTTGATGTCTGATGAACTTCAGTGCCAACATGAAGATATCAGGACTGCTCACCAAATATTGACTCACCTACAGGAGATGTTTGGTGAACAGAGTCGTGCAGCCAAGTATCAAGTCACTAAACGACTTTTCAAGGCTAAGATGCATGATGGGCAGTCAGTCCAAGATCATTGTCTGATGATGATCAAGGATTTGGAAGAGCTTAAGAAGCTCGGAGTGAAGTTAGACTTAGATCTGTAGAATGACATAATTCTGCAATCCTTGACTAATGCATATGGACAGTTCATCATGAACTACCACATGCATAAACTTCAAAATTTCTTGGCCGAATTAATGAATATGCTGGTTACCGCTGAGCTTTCTATGAAAGTTCTAAAGGCTCAGTTCTTGCTATGGAACGGACTTCTTCAAGAGAAAGTCTTATGAAAAGAAAAAGAAGTCTGTGAAAAAGCAAAGATGGAAGGACAAAGAAGAAAAAGCAGAGCCAAAGAAGAAGGTTGCTGCAAAGGAAAGTGTTTCCATTGCAATATGGCGGCCATTGGAAAGCGGAACTGCCTACTACCTGGCCACCCTGAAGAACAAGAAGGAAGGTCCTTCTGGAGGTATGCTCGTTATTGAGTCTAACCTTACGGTTTCTTCTGCATCCAGTTGGGATGCTTGACTCTGGTTCTAGTGCTCATCTGTGCACTTCTATGCAGGGTCTTGAGGATATAGGAGGCTGAGGATGAGTACATATACAAGGGCTAGATCAGTGCCAAGATTATGGTCAGTGCAGAAGAGCATTTGACCATCCGGATACTCTTTTCCAGTGGCTATGCTAAAATCCATCCAGCCATTGCTTACCGTTGCAATAATTGTCCCCCCCTCCCCCTATTATTCGATTAGAATATGGCAACATTGGACGGTGAAAAGTACGCATACTTCAGAAAAATGGATATCTTCAAGGAGATATCATTATACGTGGAACAGCCCACAAAGTTTTATCAGCATCAGGTAATACTGGATTCAACAATGCGTTTGAAGCTGCAAAGATCCATATTGGAGCTAAGGCAGAGCATCTTGGAGTGGAACGACCTCGTCTGTTGCACATGATTTGATCAAAGATGTTTTGTTCATCAAAAATGATGAGGAACCGTATGTGTTCTTCAAAAAGGTCAGTGGGAGCGCTGTTGTCTTCACTCGTACTATTACTGGCATGACATTCTTCCTATATTGGGGTTGGGATATTCCTAATGCATGGAACGACACTCAGAATTATGGTTGTCCAAAGGAATTCTCCGATGAAAGAACCTAGGTGAAAGCCATCCTTATTCTAGAATTCAGGGTCTACTAAGAGATACGACCAAATAGGATGCTAGGCACTTCCACAGAACACATGTACAATAGAAGAGGAAAGTACTAACAGAGGTTTAGCTATGAAAAAAATCTAAGAGGGGATAATACCCTTCAGACAATGGTATTCAGTCTTTCCAAAAGAAGATGTTCCCAAAGCGACACCTGAGGAAATAGAATGCATGACAAAGATCACCTAGCTTCTGCAATTAGGGAGCCCTTATGTAATGCCACTCGGATGTACACGAACTTGAATATAAGCCAATGCTGTGAGTGTTCCAGAGCAGATATCAGTCAAATCCAGGTGAAGAACAACTGGACTTTTCTATGAAGTATGTATTCCTTAAGTACTTGAGAAAACTAAGAGAGTGATGATATTGGTCTGTATGTGTAATAGGAGATTACTCCCATGTCCAGTAGAATACACAGACTTAAGATTTCATGATTCGATGTAGACGATCGAAAAGTCGACAATACTGGGAGTCTAATTATTTCTGTGGCAAATATAGGTGGTAGGCTGTCAATCTGGACAGAAGTTTTCAAAAGCAAATATGATAAGTAGATTCCAACCATGGAAGCAGAAATATAATTCGCTGCATCAGAGGCTGTGAAAGGAAGGCATTCGTGTGTATACAAAAAAACGTTTGTGATTCCAGTGAAATCGGAGTAATCGCCATCAGAACTGCCATTGTCTCTGTACCTACGAGCAACAATGGAACCTATCAGCCTTGCTAAGGAGCCAAGGTCTCATCAGAAGTCTAAGACACATTGAGAGCGGCAGAAGGGCAATAGCCACAACCTCATCCGGTTACCGCCAGGAATTTCTATCCGTGACCCGAGACACATGAGCCACAGCTCACCGCTCTTGCTGAACGGACTTGGCGTTCGTCGTTCCTAATTAATGTTCATGTTAGTGTCGAGAAAGGGTTAAGCGTCGAGGTCAAGAATAGTGACTTCCAATTAAGTAATGTGGCATCCCACTACAAAGTCATTGGGACAACAAAAATTCGAAAGCCCACCTTGAGAAGATGGACTGTAGACTTGTAGCCCCAATTGGCTTTAAGGAAGTATAAGTGGAGATATTGTTAGATATATATGCCCTAGAAAGCGACAAGAATTGCTTGACACTTGTAATACACTGTCTGAGGGGCAAAATTGTAATTATGATTATAATCAAATAAAAAGGGTTATCCTTTCTTGTATCAACATATGTGTATTTAGTATATCCGTGATACATTCTTTGAGTTAATGTCAATTGAAAATAATTCATAGTTTTTAGAGTTGAAAAATTGTAAGACAATTTAAATAATCATGTAATTAACTCATAAAAACTGCTTTCGACCATAGGATCATCAACACGAGGATGGTGGATTGATACTAAAGGTTGGTTGTGACATCGCTTCTCTTCCAGTAGATGAGGGCCTTGAGTCTACGGTGTGGAAGACATCGGAGCGAGAGTATCATTGGTACTCGGTTGATCAGATGAGACGCACTTGAGCCGATGACCCATCTCGAGTAGTCATTAGAGAAGTCTATCTTCTCCGTCACAATGAACTGACTCGATGCTGCCAGTGGTAGTGTACTGGTTCTTTGACCTAAAGGGTGACATCGACATGTGTTACCTTGCAGGTGTTATTAAATTTGACTAAACACCAGTTTACTCGGTCTCCTAGCCACATGGAAATCCTGAAGGTGTATGTTGGCTATGAACATGTTCATTGTGGGACTGATTTGCATCAAATGGAATCTATCTACCTCGGATCGGTAGAACCGAGGGAGCAGCCTATGATAATCATGAGAAAATCAAAGTCTGAGAAGACCCATGGGCCATCGGTAGAGTGAAGATATGAGAAAAGTTTCTAAATTTAGGTTATCACGATCGCTTTGAAATCGAAATGGAGTGTTACATCATAGTGACAGAAACTGGGTAGGGGTTTGACGAGTTTCACCTTAACACCTAATGTCTGAGTCGGGGCTGCAAGATAGATTAGAACTTATCACATATGATCAAGCTGCACCAACAGGTTCGCATTCAGGGGCTCTGATGGGGTTGCCGACCGGATATATTTGCTAGGGTGTGTACTGGTTGGATATTTGGGAGTAAATTAGAATGATTGTAGATGATCGATCATTCTAATGCTGTTTTTCAGAGATCAAGAAGAAGTTCTGATCACTATCGAGAAGGAGTTTATGATGATGTATGCATGATGAGAGATACATGATCATATCCCATTATCATACAGAAACTGAAGCCTAACTGGATCACGAGCGAGTCAAACAGAAGGTTTTAATCTGGTCGATGCGATTCAATTATGAACTAATCCAGTTTCAAGCTTGATACTGAAATTGAGATTCTCCATTTAGGTTCAAGAAAATCGTGCTAGCACTCGATTGGAGACCTATACGTTCTTGCTTTTACTATCATAAAATATAGTTATCCTGACGAGGCCAAAGGTAAGTGTTTTGTGGTTCCTTTCCATCATTTTTTCCATTTTTTTCCATTCCAAAGACCTTCACATTGAGGTCTGAACCTGGAGCTTGTCTTAGGTCGAAAAGTAAGGATTGGTCTTACTTTGTAAGATAACTACCTCGCCATTCTTTCGGTCACCTGCCAATTCTCTCTGTTTCTTTCGACTTTGGTCAAGAAGTTTACCCTTTGACATGGTTCAAATGTTGACCATTAACACTTTGACTTCTATCCTCACATGTTCACACACCTAATTGGAGAGGCTGGTGGGGGTCTGTCACCCCCTACCAAGAATCCTAGCAAAGAGAGGGCGCAACGCCACCCTTTGGTCGTGTGCCAAGTCTGGGAGTGCCCAGGAGTTCCTATTGGAGCAGGGACTCCATCTTCTTGCTTTTTTGGAATTTCGAATTAGAGTTCTCCTATAGACCAAGTTCACTTGGTCTTAGCGCCTATCTAAGGAATCCAGGGGAGACTCCTGCTGATTCCCACCAATCAAATTAGATAGTGATTCCTTCACCAAGGATTGTGATTTGGTTGGAAAGAAAAGGAGTTGGATCACGCTTAGTCCTATATAATAAGCACCCTGCAAACACCCAAACTCAAAAAGCATCAATAGGATTCTCCATGCCCCAGGCTATCTCCCTCCTCCTCTCGCACACCCCATATGAAAGCATCTTCCATCCGTCTCCTCGTCCTACATCCTCAAGAAGTGTTTTGGTGATTCTTGGTTGGTGCAATCAGATGAGAGAAGAGGGTGACTGAAAGCTAAGAAGGTATGTTGCTGCTGCAAGGACGACCGCTGATGCTTCGAATAGGTATTTTGTAAGATCCTCCATACAGATTCCAGAATCTATATTTTTGGAGAACATGATATGAGCAAGAAGAAGGATCTCCGGTATCCAAACTTGAGTTGCAATATTTTGTAGATTGGCCTGAGGTGTCATCTTGCGTGCTAGAATCCAGAACCTTCTGATTTCTCTTGACAAGGATCACCACGGATAACTTAGGATACCAACATCCAATGGTTAGATTAAATCTGATTTTAATTTTATTTAGATTTTATTTGTATTATTAGATAATCAAGAGATCAGCCACTCGTGAATATGTCTGTCTAGATCTAATTAGGATCAAAGAAAAAAAATATCATCTTGATCGTAAATCAGATCTGAACCGAACCTGGTCGCCGAAAAATCAGAATTCTTTCTTCAATCTTCTTGAAAGATGAATGCCATGTATGAATGGATACCAAACCCCTCTTGAGTTTTTCCCATGCTAAACCTCTTTAGCACTTCCCTCTATGTATATTTTTGTGAAAGTCCTAGCATCCTATTCGGTCTAGTCTTATGTACGCATAATTCTCAGAATAAAGGATGCTTCCCTCCCAAAGGTCCTCTTTCATCGGAGAAATTTTTTAGGATAACCACATTTTAACTATGGTCGCAAACAATAGGGAATTCAAATGTTTCAATAAGGATGGATATTGATCCACGTGTTACAATATGAGGAGAGCGAATCAGTTTATCCACTGATGCCTTTTGTTGATAGAATACCACTGGCTCTTTCGCTCGATGTCTTGATGAAGATCAGAATTAGATGTGTGGATCAACCATCAATTAAAATGAGTATTCCTGATCTGCCGAGATGCCTGTTGTTTTAAGTGTTCCATACATGGGCCTGTTGGCAAGCGTTGCTAAATCCTTATGCATTGATGCCTCAAGCATTTATTTGTGGAGTGTGAGAATCTCGGCGGCGTTCCTATAGATATTTTCTGTTCACTCAACGTACTATTTAAGAATAATTCATTTTTACGTCCATGTTGCTATAATTGTTATAATCAAAATAGGCTGGCAACAGCAAGTAACTGTGCAATGTGTAAAGTTTTAGCATAGCTACTGGCAAAAAGGTATCCTGAGATAGACAATGCCTTTCGCGCTGACTAAATAACCTTTTGCCACTAATGTCTAGCTTTGAATGTCTCATATTTCTCATCTGCAGCGCCACTTTAATTCCTTTCATCTATAGACTCTATTAAACATCCCAATAGGTAGCTATACCTTCTGGGTGGATCTAACAAAGGTTACAGACTTGGTTTCGAGTGCTATCGGTCAATTTATCTAACTTCATGCGTCTTTTTCGAATTCATTGATCTCAATAGTCGGTGATATCTCTGATATCTTACTCGGATTATATGTGTGGTTTTTGGGAATCATCACCGGAGTGAAGCCCCAAGTTACCTATGAGGTAATATTTTCTTTAACTTTCCTCTTGAATAGTACTAAGTACCATGTCTCAAAGCGGGTACGGAAAAGATTCTTTTTTCGATCTATGGGACGAAGGTGGAAGAGGTAAATGAATGGTGGATTGGTTCTTCAACTTTCTAATTTATATGGGTTCATTTGGTCCTTAGTCGCTTGCTCTTGTGGAGACTTTCTCCTCGAAGCTTGATCGGGTGCTGTTCTAATGCCCGGCATCTTGAATAAACTTATTTTTCAAGAGAAAGATGGCCATGTCCAACTCACAATTCATAGATTATGATCTTTTGCTAGATATATAGAATAAATATCCTATGAACTTCTTTAAGGGATATCCTATATAGTTCGGAGGCTCTCAGAAATCCTGAATGTTTATATCGTTTTGGTCTCGTTGCTTTGTTTTTTTCTGTGACATGAGTCGGTGTACTTATATGGCCCCAAGAGTTGTCTTGAGATGTGACTCAGTATGATGCTTGATTCTCTTACTCAGTCTTGTGCTCATTATTTATTGGTGTTGTTCTCGTAGTCAGGTGTGGAGGCTGCATGTTTTGAGATTTGGTGTGTTTTAGTAAGGAAGGAGAATTCTTCGGTATTGCCAGGGTTAGAGTTATGATTATTTTGTATAGTTTAAGGGCAGAAATCAGTATCTGCGCGTAGAAAATCAGTAAGAGAGTTCTGTTGAAGCTTCATCATGGCGTGAGACATATCTATCAGGATTCTGGGTTTCCTGCCCGGATGCGTGAAACCTGTCGTTGAAGGTTGAGGTGTTCGCTGAGAGGTTGGAGTTTTATTGAGAAGAGCTATTGGCTCATTTTTCTTTGAGTTGATAGGTTCGGAAGATTAATTTTGCTGAGTAAGGTAATTCACCTTCTCGATCTGATCAAAGGAACCTTAATAGGATTTTTCAATTATGGCTTTTTTACTTCATGTCTGAAGTTTTTTTGAAACTTTTCAAAAAGCTTTAAGACTTGGTGCTTATACAATACATCGATACCCATACCTAGATAAAGTTCATCGAGAAGAGGGTTGTGAAAAGGTAGACAAAGTTGCCTTCTAGCCCCGCACATCAAAATGGTGACCGCACACATCAGTATGTACTAGGGCAAGAAGATCCATGGCCTTCCCCATGTCCTAAAAAGAAGAGTCTTAGTCATTTTGGGCCATGAAGATAAGATTCAAGAATTGGATATGGCTCGAAAAGTCGAAATGGACTAATAGCCTCAGATTTGTCTCCTCAAAATTTGTTAACACTCTCTATCTTCTGCTATGATGACCTAGTCTTAGGTGCGCCATAGTATACCTTCAGTTTGGTACTTATCCTTAGGTTACATTTTATGGTATTCATCATTTGGCCTATGAGATATTAAAAATAGATACATCAACATGTAACTGATGGAAAGATCATTAATAAGGAAACACACTTGTAATTTTTATTCTCATAAAAGGAATGTTAGCAAATGAGTCCTTAAGAAAATCTAAATTTACATAGCCTTCTAATGCAAGACAAGAAATAGAAATTCAGATTCCTACTATGCTTGCCAGGCACATAATAATAGTAATTTTAACACTAAGCTCCTAAACCAGATATGTATGTCGAAAGAGGACTATGTTCCCACGGCCATCGGCAGTAATTCTTGCTCCATTTTTCAATGGCCGTAGGATCATTTTGCCATCCCTG
>QRFJ01003956.1:0-92305 GCA_006176705.1 Cocos nucifera
AACCAACTCTTGATTCGATTTGATCAACCACTAGACCTAATTGAGCTACCCAAGCCCGAACCCAGTTTTATGAACATGTCTTAGATCTGAAAATTCTTAATTTTAGACCTAATATATTTCATAATCTTAATTCTTAATTAAGTTTAGGGTTCAAAAACAAAACATGTAAATAAGATCCAAGGGTTTCAAGATCTAGAGTTTTGCAAAAAGTAAGTTTTCAATTTCTGATTAAGGATGAACGCACAGCACCCCTACACATCATAAGAACACCCGATCGAATGGAAGGAGAGGGTCTTTAGGCCCTACTTTGTTCTTATGATCGGACGGCCAAGAGGAACGCCTTAATCAGAAAAACAACTAATCTACAAAAACTAATTAGATCTAAGCATATATCTCATATAAAAAAATAGATCTAATTAAAACATATTTTGTATATATCAATATATCATGCATACATATTTTTTAGATCTAAATTATCTCATAATCATCTAAAAAATTAAATTTAAATTTGATCTTATCAAATAAAATTTAATCTAGACCTATTTGCAGATCTATTCTACAACTTGTCTAAATATGTAATTATCATATCTCATATGAACAAATTAAATTTAATTTATTTTTTATTTTTAGATCTGATTATAATATTTATAATATCAAAAAATAAAAAATAAATAAATCTAAAAATTATATTTAATCAAATAAGAAATATGATTATACTAGACTACACAGAATAATTCTATACCTAGTCTAGTTATGTATCTCATACATATTAGATCTAGATTAATTAATTTTAATTTTTTATTTTTCTAATTTTAGATCTAATCATATCTCATGTGATATCTAAAATCACTAATTAATCAGATCAAATCAGATCTAAACAAATTTTATAAGAACCTGGCTCTAATACCAGTTGAAGGAAAATTCTGATTTTTCGAATCAGGTTCGTTCAGATCTGATTGGATCGAGAGACATATTTCAAAAATCATCTCTTAGATCCTAATCAAATTTGATACTTTTAAAATCTAATTTAATGATCTCATAAATAAAAAAATAAAACTAAATTAGTTTTGAACTAATTTTATCTTGATTCTGGGTAATCTGATTACCCATTGATGATCCTGTCGAAGCCCTGAGGTTCTGGATCTAGCCATGCAAACACTTGGTCTCTATCGATATCCACTCAGGCTGGATCTAAAGATCTTCTCCTTCTCTTTCTTTTCTCCAAAAATTAGATCTGGATCTAATTTGAAGAATCTTCAAAACTTCTTCTGAAGATCACCCATCGTCTCTGCAGCAGTGTTGCCTTCTTCCTTTTTCGTTAGCCTTTCCTTGCCTGACTCGCACTAATCTGAAGGCCCAACTTCCTTGGGCATGGAGAGGAGGGAGAGGGCCAGATGGTGGCATGGAAAAGGGAGAGGGGCAGCCTTGGGGCATGGCTTGGAGCAGGAGCTCCAAAAGTGGGCACAGATAGGGTCTTTTTATAGACTCTGCTGTGCCATGCAGTCTTGCATCACCCCGGCCAATCACGTTGCTTCATGCAATCAGATCTAAATATGATTGATGGGATGACATCACCTGATCCAATCATATGAGAGACCCATAGGTTCATTCTTAGATGGCGCCTAAGACTGGTCAAAGTAGATACCCAAGGGCCACCTATGTAGAAACCAAGAAGCAACCTAGAGTCCCATCCGTATGGGACTCCAGCATCCCTATCCATGGCTGCACGCCATCCTTGGCATGCACCCCTTTCTTTTCAATTTTCAGAGAGGGGACAAGCCCCTATCTGCTCTCCAATAAGTGCATGACACATGGACAGATGTCCAAGGGTAAAAGGTCAACGTTTGACCAAGTCAAAGTACGAGAATTAGTAGGTGATAGAAAATGGCAGGTGTTGTCTCAAATTTATCTCATAAATTAAAACAATCCTTTTCTGACTTGGACAAGCTCTAGTCAGACCAGGTAAAGGTACCTGAGTGAGCACAAACTTATTTGGCTCAATCGAGACAACTTTTGCGATAGAAAAAAGGAGAACGTTAGGCTCAATCGTGTGCTAGCACGATTTCCTTGAACCTAATTAAATCTTATTCAAATCAATTGAACTGGGTTAGTCCAATTGATGATATCCATATCCAAACCCTCATTTGTGTGATCCAGTTAAGTTTAGCTCTGTATGATAATGGGATATGTCATGATCTCCATCGTCAATATCATCGAAGCTCCTTTCGATGGATCAGAACTCTTCTGATTCAGACAACTTAGAATGATCGATCATCTAAATCATTCTAATTGCTTCCAAAATCCACCAGTGACACCTGGCAGCATATGGTGGCAATCGATCAAAACTAAAAATGAACCTCTCGGTGCAGCTACTTGTGTGATTAAATTCTTCTATCTTGAGCTCCGATCAGATTAGGGTTAAGGTTAGCTCGTCAAACCCTAATTTCTATTAGATGATTTAATCATTTGATTCAAGTCCGATGTGAAAACCTTAATAGAAACTCTTCCTATTATTTCACTCTCTACCATGGCCATGGGTTTATGGACTTGATTCTCATGATCATCATAAAGGCTGCTCCTCATCCATCAAGGTAGATAGATTCCATCTTGGTGCAATCCAATTCCTATAATGAACATGCTATAGCCAACATATACCTCAGGATTCTGAATAGCTTGAAGACCGAGTCATGGTGTAGTCAGACTATAACACTCTCATGGTGAACTACCAATGCACCTCAAGTCAAAGAACCAGACACACCACTACAGCATCGAGTCAGTCATCGATAAGAAGGTAGACTTCCTTATGACTATTCGAGGTGGTCACGCTCAGTGCCCTCATTCTCTAATGAGTACCTATACTCTCGCTCTGGTGTCTCTACACCGTAAACTTAAGACTCATCTACTATAAAAAAATGATTGTATACTAACCTTCTAGATCAGTCAGCATCCTCATGATGATCCTACAGTCAGGAGCATTTTATGAGTTAATAAATGAAAATTCATGTCTTAAATTTTCAACTCTTGAAAATATGAATTATCATTACCATTAACTCAAGGGATGTATCATAGACACTAAATATACTTATGTGATAGAAAATAACCCATTTTATTATTTATATTCAAAATTATAATTTTACCCTTAGAAGTGTATTATAAGTGTCAGCCAATTCTGACTTCTAGGGCATACATATCTCACACAATCGAAGTGACCATCTATTAATGATATCTGATGATTGGATAGGTCGAAAGTGTAGAACACCATCCTTAGAATCCATACGAATATAGTTTTCATATAATTCATCCTCTTGACCACAATGCTTGTAGGACACATCAGAGTTCAACTATCAACTCTGATCAGGTTGTCCACATTGTATTTCAAAATACTAAATCTATCTGATGGATTATCCTGGTCAAGGTTTTGCTACATTGAAATACAGTGATACATTCTTCTCCAACTCTTAGAGTGGTCAATTCCATCTTGATCATCATCCGACTTTGCAAGTACTTGACTGTGCCCAAAAGCCTTTCATTGTTGAATTAAAAATTTAGTTAGTTCGGTACCAAAGCATAGTGAGTCACTGAGGTGATCTCAGATCAAAGGGATACTTATACCTATATTCCATCAGAGATATTTTTGATAGTAGAATACTCTGAAGTTGGTCACATTCAATGATAATGTATCCATACATCTCACCTATATGCGATACCAGTTTCTCCACACACATTGATTAAGAAAACAACCAACCTATGTGGCGTATAGTGATCTATGCTCGATAGACGCTGTTGTCCTAATTAACAGTCTATCATTTGGTCATGAATAAATTTAAGAACTAATCGATAAATTCTCTCTTTATCGAAACTAAATAGTCCTAAGGACTTCATCAAAATAATGGAGTTCATTAGAATATGCAAACTTGTGATGAAAAAAGATGCTAAAATAGTTTTCATTAATTAATAAATCAATTACCATATCTCAATCATCAATAGGCTGACGATTGACTTTGGAACATAATTTTCAACAACTCCCACTTGTCCTAAAGCCACTCGGCATAGTATCTAATACCCATCTTCGACTTATGGTTGCCAAACTCCTTGATTGTCAGGGCTTTAGTGAAGGGGTTGGCTAGGTTCTCCTTTTCATCGATTTTTTGAAGGTCGACATCACCACGATCCATGATCTCATGGATCTAATGGAAGTGACATAGAATGTGCTTTGTTCGCTAATATGCCTTCGATTCCTTTGCTTGAGCTATAGTGTAGGTGTTGTCGTAGTAGAGCAGGATTGGACCATCAATAGAGGGTGATACTTCAAGCTCGGTGATGAACTTTCTCAGCCACACAGCTTTCTTTGCTGCATCTGATGCTACCATGTACTCTGCTTCGCAAACAAAGTCAGCCACTATATGCTGCTTGAAACTTTTTTAGTAGATGGCTCCACCATTTAGAGTAAAGATATTGAAGGAAAAATCCTGATTTTTCGGTCCAGGTTCGTTCAGATCTAATCAGATCAAGAGATATATTTTAAAAATTTTTCTCTTAATCTCAATCAGATCTTGATATGTTTCAGATCTGATTCTTATTATTTTAATAAAATAAAATTAAAAGATAAATTAAATCAAATTTAATTTACCTGATCTGGGTAATCCTATTACCCTGTTGATGATCCTGTTTGCAGCGGAAGGTTCTGGATCTTAGCCACGCAAGCGCCTGGCCTCTATCGATATCCACTCGGGTTGGATCTGGAGATCCTCTTCTTCTCTATCACACCTCCAAAAATCAGATCTGGATCTGATCTGGAGGATCTTCAAAACTCTTTTGAAGATGAGCAGTCATCCTTTGCAGCAGCGCAGCCTTCTTTATTTTGATCGCCTTTCTTTGATCTGAATCGCACCAACCAAGGTCCAAAACTCCTTTTGGACGTGGAGAGCAAGGAGAGAAGAGACTATGGCATGGAGAAGGAGGGGAGAGGCAGCCTTGGGGCGTGGGGTTTCTCAATTGAATTGCTTATTTCATAGAATCTGAGTTGGGCGCAGGGTCTCTTTTATAGACTAAGCGTGATCCAACTCCTCTTCCTCCCAACCAATCACAACCCTTTGTGAAATCAGATCTAAATCTGATTGGTGGGAATAGAGACCCCTGGATTCCTCCTTAGAGGGTGCCTAAGACCAGTCAAAGTTGGTTCTTAGAAGAACTCTAATTGGAATCCAAAAAGGAGATGGAGTCCTTGTCCAACAAGGACTCCTAGGCGCCTCCAACTTGGGCACACGCCTAGGGTGGCGTGCGCCCTTCTCCTTGCCAGGTTCTGGCAGGGGGACAGGCCCCCACCAGCTCTCCAATAGGTGCATGACATGTGGTCAAAAGTCAAAGTATCAATGGTCAACGTTTGACCAGTCAAAGGTAGACTTTTGACCAAAGTCAAAGAACAAGAAATGGCAGGTGACCAAAAATGGCAGGTAATGTCTTACAAATAAGACAACCTTTTCTGACTTGGACAACCTCCAGTCAGACCATATGAAGGCCTCTGTTTGAGCACAAACTCCTTTGGCTCAGATAGGACAACTTATTTATGATAGCAAAAGAAGAACGTTAGGTTCAATCGAGTGCTAGCACGATTTCCTTGAACCTAATTGAATCTCATTCAGATCAATTGAACTAGATCAGTTCAATTGATGATCACCAGATTCAAACCCTTGTTTGTGTGACCCAGTTAGGTTCAGTTCTGTATGGTAATGGGATATGTCATGATCTCTATCATCGACATCATCGAAACTCCTTTCGATGGATCAGAACTCTTCTGATTCGAACAGCTAGAATGATCGATCATCTAAATCATTCTAATTGCTCCCAAAATCCACCAGTGACACCTAGCAGTATATGGTGGCAACCCATCAGAGCTGAATGCGAACCTCTTGGTGCAGCTACCTGTGTGATTCAGTTCTTCTATCTTGAGCCCCGATCAGATTAGGGTTAAGGTGAACTCGTCAAACCCTAGTCTCTGTCATATGATGTAATCATTCGATTCGAGTCCAATGTGAAAATCTAAATAGAAACTCTTTCTATTATTTCACTCTACCATGGCCATGGATTTCTGGACTTGATTCTCATGATCATCATAGGGCTACTCCTCTACCACCGAGGTAGATAGATTCCATCTTGATGCAATCCAGTTCCTACAATGAACATGTCATAGCCAACATACACCTCAGGGTTCCATATGGCTAGGAGACCGAGTAATGGTGTAGTCAAACTATAACACCCTCAAGGTGAACTGCCGATGCATCTCAGGTCAAAGAACCAGACACACTACTGCAGCATCGAGTCAGTCATTGACGAGAAGGTAGACTCCCTAATGACTACTCGAGGTGGTCACGCTCAGTGCCCTCGTTCTCTAATGAGTATCTGTACTCTCACTCTGGTGTCTCCACACCGTAGACTCAAGACTCATCTACTAAAGAGAAGCGATTGTACACCAACCTTCCGGATCAATCACCATCCTCGTGATGATCCTATGGTCAGGAGCAATTTATGAGTTAATAATGATTATTCATATCTTAAATTTTCAACTCTTGAAAATATGAATTATCATTACCATTAACTCAAAGGATGTATCACAGACACTAAATACACATATGTGATAGAAAATAACCCATTTATTGATTTTAGTCAAAATTACAATTTTGCCCCTAGAAGTGTATTACAAGTGTCAGCCAATTCTGGCTTCTAGGGCACATATATCTAACAGATATATCCCAACACACTTTTACTATCATCATGATCAGATTGAAAGCTGGAGTCTTCTCCGATTAAGAAAATATCATCCACGTACAAAATAAGGAATAACCATTACTGAACCATTTGCTCATTTGTAAATGTAGGATTCTTCTCCATTCTTAACGAAGTCATATGTTTTGATCACTTTATCAAAATGTATGTTCCAACTTCGAGATGCCTGCTTCAATCCATAAATGGATCTCTAAAGCTTGCACACCTTGGACTCATCTGTGGATGTGAATCCTTCAGGTTGTATCATATACGTCTCTTCGGTCAGCTCTCCATTTAGGAAAGCTGTCTTCACGTCCATCTGCTAGATCTCATAGTCTAGATGGGCAGCAATGACAAGCATGATCCGAATGGACTTGAGCATTGCCATAGGAGAGAACGTCTCATCATAATTAATACCATAACATTGATGATACCCCTTGGCAACCAGTTGGGCTTTTTAGATCTACACCTTTCCGTCTACACCCCTCTTCCATTTAAAGATCCATTTAAATCCAATGGGTTTAACCCCTTCAGGTGGGTCAACTAATGTCCATACATCATTGATCTTCATGAAATCAATTTCAGATCTCATGGCTTCTAGCCATTTTTCAGAGTCGGATCTCTTCATCGCATCCATATAAGTGATCGGATCCTCATCGTTCTCATCGAGTTTGATGGGATTACCATTCTGAACCAAGAATCTAGAGTATCTATCCAGATGGTGGGGTACTCTACTAGATCGCCTTAATGGTGCAGGTTCACTATGCTTCGAATCTGATCTGATCAAATCCGACTTAGGTTCAACATTCTGTGTCGGACTTTCTACCTATTGAACTTCATCAAGTTCAACCTTATAGGCAACAGTTCTTTCATCAAGGAACTTCTTTTCAGAAAGGTTGCCCTAAGGCTGACGAACATCTTTTGTTCATCAACATGGTAGAAATAGTATCCTTTAGTTTCTTTTGGGTATCCTATGAATGTACACTTGTCATACCTAGGTCCAAATTTGTCTGTAACTAATCGTTTGACATAAGCCAGGCACCGCCAAATCCTAAGGTGTGAAATTGCTGGCTTACGCCCTATCAATATCTCATATGGGATTTTAACTACAGACTTACTTAGAATCCTATTTAATAGATAACAAGCCAATTCGAGTGCATATCCCCAAAAGGATATCAATAAGCTGGCAAATTCCATCATGGATCGGACCATGTCTAATAGAGTCTGATTCCTCCTTTCAGACACACCACTATGCTGTGGTGTTTTAGGAGGAGTCCATTGGGAGAGAGTTCTATTCTCTCCTAGATATGTGAAAAACTCATCAGAAAGGTATTCTCCTCCTCGATCAGACCGAAGTATTTTAATACTCTTTTCAGTTTGTTTATTTACTTCACTTCAGAATCGTTTGAATATTTCAAAAAAATCCGACTTATGTTTCATCAAATAGATATATCTATATCTGGATAAATCATCTATGAAAGTGATGAAGTAGACATATCCACCTCTAACACTTGTGCTCATTGGTCCACATACATCAGTATGTACTAGACCTAAGAGTACTAAGGGAGACCATTAATAGGCTAGTCTAGGAGCACCTAAATCAATCAAACTGATTTACCTAGCTGACATGGGTTAGCTTGAATAGTCAAGCGATCTGATCAAAACATAATCTCACTAAGAGGCCAGGTAAGTTCGATCAATGGAAGGGTCTGTCAGGCTTGCCTTAGACACCATCAGAAATGGTCAAGTAAGTGAGCTGCAAATTAAAAACCACTGATCTGATTTACTTTAGACACCAACTGATTTAATTAGTTTTAATTTGATCAACCTAACATTTCATGATAGACCATGTAGCCAAGAATCAAGTTCATCTTGGGTCTTGTTAAAGACATGGACTTGACCAACTGCAACTACTGTAATTGATCTAGAGAATTCTTGACCTAATCTAAGACAATAATTGATTAGATTTAGTCAATTCTTTATTTAAGTTCATCCTTTAATCTAACCCTAGGTCTAACCTAATTAATGAACCTGATCTCCACTAATCCATTTAAGCCAATGTGTTACGATTTGTGTCTTAGGATCTTAAATTCATAATTCTAGATCCTAATCAATCAATTTCTTAATTCTTAATTAAGTTTTGGGCTGAGGGTTGGGGTTCAGCTTTTTAAAAATAATTTTTATATTTATAAATTATTTTACAATATGATTCCATCAACCAAAATGCATGTTTGATTCATAATCAATATGAAAGTAAAATAAATATAAAACTACTTTAGATTGAAATTAGATTAAAATATTTTTAATTAGATCATAAAATTTCTTAGATTTAATTTAAAATTTTGTGATCAATATTTTAGATCAGCACGTACTAGGATAATCTAATCACTATACGGGATAAATCTTACAACAGGACAACCTTATGACAGTCCGTGCAATCTAATTTTTTTTTAATTTTATATTTAATAATTAGATTATAAATTAGATCTAATCTAAGAAATAATCTAAATATGTACAAAAATCATGTAATAAGAATTCTGCTCTGATACGAATTGAAGGAACTAGGTCTAGGGTTTCACAGGTAGATCTTGAAATTTTTTCAAGATCTTGCAGTGAAAGACTTAAATAAATCTAAAATTTATTTAAATAATCATATAAATACCTAGATCTTAGATGATTAAGGCATTCTATTAAATTAAAAATTAAAATTAAATAAGAAAGAAAAGGTTAATCAAATCAACCTAGATCTATACTACATCAAATGCAGATATGAAGTTTATAGATCAGATCTATTACCTAAGCAAGTTTAGACATTCTAACTTGTTGATCTGGGCTTGAGAATGAAGTTATGAGTTACACACATGTCTGGCCTCTAGGAGTCATCCACACGAGTCTACGATCTCTGATCTAAAGTTCTATGCAGGAAATCAGTATAGCATGCTAGTACTGTACTGATCCGATGATCCCTTCTTCAAAATTTGGACTCTCCAAAATATGAGAAAAAAGATGAGAGTCTGTTGATTTGAGACTCTCTCAAAGAAACTCAAAAGAAAGGAGTAGAGATTGAAAATAAAACAGTCCTAAAAGAAGACCCTCTTCTTCTTCTCTTTTCTCCCACCTAGATACCTAGTTTGGTGCCAATGGAACCCCCACATCCAAGGACCCTATTTCTCTAATTTTTGCACACCCCAAATCACTCCCAATGATTTGTATTTCACAAAAAAATTAGAACAAATATCATCCAATAAATAGGAAAAAAAAGAGTCCAATTTAGGTCAAATTTCTAGACTAGGAATATCCAAACATGGAAAGTTGTTGGGGTGCCCAACTCTTGGGTGCCTCTTCCACCTCCTCCATAATTTTTGGCATGGACCAACAAGGGAGGGTGCACAAAAAAGAAGATTATTTTCATAAAATAAGAGAAGAATTAATTAAAAATGGGGTCGATACTCAAGGGAAGATGTTTTGGTCAACAAGGATTCTATCTCATAGAATCCTAAGCAAAACCAATTCCTCCTTTGACTTGGTCTTCCACCTAACTTCGAAATATGACTTGGAGGGAGAGAGGAGGCATGAAAATCAGGAAGAATGGGATTTTTCATGAAAAGTACCTAAAAAATAGGTATGGGGGGTGTTGGGATCAAGGTGGCGCAAGGAGATAGGGAGTCCTAGTCACACCAGGACTCCTCTTTTGACTTGGTCAAACAAGATCTTTTAACCAAATAAAATCAAGATTAAACTAACCTAATTAAATAAGGCTATAATCCATTTAAGGACTCAATTAAATCAAATTAAATTAGATTTAATTTTAATTTATTTTTAATCAAATTAGAAAATTGGGTTAATTTGAGTCCTAGTTAGACTAGGATTGGTTCTTCCTTGCACTTGGCTTATCCAATAAATCAATTAAACTTAATCTAATCAAGCCAAAACTAAATTTAATTAAATTATATTTAATTAGACTTAATCTCAGCCTATTTACTTAATCAAATTAAGTCAATAAGCAATCTAATTGCTAATTGATCCTCCTACAACACTTGCACTAGGTTAAACACCAATCATATTGATTGTTTAACCCTAGAACGATTCTTAATCATTGATCAACCATCCGATCAGATTGTAAGCTCTAATATGTGTGACCTCATAGGTCCAAACCTAAGCTAGTAGCATAGAAATAAATTTTTGTACCAATCGAGGTGACCATCTAGCAATGACACCCAATGGCCGGATAGGTCGAAGGTGTAGAACACCATTCTTACAACCCATGTCGATATAATTTCTATATAATTCATCCTCTTAACCACAATACTCATAGGACACATCTAAGTTCAACTGTGAACTCTGATCAGGTTGTCCACATTGTATTTTGAAATATCAAATCCATCTAATGGATTACCCTGGCCAAGGTTTTGCTATATTGAAATACAGTGATACATTCTTCTCCAACTCTTGGAGTGGTCAATTCCATCTTGATCATACTCCGACTTCATAAGTACTTGACTATGCCCAAAAGCTTTTTATTGCTGAATTAAAAATTTAGTTCGTCCAGTATCAAAGCATAGTGAGTTGCTTGCAAGTCACTGAGGTGATCTCAGATCTAAGGGATACTTATACCTATATCCCATCGAAGACATTCTCGATAGTAGAATGCTCTGAAGTTAGTCACGTTCAGTAACGATGTATTCATACATCTCACCTCTATGCCATACCAATATCTCCACATACATTGGTTAAGAGGACAATCAATCTATATGACATATAGCGATCTATGCTCGATAGACGCTATCGTCCTAATTAACAGCCTATCATTTGGTCATGAACAAATTTAAGAACTAATCGATAAATCGTCTCTTTATCAAAACTAAATAGTCCTAAGGACTTCATCAGAATAATTGAGTTCATTAGAAGATGCAAACTTATGATGAAAAATGATGTCAAAATATTTTTTATTAATTAATAAATTAATTATAATATCTCAACCATCAATAGGCTGATGATTGGCTTTGGAACACAATTCTCAATAGTCTCGCAGGATTCCTAAGAGGTCTCATTATTTTCGTAAGATGTCTCATTCAGAATCGAGAGGTCTCGATTTTAGACGAGCCATTTTTTTCCAAAAGATGATTTTTTGTGAGACTGAAAGTGAGAGCTCTCCTATTCAAACTGAGAGGTTCCGTAACTTTGTGAGACGACTCGAGACAAACCAAGAGATCTCGAGACTTGGCGATAACATTTTGTTGGAACATTCCAAATCAGATTTTTTTGACTCCAATGGCTAGTTGCTGCTCTTTAATATTCAAATTTCACTTTTCTAAGCTCGAATCATCACTAGAAGAGAGAGAGTGCTGTAGATATAAAAGAAAGAAGGCTTTTTAGTGATAAAAAAATAAGAGAAAAAAAAACACGCTCTATTCTTGAATAGAAATCCCCATCTTCAATCAATCTATTCTCTCAAGCATTGAAGAATCCTCAAGTGCATTAACTCCATAGACTCGAAGAGGCTTTCAATGAACTAATTCGAAGGGGCCTTTTGAGTTGAAATATTTTCTTTCTCCTTTCCATTTATTTAGTTTTAGTAGGAGCTAAAACTTGGGTTTTGGAGTTTTTCTTTTCTTTTATTTATTCAGATTGATTTATCTGATTCTTGTAAGGATTGTAGTTGGTAAACCTAAGGAAAAACCAACTGGATTATTGGATAGTGAGCCCAGAAAAGCTATCCAACTATAATCTTGAGGGATTATAGTGAAATTCTCAAGAGTTTGCTTGGAGAGTGGACGTAGGTGCTGGGAGTACACCGAACCACTATAAAATCCTCTTGCTTGTGTGTGTGCTCTAGCTTATGTTTTCTATTTGCTCTCACATTTGATTCACTCAAGGTTTAATCATTAATCACTGCACATATTTCTTTAAATTTTTGAAACCCCAATTCACCCCTCCCTCTTGGGTTGTTCATTTAGGCAACAACCATGTTGTAAAAATATTTTACAAACAAGAAAATCAATTTTGAAAAGTCGAATCCCAATCCTCAGTTCAAAACTTAATTAAGAATTAAGAAGTTGTTTGATTAGGATCTAGGATTGTGAATTGAAGATCCTAAGACATAAATCATAACACATTGGGTTAAATGGATTAGTAGAGATTAGGTCTATTAATTGGGTTAGACCTAGGGTTAGATTAAAGAATGGACAAAATTAGAGAATTAACTAAATCTAATCAATTATTGTCTAAGATTAGGTCAAGGATTCTCTAGATCAATTACAATAGTTGTAGTTGGTCAAGTCCATGTCTTTAACGAGATCCTAGATGGACTTGATTCTTGGCTACGCGATCTAGCATGAATTGTTATGTTGATCTAATCAAGACTAATTAAACCAGTTGGTGTCTAAGGTAAGCTAGACTGATGGACTTTAATTGGCAGTCTGCTTACCTGGCCATTTTTGATGGTGTCTAAGATAAGCTTTGACAGATCCTCCCATTGATCGAACTTATCTAGCCTCTTGATGAAATTATGTTTTGATTGGATCACTTGATAATTCGAGCTGACCCATGTCAGTTAGGTAAATTAGTGTGACTAATTTAAGTGCCCCTAGACCAGCCTATTAATAGTCTTCCTTAAGCTGACTTGGTAAAGTTAGTGGGAGGTGAAGAAAACAAATCTAGGGTTTTAGGATTAGATCTTAAAATTTCTTCAAGATCAGGCAGCAGAAGATTAAAATCAATCAAAATTAATCTAAAATATCTTAGATCTAAGATCTTATTATATGATTATTGCATGGTATTTAAATCAAAAATTAAAAATTAAATAAGAAAGAAAAGGTTGATCATATCAACCAAGATCTATACTACATCTAATGCAGCTATAAAATAACAAATCAAATCTATTACCTAAGCAAGTTAGACGTTCTAACTTGCTGATCTAGGCTTGAGGATGATGTCATGAGCCACACATGGGTCCAGCCTCTAGGAGTCATCCACACAAGCCCACAAACACGATCAGAGATCCTGATGCAGAAAATCGGCACAGTATGCTAGCACTGTACTGATCTTTCTTCGATGATCGATCCGATGCTTCCTTCTTAGAAACATGGACACTCCAAAATACCAAAAGGAAAATAAGAAGATTTGTGATGCTGAGACACCTCTCAATAGCTCACAAATTGAGAGGAAGAGATCTAGAACAAAAACCCTAGAAGAAGACCCTCTTCTTCTTCTTTGTTCTTTTTCTAGATACTTTGATTTGTATTTTGAATATCTCCATGCCCCAGATGAATTTTCCTCTAATTTTTCTACACCAAAGAGATCACTCAAATGTCTACAATATAAGAAAATTTTATCAAAATTTTTTTTTTAAATAAAGAGATATAAAGAGTTCAAGATTGTTCAAAAACCTAGATAAGAAAGTTACCAAATGGCAGGTTGTTAGGGCGCCCAACTCTTGGGCACCCCCACCTTACTTTTCTGCCATGGACCAGCAAGGGAGGGCACAACAAATGTCAAAGAATGCCGTGAGAGAGAGAGAGAGAAAATAGGGAGGTGGCAGCATGAAAGGAAGGAAGTCTTTTGGTTGACTAGAATTTTGTCTCATAGAATCCTAAAGCAAAACCAATCTCCCCTTTTGACTTGGTCAACAAACAAATTTCCATATGAGAAAAATGGAGAGAGAAGGGAGATGTGAGATTGCTTGGGGCATGGAGATTTTTCATGCAAAAGAGAAGAAAGAAGGGGTGTGGCATGAGGAATTAGGTGGTGCAAGGATAGGGAGTCCTAGTCACACTAGGACTCCTATTTTGACCCGGTCAAATAAGGTCTTTTAACCAAATAAAAACAAGAGTAAACCAACCCAATTAAATAAGATCCTAATTTATTTAAAGAATTAATTAAATTAGATTAAATTAAATTTAATTTTAATTTATTTTTTTAATCAAATTAGAAAATTGGATTGACCCGAGTCCTAATTAGAGTAGGACTAGTTCTTCCTTGCACTTGGCTTACTAATATGCCAATTTGACTTGATCCAATCAAGTCCAAACAAAATCTAATTAAATCATATTTAATTAGACTTAATCTTGGCCTACTGGCTTAATCAAATTAAGCAAATTAGCAATCAAATTGCTAATTGATCCTCCTGTAATACTTGCTCTAGGTCAAACATCAATCTTATTGATCGTTTAACCCTAAAATGATTCTAAATCGATGATCAACCATCCGATCGAAATGTGAACTCTAATGTATGTGACCTCATAGATCCGAACCTAAGCTGGTAGCATAGATATAAATTTCTATACCAATCAAAGTGACCATCTAGCAATGATACCCATCGGTCGGATAGATCGAAGGTGTAGAACACCATCCTTAGAACCCATGCAGATATAGTTTTCATATAATTCATCCCCTTGACCATAATGCTCATAGGATAATTTAGAGTTCAACTATCAACTCTGATCAGATTGTCCACATTGTATTTTAAAATATCAAATCCATCTGATGGATTATCCTAGCCAAGGTTTTGCTATATTGAAATACAATGATATATTCTTCTCCAACTCTTGAAGTGGTCAATTCCATCTTGATCACACTCTAACTTTGCAAGTACTTGACTATGCCCAAAAACCTTCTGTTGCTAAATTAGAAATTCGGTTAGTCCTATACCAAAGCATAGTGAGTTGCTTGCAAGTCACTGAGGTATTCTCAGGTCTAAGGGATACTTATACCTATATCCCATCAGAGACATTCTCGATAGTAGAATGCTTTGGAGTTGATCATGTTCAATGACGATATATCCATAGATCTCACCTATATGCCATACCAGTATCTTCATACTCCTTTGTTAAGAGGACAACCAACCTATATGGTATATAGCGACTTATGCTCAATAGATGCTGTCATCCTAATTAACAGCCTATTATTTTATCATGAACAAATTTAAGAACTAATCGATAAATCTTCTCTTTATCGAAACTAAATAGTCCTAAGGACTTCATCATAATAATGGAGTTAATTAGAAGTTGTAAATTTATGATGAAAAAGATGCCATAAAATTTTTATTAATTAATAAATCAATTACAATATCTCAACCGTCAACAGGCTAATGATTGGCTTTGGGACATAATTTTCAACAACTCCCACTTATCCTAAAGCCACTCGGCATGGTATCTAGTTCCCATCTTCGACTTATAGTTGTCGAACTCCTTGATTGTCAGGGCTTTAGAGAAGGGGTCGGCTAGGTTCTCCTTTTCATTGATCTTCTAAAAGTCGACGTTACCATGACCCATGATCTCACGGACCAAATGGAAGCGGCACAGAATGTGCTTTGTCCATTGGTGTTCCTTTGGTTTCTTTGCTTGAGCTATGGCACCAGTGCTGTCATAGTAAAGCTGGACTGGACCATCAATGGAGGGTGCTACTCCGAGCTTGATGATGAACTTCCTCAGCCACACAGCTTTCTTTGCTACATCTGATGCTGCCATGTACTTTGCTTCGCAAACAGAATCAGCTACTGTATGCTGCTTGGAACTTTTTCAGTAGATGGCTCCATCATTTAGAGTAAAGATATATCCCGACATATTTTTACTATCATCATGGTCAGATTAAAAGCTGAAGTCTGTAAACCCCATAAGTTTCAGATCTAACTCACCATAAACCAACCATTGATCCTTAGTATTTCTCAAATACTAAAGGATGGTTTTAACAATCTTCCAATGATTTTCTCCAAGTTTTAACCATCTTTTAGTGAATATACCACATCTGATCTCATACATGTCATTGCATACATAATAGACCCCATTGTCGAAGCATATGAGATTCTACTCATATGCTCTCTCTCTCTCTTCAGGTGTTGTCGGACAATCCTTCTTAAAGAAAAAAATTTCTCGGCCTATCTAGATATAGCCCTTTTTGAAATTCTCCATGCTGAATCTCTTCAGCATAGTTTCTATGTACGTGGACTGGGATATACCAAGCATCCTTTTAGATCTATCCCTATAGATCTTCATCCTTAGGATGTAGGATGCTTCACCCAAGTCCTTCATGGAGAACTATGATGACAACCAGACTTTTATTTCTTATAGTGTAGGGATGTCATTCTCGATTAAGAGAATGTCATCCACGTACAAAATAAGAAATACCACTACTGGACCATTTGTCCATTCGTAAATATAGGATTCTTCTCCATTCTTAATGAAGCCATACATTTTGATCAATTTATCAAAATGCATGTTCCAACTCTAAGATACTTGCTTTAATCCATAAATGGATCTCTGAAGCCTACATACCTTAGACTCATCTATGGATATGAACCCCTCAGGTTGTATCATATACACCTCTTTGGTTAGCTCTCTATTTAGGAAAGCCATCTTCACATCCATCTGCCAGATCTCATAATCCAGGTGGGTAGCTATTGCAAGCATTATCCGAATAGATTTGAGCATTGTCACTGAAAAGAATGTTTCGTTATTATCAAAACCATAACATTGATGATACCTCTTGGCAACTAGATGGGCTTTATAGGTCTCCACCTTTTTGTTTGCTCCTCTTTTTCTTTTGAATATCCATTTACATCCAATGGGTTTAACCACTTCAAGTGGGTCAACTAATGACCATACATCATTGACCTTCATGGAATCCATTTCGGATCTCATGGCTTCTAGCCATTTCTTAGAGTCGGGTCTCTGCATCGCATCCATATAAGTGATTGGGTCCTCATCATTCTCATCAAGTTTGAGGGGATAACCATCCTGGATCAAGAATCCGTAGTATCTATCCAGATGGCGCGGTACTCTACCGAATCGTCGTAATATTGCGGGCTCACTAGGCTTTGGATCTGATCTGATCAAATCTAATTTAGGTTCAACATTTTGTGTCAGACTTTCTACCTGTTGAACTTCATCAAGTTCAATTTTAGAGGTAATAGTTCCTTCATTAATGAACTTTTTTTCCAAAAAGGTTTCCCTAAGGCTGACGAATACCTTTTATTCATCAGCATAGTAGAAATAGTATCCTTTGATCTCTATTGAGGATCCAATAAATGCACACTTATCAGACCTAGGTCCAAGTTTATCTGTAATTAACCGTTTGACATAAGCTGAGCACCCCTAGACTCTGAGGTGTGAAAGTGCTGGCTTACGTCCTATCCATATGTCATATGGAGTTTTAACCATGGATTTACTTGGAACCCTATTTAAAAGATAGCAAGTCGATTCGAGTGCATATCCCTAAAGGGATATTGACAAGCTGGCAAAATCCATCATTGATCAGACCATGTCTAACTGAGTCTAATTCCTCCTTTCAGATACACCATTATGCTATGGTGTTCTTGGAGGAGTTCATTGGGACAGAATCTCATTTTCTTCTAGATATGTGAGAAACTCATCTGAAAAGGTATTCCCCTCCTCGATCAGATCGAAGAGTTTTAACACTCTTTTCAGTTTATTTTTCTACTTCACTTCGGAATCATTTGAACATTTCAAATGAATCTGGCTTATATTTCGTCACAGATAGATCATCTGTGAAAGTGATGAAGTAGATATATCAACCTTTGGCACTAGTACTCATTGGTCCACATACATCAATATGTACTAGTCCTAAGAGTTCAGTGGCTCTCTCATCTTTTCTAATACAAGATGACTTAGTCATTTTACCAAGAAGACAGGATTCACAGATTGGAAGCGATTCACAATCACTAAGTTCGAGGATACACTCTTAAGCCAACCTACTTATTTTGTTCTTATTTATATGACCCAACCTACAGTGCCATAAATAAATATCTATCACATTATCTAATCTAGAATATTTGTCAGTTGAATAGACTATATTAATAGGTTGTGATAACATATATACATCATTATTCAATTATCCATAGAAAGTAGTAACATCATTCACAATGACATTACAAACTCGTTTCTTTATTGAATTTTCATAATTGTTCATGGCCAAAAGGCCTATATAAATGATATTTAAAAAGAAACTAGGACAAAAATGGCAATCACTAAGAACAATGGTATGAGATTCAAATACAAGTTTCAAAATTCCTAAAGCTAGAACTGGAACTGGTCTTCCATCTCCAACATTCAAGAATCTCTCATCTTACTCGAATCTTCTACTAACCTGTAACCCCTACAACAAATTGCAAATATGATAAGGGCTTTCGGTATCTAATACCTAGTCAGTAATATTACACACAAAAAAATTGCAAGAAGTTATCATATAAATACCTTGCCCAGGCACAACTTGCTTCTTCCTCTACCTGTTCGGATCCAGGGAGGCAATGTATTGAGCACAGTTTCTCTTTCAGTGCCCCCACTTCTTGTAGAAGAAGCATTCGGCTTGACTCTTATCGGGCTTGGTTTTTTGGTTCTAAGCTTGCATAAATATCCTAGTCTGAACATGCACCTTCTTGGCTTTCTTCTTCTTATTCTTTTTTCCTTTCCCAAAAGGTCGAGAACGAGAAGATGAACCTCCCACTAAGTTCGCCAACACTTTGTGGAGCCGGTGATCCTTCTCAAAGTTTTGAAGTAACCCCAGTATCCCATGGTAGTCAACTTCAAGCTTTGACATTCTATAATATGTAAGGAATGGAAGATAAGACATGGGTAGTGAGTTCAGTATTACATCTTTCCTAAGTTATTTGTGTAAGAAAAAGTCGAGCTTGTTCAAGCGCTCTATCAGCTCGATCATGTAAAGTACATCATCAGTGATAGAGGCTCCATCCCACTTTCTAGCATTGAAGATGACAGAACTAGTCTTGTGCCTCTCAACGTCATCGGGTGTGCCAAAAGAATCCTCCAACACTTAGAGCATTTCATTTGGCTGAACTATCTCAAACCTGCGACTAAACTCATCGCTCATTGCAACTGGCATAATGCAGTGCACCATGGTTTGATCACCGAGCCACTTTTGATAAGTGTCTCTAACTATTCCGTGTGCATTGGCAGCTGGATCCTTAGGTGTAGGATCCGTCAGCACATATAGGATCCATTCATGCTTCAAGATAATCCTCAACTTTCGGTACCAGCTATCGAAGTTGAATCCCACCAACTTATCACTATCTAACAATGATCAGAGCGATAAAAAAGTGGCCATATATGCATAAAGAAAAAACATAACCTAATTAGTAATTGATTTAATAAACCTAGAGATTTGAACTTTAATCAAAAGGGTCTCCCACTATTTTATTCAAATTGGTAGTCTCTACATCCAATTTGAGGAATTATCCTAATTCCTTAGTGGGTACTAGAATCCATATAGACTGTACACAAGTCCAACTTTGGTTGGCCCACCCGTTTACATTTAAGGATAGATTCATAATCAATTATTTCTTCAAATAATTTTTAGTAATTAAATTTTGTTCTAGGCCCTGATCAGTTGACATTGGCCTTCTCAGAAAAGGATCCAATTAGATCCAACCATTAATATGACCATACTTGATCAATTCAACCAATGAATGGTCAGGCCCAACATTGGTTGGCCCACCTGACCACCATTTAGAAAGATGTATCCAAGAAAACATATAATGAATGATAATTCCATCAACCGATAAGCACCAAGCCTTTGGGCCTCCAATGATTATCCAAATGATGGACCCATTATCATCCATATTAATGGATGGCTATGATCTAGTTATCATATAACTATTTCATTTTAGGGACTTAATAATTTTAGAGAATTTATTTATAGAAGTCAGTAGGTCAGATTAACTAGTTTGTCATGATCCTCCCATTGGCTTCACAAAGTTAGCTTAAGGGAGACCACTAACAGGCTAGTTTAGGAGCACCTAAATTAGTCACACTGATTTACCTAGCTGACATGGGTCAACTCAAATTATCAAGTGATCTGATCAAAACTCAACTCACCAAGAAGACCAAGTAAGTGAGATCGGTGGAAGGGTCTGCCAAAGCTTGCCTTAGACACCATTAAAAATAGCCAAGTAAGCAGGCTGCCAATTAAAAACCACCGATCATATATGCCAAACTTATCTTAGACACCAACTGGTTTAATTAGTCTTGATTAGATTAACCTAACAGTTTGAGCTAGACCTCTTAGCCAAGAATCAAGTCCATTTAGTTCTTGTTAAAGACATGGACTTGACCAACTAAAACTATTGTAATTGATCTAGAGAATCCTTGACCTAATCTAAGACAACAATTGATTAGATTTAGTCAATTCTCTAATTAAGTCCATTCTTTAATCTAACCTTAGGTCTAACCCAATTAATGGACCTAATCCCCACTAACCCATTAACACAATGTGTTATGATTCGTGTCATAGGATCTTCAATTTATAATCCTAGAATCTAATCAAACAACTTCTTAATTCTTAATTAGGTTTTGGGTTGAGGATTGAGATTTAGCTTTTTGAAAATGATTTTTATATTTGTAAAATAATTTTACAACATGGTTCTATCAAACAAGTTGCATGTTTGATTCATAATCAATATGCAAGTAAAATAAACATAAAACTACTTTAGATCTAATCTAAATAGGTTTATGTAATTGAAATAGTTTCAATAATAATCAATCATAAATATTCCTAGATCAAATTCAACACATTTATGATGATTGAAATTAGATTAAAATATTTTTAATAAGATTATAAAATTTCTTAGATCTAATCTAAAATTTTATGATCAATATTTTAGACCAGCATGTACTAGGACAACATATCCAGTGTAAAGGGTAAACCTTACAGTAGGACAACCTTATGGCAGTCCGTGTATTTTAAAATATTTTATTTTTATATGTAAAATTATTTTAAATTTATTAAATTATAAATAAAATTAGATTAAATCTAATAAATTTATGATTAGAGTTAGATCATCACGAACTAGGATAATCTTTTCATTGTAAGGGATAAACCTTAAAGCAGGACAACCATATGACAGTTCGTGAGATCTAAATTTTTTAATTTTAGATTATAAATTAAATCTAATCTAATAAATAATCTAAACATGCATAAAAATTATGTAATAAGAACCTAGGCTCTGATACTAATTGAAGAAACCAGATCTAAGGTTTTAGGATTAGATCCTGAAACTTTTCAAGATCAGGTAGTGAAAGATTAAAATCAATCAAATTTAATCTAAAATATCTTAGATCTAAGATCTTATTGTATGATTATTTTATGGTATTTAAATCAAAAATTAAAAATTAAATAAGAAAGAAAAGGTTGATCTTATCAACCTAGATCTATACTACATCTATTGTAGCTATAAAATAACATATCAGATCTGTTACCTGAGCAAGTTAGATGTTCTAACTTGCTGATCTAGGCTTGAGGATGAAGTCATGAGCTACACACATATTCGGCCTCTAGGAGTCATCCACATGAGCCCACGAATACGATTAGAGATCCTGATGCAGGAAATCAGCACAGTATGCTAGCACTATGCTGATCTCTCTTCGACGGTCGATCCGATGCTTCCTTCTTCAAAATTTGGATACTCCAAAATATCAAAAGAAAAAAAAGAATATTTGTGATGCTAAGATATCTCTCAAAAGCTCACAAAAAGGGAGGAAGAGATCTGAAACAAAAATCCTAGAAGATGACCCTCTTCTTCTTCTTTGTTCTTTTTCTAGACATCCTAATTTATATTTTTAATATCTCTATGACATAGATGAATTTTTCTCTAGTTTTTCAACACCAAATAGACCACTCAAATGTATACAATAGAAAAAATATTTGGCAAAAGATTCTCTTTAAATAAAGAGATATGCAGAGTCAAAGATTGATTAAAAACATAAATAGGAAAGTCACCAAATGATAGGTTGCTAGGGCAGCCAACTCTTGGGTGCCCCCACCTTACTTTTCTGCCATGAACCAGCAAGAGAGGACATAACAAATGCCAAAGAATTCCATGAGAGAGAGAGAGAGAATAGGGAGGTGGCGGCATGAAAAGAAGGAAGTCTTTTGGTTGATTAGGATTCTATCTCATAGAATCCTAAAGCAAAACCATTCTCCCCTTTTGACTTGGTCAACAAACAAATTTTCATATGAGAAAAAGGGAGAGAGAAGGGAGGCATGAGATTGCTTGGGTCATGGAGATTTTCAGGTAAAAGAGAAGAAAGAAGGGGTGTGGTGTGAGGAATTAGGTGGTGCAAGGATAGGGAGTCCTAGTCACACTAGGACTCCTATTTTGACCTAATCAAATAAGATCTTTTAATCAAATAAAAATAAGAGTAAATCAATCCAATTAAATAAGGTCCTAATCCATTTAATAATTTAATTAAATTAGATTAAATTATATTTAATTCTAATTTATTTTTTTAAATAAATTAAAAAATTAGGTTGACCCGAGTCCTAGTTAGAATAGGACTAGTTCTTCCTTGCACTTGGCTTATCCAATAAGCCAATTGGACTTGATCCAATCAAGCTCAAACTAAATCTAATTAAATCATATTTAATTATACTTAATCTCAATCTACTGGCTTAATCAAATTAAGCCAATTAGCAATCAAATTGCTAATCGATCCTCCTACAACACTTGCACTAGGTCAAACATCAATCATATTGATCATTTAATTCTAAAATGATTCTAAATCGCTGATCAACCATTCGATCAGAATGCAAACTCTAATGTGTGTGATCTCATAGGTCTGAACCTATGTTGGTAGCATAGAAATAAATTTTTATACCAATCAAAGTGACCATCAAGCAGTGATACCCAACGGTCGGATAGGTTGAAGGTGTAGAACACTATACTTAGAACCCATGCGAATATAGTTTTCATATAATTCATCCCCTTGACCATAATGCTCGTAGGACACCTCAGAGTTCAACTATCAACTCTGATTAAGTTGCCCACATTGTATTTTAAAATATCTAATCCATTTGAGGGATTATCCTGGCCATGGTTTTGCTATATTGAAACATAGTGATACATTCTTCTCCAACTCTTGGAGTGGTTAATTCCATCTTGATCACACTCTGACTTCATAAGTACTTGACTGTGCCCAAAAGCTTCTATCGTTGAATTAAAAATTTAGTTAGTTCGATACCAAAGCACAGTGAGTTGCTTGCAAGTCACTGAGGTGATCTTAGGTCTAAGGGATACTTATACCTATATCCCATCAAAGACATTCTCGACAGTAGAATGCTCTGAAGTTAGTCACGTTCAATGACGATGTACCCATACATCTCATCTGTATGTCATACCAGTGTCTCCATACTTTTTGGTTAAGAGGACAACCAGTCTATATGACATATAGCGATCTATGCTCGATAGATGCTGTCATCCTAATTAACAGCCTATCATTTGATCGTGAACAAATTTAAGGACTAATCGATAAATCCTCTCTTTATCGAAATTAAATAGTCCTAAGAACTTCATCACAATAATGGAGTTTATTAGAAGATGTAAATTTGTGATGAAAAAGATGCCATAAAATTTTTATTAATTAGTAAATCAATTATAATATCTCAACCATCAACAGACTGATAATTGGCTTTAGGATATAATTCTCAACAAGTTGATCATGATAAGCTGGTTCATCTAACCTTTCCTTATCTTTAAATTAAATCCTCTAAAATTATTAGATCCCTAAAATGAAATAGTTATTGTGATAACTAGATCATAGGCTCCTATTAAGTGGGTAATAATGGATCCATTAGTTGGATAATTATTGGAGGCCCAAAAGCTTGGTGTTTATCGGCTATTGAAATTATCGTTCATTATATATCTTTTGGCTGCATCTTTCTAAATGGTGGTTAGGTTAGCCAACCAATGTTGGGCCTAATCATTCATTGGTTAGATAGGCCCAGTATGGTCATGTTAATGGTTGGACCTAACTGGACCTTTTCAATGAAGGCCAAAGCCTACTGATTAGGGACTAGAGCAAAAATTTAATTACTAAAAATTATTTGAAGAAACAATTGGTTATGAACCTATCCTTAGATATACATGGATTGGCCAACCAAACTTGGGCTCGTGTGCAGTCTATGTGGATTTTAGTACCCATTAAAGAATTAAGATAATTCCTCAAATTGGAGGTAGAGGCTATCAATTCGAATAAAATAGTGGAAGAATATTTTGATTAAAGTCCAAATCTTTAGGTTTAATGAATTGATTACTAATTAGGTTATGGTTTTCCTTTGTGCAGATATGGGCACTTTCCTATCACTCCAATCATTGTTGGATAATGATAAGTTGGTGGGATCTAACTTCGGTAGCTGGTACCAAAAGTTGAAGATAGTCCTGAAGCATAAATGGATCCTATATGTATTGACAGATCTAGCATTTGAGGAGCTAGCTGCCAATGCACATGAAATAGTCAGAGATACTTACTAGAAGTGGCTCAGTGATCAGACCATGGTGCACTGCATTATGCTAGCTGCCATGAGCCATGAGTTCAGTCATAGATTTGAGATGGCTCAGCCAAAGAATATGCTTCAAGTATTGAAGGATTCCTTTGGCACACCCGATGATGTGGAGAGGCACAAGTCTAGTTGTGCCATCTTCAATGCAAGAATGCGAGATGGAGCTTTTGTCATGGATCATGTACTGTACATGATCGAGCTGATAGAGTGATTGAGTAAGCTCGACTTTTTCTTGTATAAATAGTTTAGAAAAGATGCAATACTGAACTCACTGCCCAAGTCTTTTCTTCCATTCCTCACTTATTTTAGAATGTCAAAGCCTGAAGTGGACTACTACGGGTTATTAGGGTTGCTTCAAAATTTTGAGAAGAATCACCAACTCCATAAGGAGTCGGAGAACTTGGTGAGAGGTTCGTCTTTTGGTTTTCGACCTTTTAGGAAAGGGAAGAAGAATAAGAAGAAGAAAGCAAAGAAGGTACAAGTTCAGACTGGGATAATAATGTATGGCTAGATCAAGAAGATCAAGCTTGATAAAAGTCAAGCTGAATGCTTCTTTTGCAAGAAGTAGGAGCACTGGAAGAGGAACTGTCCTCAGTACATCGCCTCCCTGGATCCAAACAGGCAGAGAAAGAAGCAAGCTACTGCTGGGCAAGATATTTATATGATAACTCTTTGCAATTTCTCTATTTATGATTATACTAACTCAATATTAGATACTGATAGCCAATACCATATTTGTAATTCATTACAGGGGTTGCAGGTCAGTAGGAGATTGGAGCAAGATGAAAGGTTCCTGAATATTGGAGATGGAAGATCAGTTCTAGTTCTAGCTTTAGAAATCCAAAAACTTGTATTTGAGTCGCATATCATTATTCTTTGTGATTGTTATTTCTGTCCCAATTTTTTTCTAAATATTATTTCTGTAGGCCTTCTAGCCAAAAATGATTATGAAATTTTAATAAAGAAACAAGTTTGTAATATCATTATGAATGGTGTTTCTATTTTCTATGGACATTTGAACAATGGTGTGCATATACTATCATAACCTAATAACATAGTCTATTCAACTAGTGAGCATCCTAGATTAGATAGTGTATCAGATATCTACTTATGGCACTATAGGCTAGATCATATAAACAAAAATAGGATAAATAGGTTGACTCAAGAGAGAATCCTCGAAGTTAGTGATTGTGAATCACTTCCAATCTATAAGTCCTATCTTCTTCGTAAAATGACCAAGTCATCTTTTACTAAAATGGATGAGAGAGCCACTGAGCTCTTAGGCCTAGTACATACTAATGTATGTGGACCAATGAGCTCAAGTGCTAAAGATAGATATTTCTACTTCATCACTTTCATAGATGATCTATCCAGATATGGATATGTCTATCTAATGAAATACATGTTAGATTCATTTGAAATATTCAAATAATTTCAAAGTGAAGTAGAAAAATAAATTAGAAAGTGTACTAAAACTCTTCGATCTGACTGAGGAGGGAAATACCCTTCCGGTGAGTTTTTCACATATCTAGGAGAGAATGAGATTCTCTCCTAATGGACTCCTTCAGGAGCACCATAGTATAATTGTGTATCTAAAAGAAGGAATCAAATTCTATTAGACATTGTCTGATCCATGATTGATTTTACCAACTTATCGATATACTTCTAGGGATATGTACTCGAATCGACTTGTTATCTATTAAATAGGATTTTAAGTAAGTGTAGTTAAGACTCCATATGAGATATGGATAGGGCATAAGCCAACACTTTTACACCTTCACCCTGGCTTATGTCAAACAGTTAGTTACAGTTAAACTAAGAACTAGGTCTGATAAGTGCATATTTATAGGATACCCAAAAGAGACCAAAGTGTTAGATATATGTGCCCTAGAAGCCAGAATTGGCTGGCACTTGTAATACACTTCTAGGGGCAAAATTGTAATTTTGACTATAATTAATGAAATGGGTTATTTTCTATCACACATGTGTATTTAGTGTCTGTGATACATCCTTTGAGTTAATGGTAATGATAATTCATATTTTCAAGAGTTGAAAATTTAAGACATGAATAATCATTATTAACTCATAAACAGCTCCCGACCATAGGATCATCATGAGGATGGTGATTGATCCGGAAGGTTGGTGTACGATTGCTTCTCTTTAGTAGATGAGTCTTGAGTCTACGGTGTGGAGACACCGGAGCGAGAGTACAGGTACTCGTTAGAGAACGAGGGCACTGAGCGTGACCACCTCGAGTAGTCATTAGGAAGTCTACCTTCTCGTCAATGACTGACTCGATGCTGCAGTAGTGTGTCTGGTTCTTTGACCTGAGATGCATCGGCAGTTCACCTTGAGGGTGTTATAGTTTGACTACACCATTACTCGGTCTCCTAGCCATATGGAACCCTGAGGTGTATGTTGGCTATGACATGTTCATTGTAGGAACTGGATTGCATCAAGATGGGATCTATCTACCTCGGTGGTAGAGGAGTAGCCCTATGATGATCATGAGAATCAAGTCCTGAAGCCCATGGCCATGGCAGAGTGAAATAATAGAAAGAGTTTCTATTTAGATTTTCACATTGGACTCGAATCGAATGATTACATCATATGACAGAGACTAGGGTTTGACGAGTTCACCTTAACCCTAATCTGATCGGGGCTCAAGATAGAAGAACTTAATCACACAGGTAGCTGCACCAAGAGGTTCGCATTCAGCTCTGATGGGTTGCCACCATATACTGCTAGGTGTCACTGGTGGATTTTGGGAGCAATTAGAATGATTTAGATGATCGATCATTCTAGCTGTTCGAATCAGAAGAGTTCTGATCCATCGAAAGGAGTTTCGATGATGTCTATGATAGAGATCATGACATATCCCATTACCATACAGAACTGAACCTAACTGGGTCACACAAACAAGGGTTTGAATCTGGTGATCATCAATTGAACTGATCTAGTTCAATTGATCTGAATGAGATTCAATTAGGTTCAAGGAAATCGTGCTAGCACTCGATTGAACCTAACGTTCTTCTTTTACTATCATAAATAAGTTGTCCTGACTGAGCCAAAGGAGTTTGTGCTCAATCAGAGGCCTTCATATGGTCTGACTGGAGGTTGTCCAAGTCAGAATAGGTTGTCTTATTTGTAAGACATTACCTGCCATTTTTGGTCACCTGCCATTTCTTGTTCTTTGACTTTGGTCAAAAGTCTACCTTTGACTGGTCAAACGTTGACCATTCACCCTTTGACTTTTGACCACATGTCATGCACCTATTGGAGAGCTGGTGGGGGCCTTGTCCCCCTGCCAGAACCTGGCAAGGAGAAGGGCGCACGCCAAGGGTGGCGTGAGCCCAAGTAGGAGGCGCCTAGGAGTCCTTGTTGGACAAGGACTCCACCTCCCTTTTGGATTCCAATCAGAGTTCTACTAAGAATCCAGTTTGACTGGTCTTAGGCACCCTCTAAGGAGGAATCCAGGGGTCTCTATTCCAACCAATCAGATTTAGATCTGATTTCACAAAGGGTTGTGATTGGTTGAGAGGAAGAGGAGTTGGATCACAAGAGGTCTATAAATAAGACCCTGCGCCCAACCCTAATTCCAATGAGATTTCCCACGCCCCAAGGCTGCCTCTCCCCTCCTTCTCCATGCCATAGTCTCTTCTCCCCTTGCTCTCCACGTCCAAAAGTGTTTTGGACTTAGTTTGGTGCGATTCAGATCAAGGAAAGGCGATCAAAAGCAAGAAGGCTGCGCTGCTGCAAAAGGACGACTGCAGATCTTCAAAAGAGTTTTGAAGATCCTCCAGATCAGATCCAGATCTGATTTTTGGAGGTGTGATAGAGAAGAAGAGGATCTCCAGATCCAACCCGAGTGGATACCGGTAGAGGCCAGGCGCTTGCGTGGCTAAGATCCAGAACCTTCCGCTGCAATCAGGATCATCTACAGGGTAATAGGATTACCCAAATCAGGTAAATTAAATTTGATTTAATTTATCTTATTTTATTTTATTTATTAAAATAATAAGAATCAGATCTGAAACATATCAAGATCTGATTGAGATCAAGAGAAAATTTTTGAAATATATCTCTTGATCTAATCAGATCTGGACGAACCTGGACCGGGAAATCAGGATTTCCCTTCAACTGGTATCAGAGCCATGGTTCTAAATTGTTTAG
Organism: Cocos nucifera; assembly: GCA_006176705.1. Taxonomy (NCBI): domain Eukaryota; kingdom Viridiplantae; phylum Streptophyta; class Magnoliopsida; order Arecales; family Arecaceae; genus Cocos; species Cocos nucifera. Next base: position 29,242 of record QRFJ01003956.1, read on the forward strand.
ATCTGATTTTAATTTTATTTTAATTAGAAAATAAAGTGATTTCAGATGTCACATGAGATGTGATCAGATCTGAAATCAGAAAAAATTAAAATTAAATGATTTGGATCTAAGAACATGAAGATATGCATGACTAGTTCTAGAATAGAATAGTTCTATAGAATAGTTTTGCATGTCTTTGATTTAATCTGATTAAATCATATTTTAGATCTTCTTATTTACTATTTTCTGATATTATAAGTGTTATAATAACATCTGATAAATAGCAAATAAAAATTATTTAATTTTAAATATCATATGAGATATGATTAGATGCATGACTAGACTAGTTGTAGAATAGTTCTACATAATTGTCTAGATTAGAATTTATTTTGATTAGATCAATTTAAATCTAATTTTTTAGATTATTATGAGATAATTTAGATCTGAAAACATGCATGATTTGATACATGAGATGTATGCAAAATATGCCTTGATTAGATCTAAATTTGTATATGAGATATATGATATAGATCTATAACTGTTTTGTAGATTTACATGTTCCTGATTAAGGCGTTCCTCTTGGCCGTCCGGTCATAAGAACGAAGAAGGGTTTAAAGGCCCTCTCTTCCCATTCGATGGGGTGTTCTTATGATGTGTAGGGGTGCTGCGTGTTCGTCCTTAATCAGAAACCCAAAACTTACTTTCTGCAAAACCCTAGATCCTGAAACCCTAGGATTTATTGTGCATATTTTGTTTATGAACCCAACTTAATTAAGAATTAAGTTTATGGAATATTAATTAGGTCTAAAATTGAGAATTTCAGATCTAAGACATATTCATAATACTGGGTTCGGGCTTGGGTAGCTCAATTAGGTCTAAGCGGTTGATCAAACCGAATCAAGAGTTGGTTAGATGGGATCAACAATGCTTAAATTGACCAGCCTAATAGGATTAAGTCTGGGTCAAGATCGAGTCACGATCAAGCAAGACCTAATTAGGCTCAGAGGTTAGAGTCTGGATTGTAGGCTAACCCAATTGGTTCTGACTCAACAATTTGGTGTCTAAGGTAAGTTTGGCACAGACGACCGACTGGTTTTTAATTGGAAGCTACTCGACCTGAATGCGTTCTTGTGCGAGTTAACGGCATATTCCTTCCACCGGTCTCACTTACCTGGCCATATCTGTTGACACAGTTCTGATCTGAGGTGGTCAATAATCCGAGCTGACCCATGCCACTAGGTTAGTCATAATTGTTATGACTAAGCCAAGTCTAGTTTAATGAGACCTGAATCAATTCTCCCTAAGAAAAGATTAAGTCCTGAGGTCTTCCACCATTGTAGACGTGCGGGCCCTTCCCGGGGTTGATTGTTCTCGGCTGGATACAGTGGCTCAGTTGCACCGGGAAGATGCAACCATGTCTATTAGGCATTGGATGCTATGGGCTGGAGGATGAGTTGGGCTCAATATTTCGGATACGGTGAGAGACCTCAATTAGGAACCCAGTCTATGCAAATGGTGGGTCTGACTTAACTAAGGAGTGGATCAATATTCCGGATACGGTGAGATTCATGAATTAGAGACCAAGTTTGGGTGCACCATGATTAGAGAATCATTGAACAAGAGTTGTTCACTCATTGGCTAACCCATCACCAATAACTGTTAGGTGAGGTGATGAGTCAGTTGGTGAGACCGCACCACCCACTAGAAATCATCAATCGCGGAGATTTTCGCATCTCTACAGAGGGAGTGTAGGGATCCGAGAAAATAGTGGGAGCTAATTTGTTTAAAAATAAAATCCCTAAACAAATTGGTCAAGTCAAAATTACGGTATCTAACTAGAATCTTTGACTCTCTACAGGAAAATGTCTGCGTCCAACCCACTGGCACGTATCCTAGACACACATAGACTGACTGGACCCAATTATAAAGATTGGCTCAGGAACTACAAAATTGTTTTGGGTTCAGAGAAGTTAACACATGTTTTGGACCAGGACCCTCCCACCTTACCAGCTCGTCCATCCACTGAACAGAGAGCGTCTCTGGAAAAATGGATTGACGAAGACAATAAGGCCAGATACTACATGTTGGGCTCGATGTCTGATGAGCTCCAGCGCCAACATGAAGATATCGGGACTGCTCGCCAAATGTTGGCTCACCTGCAGGAGATGTTTGGTGAACAGAGTCGCGCAGCCAAATATCAAGTCACGAAATGACTTTTTAAGGCTAAGATGGCATGATGGGCAGCAGGTCCAAGATCACCGTCTGACAATGATCAAAGACAGTGGAAGAGCTTGAGAAGCTCGGTGTGAAGTTGAGACTTGGATTTGCAAACGATATTATTCTGCAATCCTTCGATCTGATTGCATATGGGACAATTCATTTCATGAGAATTACCACATGCATAAACTTCAGAATTCTTGGCACAGTTGATGAATATGCTGGTTACCGCTTGAGCTTTCTATGCAAGAGTTCTAAAGGCTCATTCTTGCTAGCTGAACGGACTTCTTCCAAAAGAAAGTCTTATGAAAAGAAAAAAGAAGTTGTGAAAAAGCAAAGGTAGAAGGATCAAAGAAGAAGAAGGCAGAAACCGAAGAAGAAGTCGATGGCAAAGGAAAGTGTTTCCAATTGCAACAGCGACGGCCATTGGAAGCGGAACTGCCCCTACTTACCTGGCCACCCTGAAGAACAAGAAGGAAGTCCTTCTGGAGGTATGCTCGTATTTGAGTCTAACCTTACGGTTTTTCTACATTCCAGTTGGTGCTTGACTCTGAGTCTAGTGCTCATCTGGTGCACTTCTATGCAGGTTCTTGAGGATAGCAGGGAGGCTGAGGGATGGAGACATGATCCTACGCGTCGGTAATGGAGCAAGAGTTGCTGTAGTTAGCCGTGGGAACATACCTCTGCGATTACCATCTGGTTTAGACTTAGTTTTAAAAGACTGTTATTATGTGCCTGGCAACTAGCAGGAATTTGATTTTTGTTTCATGCTTAGCACAAGAAGGTTATGTGATCACCTTCTTTAAGGACCATTGTAACATTCTTTATGAAAAAATAAAATTGCAAATGGTTTCCTTGTTAATGGTCTTTATCAGGTGTATATTGATGTACCTGTTTTAACTATCGAGCAAAAACGTGAATGCCAAACGCGACCTAGGATCGTTCCAAACGACAGATATCTATTGGCACCTGAGATTAGGTTCATATAGCAGAAGATAGGATTAACAAATTGGAGAAAATGGGCTATGAGTCCATTGACTTTTGAGTCGTATCCAACTTGTGAATCTTGTCTTCAAGCAAAATGACTAAACTCCCTTTTGTTGGACATGGGAGAGGCCACAGATCTCCTTGCCCTAGTACATTACTGATGTTGGTGCGGCCCATTTGATGTGCCGGCTAGAGCAATTTGTCTACTTCATTACCTTTACCGATGATTTGTCTAGGTAGGGTATGTGTATCTTATGAGACATAAGTCTGAAGCCTTTGAAAAGTTCAAAGAATCTCAACATGAAGTAGAAAAACAAACTGGAAAACCCATTAAGGTTCTTCGATTAGATCGAGGAGGTGAATCCTTAGCCGGGAATTCCTAGACTATCTAAGGAAAATGGCATAGTCTCTCAATGGACTCCAACCAGGAACACCCTCAACTCAACGGGGCAGAATGGAGAAATCGGACTCTATTGGATATGGTTCGATCCATGATGAAGCTTCACAGACCTCCCAGATTTTCTTTGGGACATTCATTATTAACTTCAATCTATTTACTGAATAGGGTTCCCTCTAAACCATTCCTACCACACCGTATGAGAGTATGGCCACGGTAAAGAACCAAGTCTGAGTCATCTCAGAATTTCGGGCTGTCCGGCTATATGTCAAAAGACAACAACAAGTGGACTAGTTAGAGTTTAGGTCCTTTAGAGCTCGATTCATAGGATATTCCTAAAGAGGTCATTAGGATACTATTTCTACATTCCTGAAGACCACAATGTGATTGTGAGTCGACATTGCCATATTTCTTGAAAAATTAGTTTATTCAAGATAGTGGCGTTGGAAAGCAGATTTAAGCTTGATGAGAAAGTCTCACAAGCAGAAAAGGCTAAAGGACCAATGGAACCAAATCAGGTTGAGCCAATAAGGAACACTACCTCCTCCACCTCGTAGATCAGAAAGAGTTTTCCGTTCCTCCTGAAAGATTATATTAGTATTATATTCAGAGGATATAGAAGGAAATTTTCCTCATAGGTAATGGTGCTCGATGTGATGATCCCAAACCTACAACGAGGCGATATCAGATGATCGACTGCGAGAAATGGCTTGAGGCAATGAAGTCAGAGATACACTCGATGCACTCAAAACCAAGTCTGGACCTTGGTGATCCACCAGAAGGCATAGTACCTATTGGGTGTAAATGGATCTTCAAGAGAAAAGATTGGTGCAGATGGGAATGTGGAGACATTCAAGGCTAGATGGTGGCAAAAGGTTTATAAGTCAACGACGAAGGCATTGACTATTCAGATACCTTTCTCTGGTAGCTATGCTAAAATCCATCCGCACCTGCTTGCTGTTTGCAGCCTATTTCGATTATGAAATATGGCAACATGGACGTGAAAACGGCATTCCTAAATGGATATCTTGAGAAGATATCTATATGGAAACAGCCGCTAGGTTTCACATCCAGTGATACTGATCACAAGGTTTGCAAGCTGCAAGGTCCATATATGACTTAAGCAAGCATCTCGGAGCTGGAACACTCGTTTTAATGATGTGATCAAAAAGTTTGGTTTCATCAAAAACGAAGAGGAAACATGTGTTTTCAAAAGGGTCAGTGGGATGCTGTTGTCTTCCTCGTATTGTACGTGGATGACATCCTCCTTATGGAATGATATTCCCATGTTGACATCAGTCAAATGTGTGTGTCTAAGGAATTCTCCATGAAAGACCTAGGTGAAGCATCCTTTATTCTAGGAATTAAGGTCTATAGGGATAGACCGAATAGGATGCTAGGACTTTCACAGAAAATTGTACATAGAGAAGTACTACAAAAGTTTTAGATTGGAAAACTCTAAGAGGGGATTAATACCCTTCAGACATGGTATCATCTTCCAAGAAGATGTGCCCCAGCCACACCTGAGGAAATAGAACGCATGAGCAAGATCCCTTATGCTTCTTGCAATAGGGAGCCTCATGTATGCCATGCTATGTACACGACCTGATATAGCCCATGCTGTGAGTGTCACAAGCAGATATCAGTCAAATCCAGGTGAAGAACACTGGACTTCTGTGAAATGTATCCTTAAGTACTTGAGAAGAACTAAGGATATGATGTTGGTCTTTGGTAATGGAGAACTCCAAGTTCAGGGATACACAGACTCGGACTTCATGTCTGATATAGATGATCGAAAGTCGACATCTGGAAGTCTGTTTGTGTGCAATGGTGGAGCTGTCTGCTGGAAGAAGTTCCAAGCAAACGGTGATATCATCTCATCCGCGATTACCTTGAGAAAGGTTACGTTGAGGTCAAGAGAGTCAACTCCGCAGATAATGTGGCAGACCCACTAACAAAGCCGTTGGGCCAGCAGAAGATCGAAGCCCACCTTGAGAAGATGGGACTTAGACTTGTAGCCAATTGGCTTTAGGACAAGTGGGAGATTGTTAGATATATGTGCCCTAGAAGCCAGAATTGGCTGGCACTTGTAATACACTTCTAGGGGCAAAATTATAATTTTGACTATAATTAATGAAATGGGTTATTTTCTATCACACATGTGTATTTAGTGTCTGTGATACATCCTTTGAGTTAATGGTAATGATAATTCATATTTTCAAGAGTTGAAAATTTAAGACATGAATAATCATTATTAACTCATAAACAGCTCCCGACCATAGGATCATCACGAGGATGGTGATTAATCCGGAAGGTTGGTGTACGATCGCTTCTCTTTAGTAGATGAGTCTTGAGTCTACGGTTGAGGACACCGGAGCGAGAGTACAGTTACTCGTTAGAGAACGAGGGCACTGAGCGTGACCACCTCGAGTAGTCATTAGGAAGTCTACCTTCTCGTCAATGACTGTCTCGATGCGTGCAGCAGTGTATCTGGTTTTTGACCTGAGATGCATCGGCAGTTCACCTTGAGGTGTTATAGTTTGACTACACCATACTCGGTCTTCCTAGCCATATGAACCCTGAGGTGTATGTTGGCTGTGACATGTTCATTGTAGGAACTGGATTGCATCAAGATGGATCTATCTACCTCGGTGGTAGAGGAGTAGCCCTATGATGATCATGAGAATCAAGTCCTGAAGCCCATGGCCATGGCAGAGTGAAATAATAGAAAGAGTTTCTATTTAAGATTTTCACATTGGACTCGAATCAAATGATTACATCATATGACAGAGACTAGGGTTTGACGAGTTCACCTAAACCCTAATCTGATCGGGGCTCAAGATAGAAGAACTTAATCACACAGGTAGCGCACCAAGAGGTTCGCATTCAGCTCTGATGGGTTGCCACCATATACTGCTAGGTGTCACTGGTGGATTTTGGGAGCAATTAGAATGATTTAGATGATCGATCATTCTAGCTGTTCGAATCAGAAGAGTTCTGATCCATCGAAAGGAGTTTCGATGAGTCTATGATAGAGATCATGACATATCCCATTACCATACAGAACTGAACCTAACTGGGTCAAACAAACAAGGGTTTGAATCTGGTGATCATCAATTGAACTGATCTAGTTCAATTGATCTGAATGAGATTCAATAGGTTCAAGGAAATCGTGCTAGCACTCGATTGAACCTAACGTTCTTCTTTTACTATCATAAATAAGTTGTCCTGACTGAGCCAAAGGAGTTTGTGCTCAATCAGAGGCCTTCATATGGTCTGACTGGAGGTTGTCCAAGTCAGAATAGGTTGTCTTATTTGTAAGACATTACCTGCCATTTTGGTCACCTGCCATTTCTGTTCTTTGACTTTGGTCAAAAGTCTACCTTTGACTGGTCAAATGTTGACCTTCACCCTTTGACTTTTGACCACATGTCATGCACCTATTGGAGAGCTGGTGGGGCTTGTCCCCCTGCCAGAACCTGGCAAGGAGAAGGGCGCACGCCAAGGGTGGCGTGAGCCCAAGTAGGAGCACCTAGGAGTCCTTGTTGGATAAGGACTCCACCTCCCTTTTGGATTCCAATCAGAGGTTCTACTAAGAATCCAGTTTGACTGGTCTTAGGCACCCTCTAAGGAGGAATCCAGGGGTCTCTATTCCAAACCAATCAGATTTAGATCTGATTTCACAAAGGGTTGTGATTGGTTGAGAGGAAGAGGAGTTGGATCACAAGAGGTCTATAAATAAGACCCTGCATCCAACCCTAATTCCAATGAGATTCCCACTCCCCAAGGCTGCCTCTCCCTCCTTCTTCCATGCATAAGTCTCTTCTCCCCTGCTCTCCACGTCCAAAAGTGTTTTGGATTTAGTTTGGTGCGATTCAGATCAAGGAAAGGCGATCAAAAGCAAGAAGGTTGCGCTGCTGCAAAAGACGACTGCAGATCTTCAAAGAGTTTTGAAGATCCTTCAGATCAGCATCCAGATCTGATTTTTGGAGGTGTGATAGAGAAGAAGAGGATCTCCAGATCCAACTCGAGTGGATACCGGTAGAGGCCAGGCGCTTGCGTGGCTAAGATCCAGAACCTTCCGCTGCAATCAGGATCATCTACAGGGTAATAGGATTACCCAAATCAGGTAAATTGAATTTGATTTAATTTATCTTCTTTTATTTTATTTATTAAAATAATAAGAATCAGATCTGAAACATATCAAGATCTGATTGAGATCAAGAGAAAATTTTTGAAATATATCTCTTGATCTAATCAGATCTGGACGAATCTGAACCGGGAAATCAGGATTTCCCTTCACAAAGAATACTATTTCTACCATGCTGATGAACAAAAGATGTTTGTTAGCCTTAAGATAACCTTTTTGAAAAATAAGTTTCTTGATGAAGGAACTGTTGCCTCTAAGGTTGAACTTGATGAAGTTCAACAGGTCGAAAAACCAACACAGATAGCTGAACCTGAGTCAGATTTGATTAGATCAGATCTGAAGCCTAGTGTACCTGCACCATTAAGGCGATCCAATAGAGTACCACATCATCTGGATAGATACTATGATTTCTTAGTCTGGGATGGTGATCCCATCGAACTCAATGTGAACGATAAGAATTTGATCACTTACATGGATGATGTGCAGAGATCTGATTCTGAGAAAAGGCTTGAGGCCATGAAATTCAAAATGAAGTCCATGAAGGTCAACGATGTGTGTACATTGGTTGACCCACCCGAAGGGGTTAAATCCATTAGGTGTAAATGGATTTTCAAAAGAAAAAAAGTACAGACAGAAAGGTAGAGACCTATAAAGTCCGTCTGATTGCCAAGAGGTATTGTCAACATTATGGTATTGACTATGATGAGACGTTCTTCCCTATGGCAATGCTCAAATCCATTCCGATAATGCTTATGATAGTTGTCCATCTAAATTATGAGATCTGATAGATGGATGTGAAGACAGCTTTCTTAAATAGATAGTTGACTAAAGAGGTGTATATGATACAATCTGAGGAGTTTACATCCATAGATGAGTCCAAGGTGTGCAAGCATCATAGAACCATTTATGGTTTGAAGCAGGCATCTCAGAGTTAGAACATGTATTTTGATAAGGTGATCAAAACATATAGCTTCATTAAGAACGAAGAAGAGCCCTACACTTACAAGTGGACAAATGGTCCAGTAGTAGTATTTCTTATCTTGTACGTGGATCACATTCCCTTAATTGAGAATGACATCCCTGCACTATAGAAAATAAAAGTCTGGTTGTCATCATAGTTCTCCATGAAGGACTTGGGTGAACCATCCTACATTCTAGGGATGAAGATCTATAGGGATAGATCTGAAAGGATGCTTGGGTTATCTCAATCCACGTACATAGAGACTGTGCTGAAGAGGTTCAGCATGTAGAATTTCAAAAAGGGCTATTTTTCTATAGATCATAAAATTTCTCTCTCTAAGAAGAATTGTCCGATAACCCCTAAAGAGAGAGAGAATATGAGAAGAGTCCCATATGCTTTGGCAGTGGGATCTATCATGTACGTCATGACATGTATGAGACCAGACATGGCATACTCATCAGGAGTAGTGGATAGATACCAGTCTAACCTTGGAGAAAATCATTGAAAAGTAGTTAAATCTATTCTTAAGTATTTGTGAAATATTAAGGACCAATGGTTGGTTTATTGTGAGTCAGATCTAAAATATGTGGGGTTTATAGACTCTAGCTTTCAGTCTGATCATGATGATAGAAGAAGCGTGTTGGGATATATCTTTACTCTGAATGATGGAGCCATTTGCTGGAAAAGTTTCAAGCAGCATACTATGGCAGACTCTGCTTGTGAAGCAGAGTATATTGCAGCATCAGATACCATGAAGAAAGCTGGGTGACTGGGAAAATTTATTACCGAGCTCGAAGTAGCACCCTTCCTAGATGGTCTAGTTCTGCTCTACTGCAACAACACTAGTGCTATAGCTCAGGTGAAGGAATCAAAGGTACACCAACATATGAAGCACATCCTATGCCGCTTCCACCTGGTTCAGAAGATCGTGGATCGAGGTGATGTCAACCTTCAGAAGATCAATGGAAGAAAGAACCTAGCCAACTCTTTCACCAAAGCCCTAGCGATAAAGGAGTTCGACAACCATAAGTCAAAGATGGGTATTAGATACTGTGTCGAGTGGCTTTAGGATAAGGAGTTATTGATAAATGTATTCCTAAGCCAATCATCAGCCTATTGATAGTTGAGCTATATTATAATTATAAATAATTTATTAATAAATAAAATAAATTTTTAATATTTTTCATCATAAAATATTCATCTTCTAACAAACTTCATTATCATGATGAAGTCCTTAGGATAATTTAGCTTCGATAAAAAGAGGATTTATCAATTAGTTCTTAAAACTATTCACGACCAAATGATAAGCTGTTAATTAGGACGACAACTTCTATCGAGCATAGGTCACTGTGTGCCATATAGGTTGGTTGTTCTCTTAACCAAGAAGTGTGGAGATACTAATATGGCATACAGATGAGATATATGGCTACATCATCATTAAACATGATCAACTTCAGAGCATTCTGCTATCGAGAATGTCTCTAATGGGATATAGGTATAAGTGTCCCTTGGACTTCAGATTACCTCAGTGACTTACAAGCAACATACTATGCTTTGGTACTGGACTAACTAAATTTTTAATTCAATAATGAAAGGATTCTAGGCATAGTTATGTACTTGCAAAGTCAGAGTGTGATCAAGATGGAATTGACCACTCTAAGAGTTGGAGAAGAATGTATCATTGTATTTCAATATAGCAAAACCTTGGCCAGGATAATCCATCAGATGGATTTGATATTTTGAAATACAATATGAACAACCTGATCAGAGTTGATAGTTGAACTTTGAGGTACCCTATGAGCATTTTGATCAAGAGGATGAATTATATAGAAACTATATTCGCATGGATTCTAAGGATGTTGTTCTACACATTCGACCTATCCGACCATCGGATACCATTGCTAGATAGTTACTTTGATTGGTATAGGAATCTATTTTTGTACTATTGATATAGGTTTGAACCTATGAGGTCACACATATTAGAGCTCACGATCTGATTGGATGGTTGATCAACGATCAAGAATCGTTCTAGGATTAAACGATCAATATGATTGATGTTTAACCTAGTGCATGTATTGTAGGAGGATCTATTAACAATTAGATTGCTAAATGACTTAATTTGATTAGACGAGAGGATTGAGATTATGTCTAATTAAATATAATTTATTTAGATTTAGTTTGGGCTTGATTGGATCAAATTCAATTGGCTTATTTGAAAAGCCAAGTGCAAGGAAGAACTAGTCCTAGTTCAACTAGAACTTGGGTCAACCCAATTTCCTAATTTGATTAAAAAATTAATTTAAAATTAAATTTATTTTAATATAATTTAATTAAATTCTTAATTGGGTTAGGGTCTAATTTAATTTGGTTGAATTGATTTTGGTTTAATTTGGTTTAAGAAACAATTTTGACCAAGTCATAGATGGAATCCTAGTAAAACTAGGATTCCACCTTGTGCCACCTTAGCCCCCCACGCCCCACACCTTCTTTCTCTTTTATTTTGTGCAACAAAAATCCCTCTCCCAAGCCTTCTCATGCACACCCTCCTCTCCTCTTTTTCTTATCTGGAAATTAGGTAGTGGACCAAGTCAAAGAAGAAAATTTGTTTTGGTCTCAAATCCTATGAGATAGAGTTTTGAAAAATCAAAATTTCTCCTCCCATGTGTGTCGCCCTCCTCCCTATTTTCTCTCAGATTTTCAAGATAAAAAGGAGAAGGTTTTGTGCTATTTTCTCAGATGGTCCACACCAAAAATATTATAGGAGGTGCCCTAGAGTTGGGTGCCCCTTTTCTTGCCCAAATTGGGCATTCCTTGTCTAGGTATTTGACCTAGACAAGGACTCCTCTAAATATTTATATATATAATGAATTTTGAATCAATTTTTTGATATGTTCTAGGCCATTGATAGGGCTTTTGGATATGTATAAACTAGGAAGAAAGAGTTCTCGTGTGTTGGGATTTCATAGATACCAATCTAGGTGTCCAAGTGAGAGAAAATAAGAAGAGGAAGAATGATTCTTCTTCTAGGGTTTTTCTTTGATCTCTTCCTCCTTATTTAGAGATTTTTGAGAGGTGTCTCAGGTTCAAAATCTCTTTTCCTTCCTTCTAAAAATTGGAGAGTCGAAGACTTGAAGAAGGTGATTTCAGATCGACTGTCAAAAAAGGATCAACATAGTACTAGCATACTGTACTGATTTCCTACATCAGGACTTCTGATCGTGATTCATGGGCTTGTGTGGATGACTCCTAGAGGCTGGATGCATGTGTGACTTGCAACATCATCCTCATGTCCAAATTAGTAAGTTAGAATGTCTAACTTGCTTATGTAATAGATCTGATCTATTTTCTTTATACCTGCACTAGATGTAGTGTATATGCATGTTGATGTGATCAACATGTTTTAGTTTCTTCCTTATGTTTAATTTTTGATTTAATAACATGCCATGATCATGTACTAGAATATTAGATCTAGGATATTCTCTAATATTTAAAATTAATTTTAATTAATTTTAGTATTCCATTGTTTGAACTTGAAAAAATTTCAAGATTTAGTCCTAAAACCCTAGATCTGCTTCTATCATAAACACCTCTAGAGGAATAGCAAAATGGACAATCGAGCTCACAAAGTTTGACATCAATTTCCAACCTCGACCATCAATCAATGTCTAAATATTGAAAGATTTTATAATGGAAAGCACCATTCTGGATGAAGCCAAACTTGAGCAAAATGAGGTCGATATTCCATGGTTGCAGCCGAACTCTCTTGAAGAAAGAACAGACCTCTTCGAAGGCTTTCGGGCCCTATATATGAATGGCTCATCTAATGCTTCTAGTGCAGGTGCAGATCTGATCATGGTTAATCTAGAAGGGATCATTGCTGAATATGCATTATATTTTGAGTTCCCTACGATAAACAATGGAGCAAAGTATGAGGCTCTAATTTCGGGGCTGAAGTAGCCAAAGAACTGAAAGTAGATCGACTCCAATCTTATAGTGACTCTCAATTGGTGGTGGCACAAGTCAGTGATAATTATGAAGCTCGGAAGGAAAGCATGATAAAATATCTTGAAAAAGTGAAGAATTTTACTCCTGCCTTTAGCAACTTTGATATCTAGCAAATCTCGAGAATAAAAAATGCTAGGACCAACCTTCTCTCCAAGTTAGCCATGCTAGCCCCAAACGAATTACCAACAGAAGTTTTCTTTGAACTTTTAAAGTGCCTATGTTCGGAGGAACCCCAAGCTATAATGCAAGTTGACCATAAGCCCCGCTGGATTGACCCACTTGTTGCTTATCTTGAAGACGGCATTCTTCCTTGGGATCGAAAAAAAGCTTAAAAACTGAGAAATCAAGCGGGCCCATTATGTTCTGTATGAGAATAGGTTGTATAAAAGATCATATTCTTTACCACTCCTAAAATGCGTTCGATCTTCTGAAGCTAATTTTGCATTATGGAAGATGCACGAGGTGTTGTGATAAACTATCCTCTCTCGGACTAGCATGGTGGTTGGTGATTAGCCAAGCAACAAGGAACAATCTCCTAGGATCAACATGGAAGCAAAATAATAGATTCAAGAGAAAAGAGAGAAAGAGAGCATAAGAGTTTTTTTAGAGAAAAGAGCTTTATTCAATGCAGCATCATATATAACCTTGACCTATTTTTATTATTTATACTTTACAAAAGGATCAAGCTCCAAGCTCATAGAAAAACTCTCCAAAACCCAAACATCCCACGTACACAAAACAAACCCACAAAAACTGAGTTGGCCTAATTTCAGACTGGGTTGGCTAACTTACGACTAGATCAGCTTAGTTTGAGACTAAGCTAACCCAGTTGTATATCAGACCGAGCCGATCCAGTTGTGTACCATGCCAATAATCTAAAAATGATGCTTTCTATCTAAATTTTATTCTAAGACATAACCGACCTAGTCCTGGACTGAGCTGACCCAATTTTCAACTTAGCTGGCTCAATCTCAGAATGAGTCAGCCAAGTTTCTGAACTTTGCTACTTGGGCTGATTTCTCTTCTGGCTTTCTCCCATCTTTTCATGATCTATCTTCTCATGTTCATAAGACTTGGGAGCGCCACTTTTGAGCTCACATTCTCTACCATGATGCTTTCAAGTCCTTATGAACTCATCTCTTCTCAGCAAACCGATCCTTGCCATGCACATCTGAAAGCTGTCTCTGGGAAGTACCTTCTTGAGTGTATCAGACTAATTCTCCTTGGTATCAATCTTTATCAGTTTTATTTTACCTTCCTCCACCAGCTCTCTGATCTAGTGGTACCTCACATCTATATGCTCTGTGCGCGCATGATAGATTGGGTTCTATGCCAACAGTAGTGTTAGATATGTGTGCCCTAAAAGCCAGAATTGACTGACACTTATTATACAGTTTTAAGAGTAAAATTATAATTTTGACTATAAATAATAAAATAGATTATTTTCTTTCATAATGTGTATTTAGTGTCTATGATACATCCCTTGAGTTAATGGCAATGATAATTCTTATTTTCAAGCATTGAAAATTTAAGACATGAATTTTCATGTAACTCATAAAATGCTCCCAACCGTTGGATCATCATGAGGATGGTGATTAATCTAGAAGGATGGTGTACAATCACTTCTTTATAGTAGATGAGTCTTGAGTCTATGGTATAGAGACATCAGGAGTAAGAGTATAAGTACTCGTTAGAAAATGAGGGCACTAAGCATGACCACCTCGAGCAGTCATAAGGAAGTCTACCTTCTCATTGATGATTGGCTCGAAGCTATAGTGGTGTGTCTGATTTTTTGATCTGAGGTGCATCGGCAGTTTACCTTGAGGGTGTTATAGTTTGACTATACCATGACTCAATCTTTTAGCCATCTAGAATCCTAAGGTGTATGTTGGCTATAGCATGTTCATTCTAGGAATTTGATTGCACCAAAAGGGAATCTATCTATCTCGGTAGATGAGGAGCAGTCCTATGATGATCATGAGAATCAAGTCCATAAGCCCATGGCCATGGTAGAGTGAAATGATAGAAAGAGTTTCTATTAAGGTTTTTACATCGGACTTGAATCGAATGATTAATTCATATGACGAAAATTAGGGTTTGATGAGTTCACCTTAACCCTAAATCGATCAGAGCTCAAGATAGAAGAACTTAATCACACATGTAACTACACCGAGAGGTTCATTTTTAGTTCTAATGGATTGCCACCATATACTACTAGGTGTCATCGGTGGGTTTTGGGAGCAATTAGAATGATTTGGATGATCGATCATTCTAGTTGTCTGAATTAGAAAAGATTTGATCCATTGAATGGTTTTTCAATGACATCGATGATAGAGATCGCAACATATCTCATTACTATATAGAATTGAATCTAACTAGATCATACTAACAATGATTTGGATCTGGATATCATCAATTAGACTAACCCAATTCAATTGATTTGAATTAGATTCAATTAGGTTCAAGAAAATCATGCTAGCACATGATTGAGCCTAAAGTTCTCCTTCAACAATCAATAAATATTGTCTCAACTAAGCCAAATGTGTTTGGGCTCACTCAGGTACCTTTACTTGGTCTAACTAGTGCTTGTCCAGGTTAGAAAAGGATTGTTTTAATTTATGAGATAAATTTGAGACAACACCTGCTATTTTTTATCATGTTAATTCTTATCTTTTGACTTTGGTCAAACATTGACCTTTGACACTTAGACATCTGCCCATGTGTCATGCACGCATAGGAAAGCAGATGGAGGTTTGTCACCCTACTTGAAAGAGAAAAGGAGGGGGCACATGCCTAGGGAGGCATGCGCCCAAGGATAATGACGCCTGGAGTCCCATATAGATGGGACTCCAGGTTGCTTCATGGAATAAGCTTAGGTAGTGCCTAAGACTCTACTTTGACCAGTCTTGACACCACCTAAGGATGTTGGAGAGGGGCACTCATCTGATTGGATCAGGGGATGTCATCCCACCAATCAGATTTAGACTTGATTGCACGAAGAGACGTGGTTGATCGAAATGATGTGGCACTGCATGGCACAATAGGGTCTATATAAACCCTGTCTGCACCTAGGTTTAGAGAGGTTCTCTCCTTGCCCTTGCCATATAGCCATCTCCCTCTCTCCTTCATGCCTACCACTGATCCTCTCTCTCCTCTCCACACCCAAGGGGCTTTGGGCTTCAGTTTGGTGCAATCCAGGCAAGAGAAAGGCGACAAGAAAGGAAGAAGATAGCACTGGTGCAAGAGACGACATCGGATCTTCAAAAGTTATTTTGAAGACCTTCAAGATTAGATTCAGATCTGATCTTTAGAGAAAAGATTGAGAAGGAGGATATATCCAAATCCTACCTAAGTAGATACCGATAGAGGCCAGACGATTGTGTGGCTACATCTAGAACCTCAGGCAATCAGCAGGATCATCATAGGATAATAAGATTACCCAAGAACAAGGTATAAATTAAATCTATTTTATTTTATTTTATTTTATTTTATTTTATTAGATTCATCAAATTAGATCTAAAAAGTATCAAATTTGATTTAAATCTAAGAAAAAAAATTTTAAAATATTTCTCTTGATCAAATCAGATTTGAACATACCTGACCTGGAAAATAGGTTTTCCCCTTCAACTAGTATCAGAGCCAGGTTTTGATCAATAATTTAATCTAATTTTAGCTTAATTTTGATCAAATAATTAGGTAATTTTAGATATCACATGAGATATGATTACATCTAAAATAAAAAAAATTAAAAATTAAATAATTTAGATCTAAGTTCTACAAGATGCATGACTAGTTGTAGAATAGAATAGTTCTATGTATAGTCTTGCATGATCATAATTTAATTTGATTAAGTTATAATTTTTAAATTAATTTATTTATTATTTTTTAAAATTATAAATATTATAATAAGATCTAAAAAATAAAAAATAAAGTTATTTAATTTTTATTCATATGAGATATGATGAATGCATGTTTAGACTAGTTGTAGAATAGTTCTACATAATTATCTAGTATAGAATTTATTTTGATAAGATCAATTTAAATTTAATTTCTTAGATGATTATGAGATAATTTAGATCTAAAAAACATGCATGATATGATGCATGAGATGTATGCAAAACATGTTTATAGTTAGATCAATTTTATATATGAGATATATGGTGTAGATCTAATTAGTTTTATTTTTTTATATTTCTAATTAAGGCATTCCCCTTGGCCGTTTGATCATAAGAATATAGTAGGATTTAAATGCCCTCTCCTTTCATTCGATGGGATGTTCTTATGATGTGTAGGGATGCTGCACATTCGTCCTTAATCAGAAACCCAAAAAACTTATTTTCTGCAAAACCCTAGATCTTGGAATCCTAGGATTTTATTTACATATTTTGTTTATGAACCCTAAACTTAATTATGAATTAAGATTATAAAATATGTTAAGTCTAAAAATTAAGAATTTTTAGATTTAAGACATATTCAAAAAATTGGGTTTGGGCTGGGTAGCTCAATTATGTCTAAGCGGTTGATCAAATCAAATCAAGAGTTGGTTAGATGGGATTAAGAGTGCTTAAATTGACCAGCTTAATAGGATTAAGTCTGGGTCAAGATCAAATCACATGAGTGATCGATCAAGTTAAGACCTAATTAAGCTCAATAGTTAGAGTCTGGATTGTAGGCTAATCTGATTGGTTCTAGCTCAACAATTTAGTATCTATGGTAAGTTTGGCAGATATGATCAACTGATTTTTAATTGAGAGCTACTCGACTCGAATGCATTCTTGTCGAGTTAGTGGCATATTCCTTCCACCAATCTCACTTACCTAACCATATTTGTTAGCTCAGTCCTGATCTAAGGTTGTTAATAATCTGAGCTAACCCATGCCACTAGGTTAGTCATGAAGGAAAAATCTTGATTTCCTATGTCAGGTTCGTTCAGATTTGATCGAATCAAGAGAGATATTTCAAAAATTTTTCTCATATATCCAGATCAGATCTAAGATGTTTTAGATCTAATTTTATAGATCTAATAAAATAAAATAAAAATAAATTAAATCTAATTTAATTTGTATCTTTTGTTGGGTAATCAGATTACTCTATGATAATCCTGCTGATTGCCTGAGGTTCTGGATCTAGCCACGCAAGCGTCTGACCTCTACCGGTATCCACTCTAGCTAGATCTAGAGATCTTCTCCTTCTTTTTGATTTCTCCAAATATCAGATCTAGATCTGATTTGGAGGATCTTCAAAACTCTTTTTGAAGATCAGCAGTCGTCTCTACAGCAGTGCTGCTTTCTTTCTTTCTCGTAAGCTTTCTCTTGCCTGGATCACACCAAACTGGAGCCCAACTTTCCTTGGGCATGGAGAGAAGAGAGAGAACTAGAAGATGGCATGGAGGAGGGAGAAGGACAGCCTTGGGGCATGGGCTAAGAGAGAATTCTCTCAAAGTTGGGCACAGATAGGGTTTATATAGATCCTGCTGTGCCATGCAGTGCCACATCATCCCGGCCAATTATGTTGCTTCGTGCAATCAGATCTAAATCTAATTAGTGGGATGACATCACTGATAGGTTTGGTGTACATGACGAAAGCATGGATTTCAAACCAAAATATGAAATTAAAACAAACCAAACCAAAAACCCTAGGACCACCTTATTAGCAATTAAATCATATAACATGCAATTGTAATATAAAAGAAAGTATTAGAACATACCTCTTATCGCTAAATCCTAAATTAACCCTGATTGTCGATAGTAGTCTATCAGGGGTTCCACCAAGTGCCCACGTGTTCACCCTCCAATGTTGATCCACACAGAGACTTGATCAAGACACCAGCACCTCTGATTTAAATAATTAAAATTCTTGTAATAAGAACTTCAATAAAATGGGCAAGACCTTCTTAAGCCTTTATGTCACCTTCCTTGTCTTTCCTTATCTATCTTTCTTTTTCTTTTATCTTCTTAATTTTCCTTCCTAATCACTTATTCTTAAAAGGACTTCTTGTCCTTATAAAGACAAAGTCTAGAAAAGAGAAAGGAAGAAAGAAAATTGAACAAAAAGAAACTTTTGTAAGAAAGAAAAGATAATGTTCACCTCATCCGACTCTTGATGCATACCTTTATTTATAATGTACGTAAGGATGCCAACAAAAATCTCATGCCCTTTCCTTTTCCATTTCTCATGCCCCATCAGCCAATCTCACGTCTTATCAAAAAAAATGAGATATATACTTACTCCAAGAGGTGCCTTAAAGCAGAAAGACTCTTCGGACTAATTCTACATATTTTTTATGAAGAGTCGCGATGCTTCATCCTTGGCGCCACCCTTTTCATCCATTAGATCATGAAACAAAGCCATCCAATGGCTCTAAAAAGGGAAGCCCATTTAGCAAGAAGGTGTGGAAGAAAACTTTGAATAGTCAAAGTCCCAAGAGCTTTTGACTTGGTCCAAGAGACGTCAAGGAGGAGTAGGCGGCATGGTGTCTTGAGCGGCAAGGTATCTTGGGCGATAAAACAACATGGGCAAAAAAATTTAAAGAAAACAAAGTCTTTTATCTATAGAACTCTTCTGCGCTCCATATCTGATGTCCACTCCAATTAAAAAAAAATTATGCGACATAATATATGGGAAAAGTCAAAGAAGGTAGGCATTATCTTATTCCATGTGCCAAAATGTCCTTTGCACATGAAATACTTCTCATGCGCAAGAGAGAGACTCTTTGGTGCATGGGATGTAGATATGAGGCACTTAATCTGAAGCCCAATCAATCTAGATTAATCCAACTCAAGACCAAATCCTATTTGGCTCAAATCGGATCTAAATTAGCCCAAATCGAAAGCTGATTTGAATCCAATTCAAATCCTGGTGCTAGGGTTTGCTATATGTGCTAGCATATTCATCTTGGCAACATGATCTAATCTAATTAGACCCTTAATCAATTCTCTTTGTGTGTGACCCATTGGGTTCCACATCTAACCAGCAGTGAGTTTGGGTGTGATTTGACCTAATCTGGTTAGTACTCAACCAAACTGATTTAGGTCAAAACTAGCCAACCCAATTTGACTTAAATTAGAACACTTTCTAATTTAATGATCAAATTAAAATTTTAACTTGATCAAACTCACAAGACATGATTGACGTCTAGCAACGTATCATGACTACCCAAAAGATGTGAAATTTTGATGGAAATACCAAACATACCCTTCAGTGAAATTTACCATGCAACTAGATCCTTCGATCTTCCTGCATCCTGAATATGACTCTGGGTATGAAAATATGTCAACCCCAATATCATATTCATTTCTCTTTCAATCTTATGATAATGATTCATTTAATGAAACATTAGAAACCATTTCTAATCATGCTTTGATCAAAGTCTTCTTGAATCATTATTTGTTTGAAGTAGGTAGGATGCTATTTCCTCTTACCAGGAAAGATCGATTCCATGTTAACCTACTCACAACCTTCATATATATAATCTACCATATCCAGAACATCCCATACATAACTGAGTCATGAATGAGTTTGAACCAAAATATGGATTTATATATATAAGATTCTATGATAGTTTTAGGTCAAAGGATTACATGCACAAATTCCACTATGAGAACCATCTATTGACATGTAGATAAGACTCCATTAGATATTCTCAATTTGGATCAATTCAGTGAACTCATTCTCTAATGAGCACCCACATTCTTGTATTAGTGTCATACACTAGGTTATTGTGAGATCAATCACCCTCTTAATTGAGCATACAAAGAATGTGCTAGTCTTACCTGAAAAACATTGATCCCTAACTCAATGTCTCATCGACTAGGAATATTTAAATTAGGATTTTAAGATTTTAGGTCTCACTAGTATGATCTCATCATAATCCTAAAATCATAGCCCTAATTTATAGGGTTCATCATAATCTTAAATAAATAATAAGACACTGCATATGATGAAATAATTGCCTTTATTTATTAAAAATGTCATTACATGAGTCTGGAAGACAAAGAACATCCCAAAAATAAATTGGCTTGAGGGCATAATCCTTTCAATCTCCCACTTGCACTAAAGCCAATCGCCCTTATATTTTAATCCCATACAATCAAGGTGGCGATCAAACAGTTGTAGTGGTAAAGCCTTAGTGAATGGATCTGCTATGTTGTTCTTTGTATCTACTTATTCTATGACTACATCTTGTCTTTCAATAATTTCTCGAACGAGATGGAAGCATCTCAGAATGTGTTTGGATTTATGATGAGACCTTGGTTCCTTTGCTTGAGCTACAGCTCCAGTATTATCATAGTAAAGTGGTACTGGTTTCTTAATTTCAGGAATAATTTCTAATTCAGTGATGAACTTTTTCATCCAGACAGCTTCCTTGGCGGCTTCACTTACAGCTATGTATTCTGCTTCAGTGGTTGAGTCAGCTACAGTTGGTTGCTTAGTACTTTTCCAACTCACTGCTCCATCGTTCAGAGTAAAGACATACCCTGAAATGGATTTGCTATCATCTGGGTCTGATTGAAAACTGGAATCAGAATATGCTTCTAGTTTAAGATCAGAACCACCATATACAAGAAAAATATCTTTAGTCCTTCTTAAGTACTTAAGAATATTTTTCACAGCTTTCCAATGATCCTCTCCTGGATCAGCTTGAAATCTACTTGCAATGCCTAAAGCATAAGCAACATCAGGCCTTGTACATAACATGGCATACATTATTGATCCAACAGCCGAAGCATAAGGAATAGAACACATTCTATTTCTCTCTTCAGGTGTCTTTGGAGACATCTTTTTAGAGAGATGTATGCCTTGACTTCATGGGTAAATAACCTCTTTTACTCCCATCCATACTGAATCTTTTCAGTATTAAGTCAATGTACCTTGATTGGGACAAGCCTAGCATCCTCTTAGATCTATCTCTATAGATCTTTATTCCTAGTATATAGGATGCTTCTCCCAAATCTTTCATGAAAAACTTATTTGATAGCCATAATTTGACTGATTGTAACATTGGGATATCATTCCCAATGAGGAGTATGTCATCTACATACAGAACCAAGAATACTATTATTCTCCCACTAGTTTTCTTGTACACACATGGTTCATCCACATTCTTGATAAAACCAAACTCTTTTATTGTTTCATCAAAATGGATGTTCCAACTCCTTGATGCTTGCTTTAATCCATAAATGGATCTCTTAAGTTTGCATACCTGATTTGGTCTCTCATTTGACTCAAATCCTTCTGGCTGTGACATATAGACTTCCTCCTCAAGGAAACCATTAAGGAAGGCAGTCTTTACATCCATTTGCCATATTTCATAGTCGTGGTATGCTGCTATAGCAAGCATAATCCGAATAGATTTGAGCATGGCAACAGGTGAAAATGTTTCATCATAATCAATCCCTTGTTTTTGCCTAAAACCCTTAGCCACCAAGTCTGGCCTTATAGGTTTCAATTTGACCATCAGCTCCAATCTTTTTCTTAAAAATCCATTTGCATCCAATAGGATTTATATCCTCTGGTGCATCCACCAAAGTCCATACTTTGTTGGTGTGCATGGATTCTATTTTGGATTGCATGGCAGCCAGCCATTTGTAAGAGTCCTTACTTTTGACTGCTTCCGTATAGGTCAGAGGTTCGTCATTCTCAATGACTTGGGCTTCATTGTTCTCAATAATGAACCCATACCTAACAGGTGTATTTCTTACTCTTTTAGACCTATGGATAGGAGTTATGTGTTCTGGTTCTTTTATGTGATTATATGGTTGAGAAATTTCTATTTGATTTTCTTGAACTTCACTAAGTTCAATATTTCTGCCACTGCCCTTTTCTAGGATAAATTCTTTTTCCATGAAAATGGCATGCCTACTTACAAATACCTTTTGTTCAGTAGGATGGTAGAATAAATATCCTATACTATTTCTAGGATATCCTATAAATAGACATCTGTCTGATCTAGCATCAAGTTTATGTCCAAAATTTCTTTTGACATAATGCTGGACAACCCCATATCTTAAGATACTTAAGATTTAGGTTTCTTATTTCTCCATATGTCATATGGAGTACTAGATACAGACTTAGAAGGTACTCTATTCAAGATGTAAATTGCAGTCTCCAGAGCATGACCCCAAGAAGAAAATAGGTAATTCAGTGAAGCACATCATGGACCGTACCATATCTAATAAGGTACGATTTTTTCTTTCGGCTACACCATTTAATTGCAGTGTATAAGGAGGTGTCCATTCAGAGAGAATCCCTTTAAATTTAAGATAGTCTAGAAACTCACTAGATAAGTATTCTCCTCCTCGATCAGATCGAAGGATTTTTATACATTGTCCAGTTTGTTTTTCGACCATACTTTGATACTCTTTAAATTTATCAAAGGCTTCTGATTTGTGTTTCATAAGATACACATATCCAAACCTAGATAAATCATCAGTGAACGTTATAAAATAAGAGTATCCTCCTCTAGCTTGAGTTGTCATAGGACCACATACATCTGTATGTACAAGTCCTAATAACTCATTTGTCCTTTCTCCATGTCCACTAAATGGAATCTTGGTCATTTTACCCATGAGGCATGATTCACAAGTTCCTAATGATTCATAATCAAAAGGAATCAAAGAACTTTTCTTTGTATAACTTGTTAATCCTAGCCTCACTAATATGACCTAATCGACAATGCCAAAGTAAAGTATTATTTATGTCATCTCTCTTACATTTTCTATTTTCATCAATATGAAATATATTATCATCCAAACATAGAGTCAACAAACCATTGCTAAATATGCCAAAATAAATATTTTCATTAGAATATTTGATCGAGCAACCTTCGCTCGTTACATTAAGACTATAACCTTATTTTAATAACAAGGGTATAGATATAATATTTCTAATGATCTTAGGCATATAATAACAATTTGTAAGCTCTAAGATCTTCCCATAAGGTAACTTCAATATTTTTGTCCCTACAGCTTTTGCCTGGATAGAATCTCCTCCAGTGCCATAGTGTTTAAAGTCACCTTTCTTCAAACTCTTAATTTTCTGCAGCCCCTGCAAAGATTTGCAGATATGAAAACCACAGCCGGTATCTAATACCCAAGAATTTGAAATGGAAGAATTTAATGATAATATAGTATGTATCTCATACATACCTTTTGGTGCATTATTTGCACCAGACTTCACGGTTGCAAGGTAAGCCTTGCAATTTCTCTTCCAATGACCTGCTTTGCCACAGTGAAAATAGGTCATCTGTCCGGAGACCTTCTTCTCCTTTTTCTTCTTATTTATACCACTTTTAGGATTCAACCTTCTCTTTGAACCCTTTTCTGCCTGCCTTCTTCTTAGAGATCCCATCCACAAGAAGAAGAGGAGCCTTATCTTTCTTGATATGGCTTTCTGCTGTCTTGAGCATATTTAACAGCTCAGGCAATGAAGAATTCAGTTTGTTCATGTGATAGTTCACGACAAACTGAGAAAATGATTCTGGGAGTGATTGCAGGATCAAATCCTGACTTAACTCTCCATCCATAACAAAACCTAATTGACTTAATCGAGTGATTAGGTCAATTACCATCAAAACATGATTTTGTATGGATGTTCCTTCTATCATTCTTGCATGAAATAATTGCTTAGATATCTCATATCTAGCAGTCCTACTATGCTCTCCATAAAGCTCTTTTAGATTGAGCAATATGGATTGAGTGTCCATGCCATCATGCTGCCTCTGTAATTCATTATTCATAGAGGCAAGTATAATGCATTTGACAGTAAGGGAATCATTTTGCCACATCTGGTATGTGGACTTATCTTCATCTGTGGCATCATTTTCTAATGGCTTAGGATCAGGGGCATCAAGAATATAGGAGAGTTTTTCTTGACTGAGTACTATTTTAAGGTTTCTCAACCAGTCAACATAATTTTGACCAGTCAATTTATTTGAATCCAAAATTGAATGCAATGAAAGTGAAGAAGCCATTTATTTATCTACATAATAAAGAACAATATATAAGCAAACAACTCATGATGACAAACATAATTAAATTAGGACTTTAATTTAATTATGTCTTCCACTAAAAAATCATAACCCTCTTCATTGATTTTCTTAGTGAGAATAAGATCCTAATTTCCTTATAAAAAGTCTTATGGTTGCACAACAAACCTGTTATAAGTTCAAAGGTAGGAAACTCTTTCCAATTGCATTTTAATGCAATTCTCATTTAACTTTTGCCTCTAAAACATTAATAGCCTTGTGTTAACACAACAAACTTTAATGTTTTAGTTTAAGTAGAATCCTTCATTTCTGTACAATCATAATGAAATATAACTACTTTTGTGGTTACACAATAAAGTAGTATATTCAAAATGCTGTAAGCATCTCAATGCACTAGATTAATATTACATTATTCCCCATAATAAATCTTGTGTTTACACAATAGAACTAATATGGTTCAGGACATAATAAAAAACTAGTATGAAGGAAGGTCTTAATGTAGTGAATATAATACAAAGCATTTCAATCTGGAATTAAATTAATCGAATCGATTAGGTAAATGGTAGAGAAGTGGGAGTCTCCGTTGTTTTCCTTAGACACCAATAATTTGGCCAGGTTAGACAACGGAATCAATTAAAAATCATTTTCTCCTTACCAATCATGAACCATTTTTTCTAGACATCGATTGATCAATTAGACATCCTGATTGATTTAGCTATAGATTAATTACACTACAACTAGATATAATTTTATAGAGGGATTTAAATGGTCTCGATATACATACTGATTTAAATCAAACTAAATATCTAATAGCATCAATAAAATATATATATCTATTAACATGTATAATTATTCTAGGACAACCATCATTATATAGTGAATACTTTCCACTATATCAGGGCAACCTTTATAGAATAATATATACAACATAATCTCATTATGATAAGTAAAAGAATATGATCTCATCATATAAATAAAAACATGCTAAAATATTATATCATATTTTTCATTTATGCCATTATACTATAAGCAAAGCATTATATGATTTAACCTAATAAGGCTTGCTCTGATACCACTGATAGGTTTGGTGTACATGACGGAAAGCATGGATTTCAAAGCAAAATATGAAATCAAAACAAACCAAACCCTTGAAACCCTAGGACCACCTTATTAGCAATTAAATCATATAACATGCATTTGTAATATAAAAGAAAGTATTAGAACATACCTCTTATCGCTAAACCCTAAATTAACCCTGATTGTCGGTAGTAGTCTGTCAGGGGTTCCACCAGGTGCCCACGTGTTCACCCTCCAACATTGATCCACACAAGAGACTTGATCAAGACACCAGCACCTCTGATTTATATAATTAAAATTCTTATAATAAGAACTTCAATTAAATGGGCAAGACCTTCTTAAGCCTTTATGTCACCTTCCTTGCCTTTCCTTATCTATCTTTCTTTTTCTTTTGTCTTCTTAATTTTCCTTCCTAATCTCTTAGTCTTAAGATGACTTCTTGTCCTTATAAAGACAAGGTCTAGACAAGAGAAAGGAAGAAAGAAAATTGGACAAAAAGAAACTCTTGTAAGAAAAAAAAGATAATGTTCACCTCATCAGACTCTTGATGCACACCCTTATTTATAATGTACGTAAGGATGCCAACAAAAATCTCACACCCTTTACTTTTCCATTTCTCATGCCCCATCAGCCAATCTCACACCTTATCAAAAAAAATGAGATATAGACTTAATCCAAGAGGTGCCTTAAAGTAGAAAGACTCTTCGGACTAATTCTACATATTTTTTATGAAGTGTCACGATGCTTCATCCTTGGCGCCACCCTTTTCACCCATTAGATCATGAAACAAAGCCATCCAATGGATCTAAAAAGGGATGCCCATTCAGCAAGAAGGCATGGAAGAAAACTTTGAATAGTCAAAGTCCCAAGAGCTTTTGACTTGGTCCAAGAGACGTCAAGGAGGAGTAGACGGCATGGGGTCTTGAGCGGCAAGGTATCTTAGGTGACAAAACAACATGGGCGAAAAAAATTAAAAGGAAAAGAAGTCTTTTATCTATAGAAAGACTCTTCTGTGCCCCATATCTGATGTCCATGCCAATTAAAAAAAAATTACGCAACATAATATATAGAAAAAGTCAAAGAGGGTAGGCATTATCTTATTCCATGCGCCAAAGTATCCTTTCCGCATGAAATACTTCCAATGCACAAGAGAGAGACTCTTTGGTGCATGGGATGCAGATATGAAGCACCCAATTTGAAGCCCAATCAGTCTAGATTAATCGAACTCAAGACCAAATCCTATTTCGCTCAAATCGGATCTAAATTAGCCCAAATCGGAAGCTGATTCGAATCCAATTCGAATCCTGGTGCTAGGGTTTGCTATATGTTCTAGCATATTCATCTTGCAAACATGGTCTAATCTAATTAGACCCTTAATCAAATCTCTTTGTGTGTGACCCATTGGATTCCACATCTAACTAGTAGTGAGTTTGGGTGTGATTTGACCTAATCTGGTTAGAACTCAACCAAACCGATTTAGGTCAAAACTAGCCAACCCAATTTGACTTAAATTAGAACACTTTCTAATTTAATGATCAAATTAAAATTTTAACTTGATCGAACTCACAAGACATGATTGACGTCTAGCAACGTATCATGACTACCCGAAAGATGTGAAATTTTGATGGAAATACCAAACATACCCTTCAGTGAAATTTACCATGCAACTAGATCCTTCGATCTTCCTGCATCCTGAATATGACTCTGGGTATGGAAATATGTCAACCCCAATATCATATTCATTTCTCTTTCAATCTTATGATAATGATTCATTTAATGAAGCATTAGGAGCCATTTCTAATCATGCTTTGATCAAAGTCTTCGTGAATCATTATTTGTTTGAAGTAGGTAGGATGCTATTTCCTCTTACCAGGAAAGATTGATTCCATGTTAACCTAATCACAACCTTCATATATATAATCTACAATATCTAGAATATTCCGTACATAACTGAGTCATGAATGAGTTTGAACCAAAATATGGATTTATATATATAAGATTCTATGATAGTTTTAGGTCAAAGGATTACATGCACAAATTCCACTATGAGAACCATCTATTGATATGTAGATAAGACTCCATTAGATATTCTCAATTTGGGTCAATTCAGTGACCTTATTCTCTAATGAGCACCCACATTCTTGTATTAGTGTCATACATAGGTTATTGTGAGATCAACCACCCTCTTAATTGAGCATACAAAGAATGTTCTAGTCTTACCGAAAAACATTGATCCCTAACTCAATGTCTCATCGGCTAGGAATATTTAAATTAGGGTTTTAAGATTTTAGGTCTCACTAGTACGATCTCATCATAATCCTAAAATCATAGCCCTAATTTATAAGGTTCATCATAATAATAGGATACTGCATATGATGAAATAATTGCCTTTATTTATTAAAAATATCATTACATGAGTCTGGAAGACAAAGAACATCCTAAAAATAAATTGGCTTGAGGGCATAATCCTTTCAATCACCTGATCCAATCAGATGAGAGCTCCTTCAATTCATCCTTAGGTGGCGCCAAGACTGGTCAAAGCTGAGTCTTAGGTGCCTTCCTAAGTTGATTCAATGAAGCAATCTAGAGTCCCATCTATATGGGACTCCAGTCATCTTTATCCATGGGCGCATGCCTCCCTAGGCATGCACCCCCTCCTTTTCAATTTTTAGTAAGGGGACAAGCCCTTATCTGCTCTCCTATGGGTGTATGACACATGGATAGATGTCCAAGGGTCAAAGGTCAATGTTTGACCAAAGTCAAAAGACAAGAACTAGCAGGCGACCGAAAATGGTAGGTGTTGTCTCAAATTTATCTCATAAATTCAGACAATCATTTTCTTACCTGGACAAGCACCAGTCAGACCAAGTAAAAGTACCTTAGTGAGCACAAACATATTTGGCTCAGTCGAGACAACTTTTAATGATAGTAGAAGGAGAACGATAGGCTCAATCGTGTGCTAGCATGATTTTCTTGAACCTAATTGAATCTAATTCAAATCAATTAAACTGGATTAGTCCAATTGATGATATCTAGATCCAAATCCTTATTTGTGTGATCCAATTAAATTTAATTCTGTATGGTAATGGGATATGTCGTGATCTCTATCATCGACATCATCGAAACTCCTTTCGATGGATCAGAACTCTTCTGATTCAGACATCTAGAATGATCGATCATCTAAATCATTCTAATCACTTCCAAAATCCACCAGTGACACCAAGCAGTATATGGTGGCAACCCATCAAAACTAAAAATGAACCTTTTGGTGCAGCTACTTGTGTGATTAAGTTCATCTATCTTGAGCCTCGATCAGATTAGGGTTAAGATGAACTCGTCAAACCCTAATTTCTGTCATATGATTTAATCATTTGATTCAAGTCCAATGTGAAAATTTTAATAAAAAATCTTTCTATTATTTCACTCTGCCATGGCCATGGGCTTATGGACTTGATTCTCACGATTATCATAGGGCTGCTCCTCATCCACCGAGGTAGATAGATTCCTTCTTTGTGCAATTTAATTCCTACAATGAACATGCTATAGCTAACATACACCTCTGGATTCTGAATGGCTAGAAGACCGTCATGGTGTAGTCAAACTATAGCACCCTCAAGGTGAACTGCCAATGCACCTCAGATCAAAGAACTAGACACATCAATGCAGCTTCAAGTCAGTCATCAAAAAGAATGCAGACTTTCTTATGACTGCTCGAGGTGGTCACGCTCAGTGCCCTAGTTTTCTAACGAGTACCTGTACTCTCGCTCTGGTGTCTCTACACCATAGACTCAAGACTCATCTACTATAAAGAAGCGATTGTACACCAACCTTTTGGATCAATCATCATCCTCATGATGGTCCTACGGTTGGAAGTATTTTATGAGTTAATAAATAAAAATTCTTATCTTAAATTTTCAACTCTTGAAAATAAGAATTTTCATTATCATTAACTCAAGGGATGTATCACAGACACTAAATACATATTTATGATAGAAAATAACCCATTTTATTATTTATAATTAAAATTATAATTTTACCCCTAGAAGTATATTACAAGTGTCAGCCAATTCTGACTTCTAGGGCACACATATCTAACAAACTCTCACTTGACCTAAAGTCAATTGGTTACAAATCTAAGTTCCATCTTCTCAAGGTGGGCTTCGATCTTCTGCTGGTGCAATGGCTTTATAAGTGGATCCGTCGTATTATTTGCAGAGTCGACTCTCTTGACCTTGACGTAATTCTTCTCGAGGTAATTGCGGATGAGGTGGTATCGTCGCTCGATGTGCTTAGATTTTTGGTGAGACCTCGGCTCCTTAGCAAGAACTATGGCACCATTGTTATCGCAGTACAAAGGAATGGCTTCACTCCGATCTCTATAGTAAACTTGTTGTACCAGAATGCCTTCTTCACAACTTCTGACGCAGCAATATATTCTGCTTCCATGGTGGAATCCGCTATCATAGTTTGCTTGAAACTCTTCCAACTGACAGCACCACCATTACACACAAATGGACTCCCAGATGTTGACTTTCGATTATCTACATCAGACATAAAATCCGAGTCTATATATCCTTAGACTTGGAGTTCTCCATTACCAAAGATCAATAACATATCCTTAGTTCTTCTTAAGTACTTAAGGATACATTTCACAGAAGTTCAGTATTCTTCACTTAGATTTGACTAATATCTGCTCGTGACACTCACAGCATGGGCTATATCAGGTCGTGTACATAACATTGCATACATGAGGCTCCCTACTGCTAAAGCATAAGAGATCTTGCTCATGCATTCTATTTCCTCAGGTGTGCTAGGGCATATATTCTTAGAAAGATGAATGCTTTCTCTGAAGGGTACCAAACCCCTCTTAGAGTTTTTCATGCTAAACCTCTTTAGCACTTCCTCTATGTACATCTTCTGTGAAAGTCCTAACATCCTATTCGGTCTATCTCTATAGACCTTAATTTCTAGAATAAAGGATGCTTCACTTAGGCCTTTCATGGATAATTTTTTGGATAACCATATTTTAATTATGGTCAACATAGGAATATCATTCTCAATAAGGAGGATATCATCCACGTACAATACGAGGAAGATAACAGCACTCCCACTGACCTTCTGTTGGGTTCGATGTATAGGACGGAAGCATGGATTTCAAAGCAAAAACATGAAATCATATAAACCAAACCCAAACCCTAGGACCACCTCATTAGTAATTAAATCGTATAACATGCATTTGTAGCATAAAAGAAAGTATTAGAACATACCTCTTATCGCTAAACCCTAAATTGACCATGATCACCGGTGGCAGTCCGTCAGGGTTTGCACCAGGTGCTCACGTGTTCACCCTCCAACGTTGATCGACATAGAGACTTGATCAAGACACTAGCATCTCTGATTTATATAATTAGAGTTCTAATAATAAGAACTTTAATTAAAAGGGCTAGACCTTCTATAGCCTTTATGTCACCTTTCTTGCCTCTCCATATCTATCTTTCTTTTTCTTTTGTCTTCTTAATTTTCCTTCCTAATCTCTTAGTCTTAAGATGACTTCTTATTCTTATAATGACATGGTCTAGACAAGAGAAAAAAAGAAAGAAAATTGGACAAAAAGAAACTCTTGTAAGAAAGAAAGATAATTTTCACACTGCCGGACTCTTGGTGTGCACCCCTATTTATAATGTACGTAGGGGTGCCAACAAAAAATCTCACACTCTTTCCTCATCAATTTCTCACACCCCATCAGCCAATCTCATGCCTCATCAATAAAAATGAGATGTAGGCTTAGTCCAAGAGGTGCCTTAAAGCAGGACTCTTGGACTAATTCTACGTAAGTTTTTTACGAAGAGTTGCAATATATCATCTTTGGCGCCACCCTTTTCATCCATTAGATCATGAAACAAGACCATCCAATGGCTCAAAAAAGGGACGCCCATTCAGCAAGAAGGTGTAGAGATAAACTTTGAATAGTCAAAGTCCCAAGAGACTTTGACTTGGTCCAAGAGACGTCAAGGAGGAGTAGGCGGCATGGAGTCTTGGGCGGCAAGGGTTCTTGGGTGACAAAATATGCTGGGCAAAAAGAAAAAAGAGTATTTTATCTATAGAAGGACTCTTCTGCACCCCATATCTGATGTCCATGCCAATATAAAAATTTATGTGACATAACAAAATGGAAAAAGTCAAAGAAGGTAGGCGCCAACAAATTCCATGCGCCAAAGAGTTTTTTGCGCATGAAATACTTTCCATGCACAAGAGAGAGAGACTCTAGCATGTGGGATATAGGTATGTGGCACCCAATCTAAAGCCCAATCAATCTAGGTTAATCCAACTCAAGACGAAATCCTATTTGGCTCAAATCAGATCTTAACTAGCCTAAATTGGAAGCTGATTTGAATCCAATTCGAAACCAGGTGCTAGAGTTTGCAACATGTGCTAGCATGTTCATCTTGCAAACATGGTCTAATCTAATTAGACCCTTAATCAATTCTTTTTATGTGTGATCCATTTGGTTTCACATATAACCAGCAGTGAGTCTGGGTGTGATTTGACCTAATCTGGTTAGAACTCAGCCAAACCGATTTAGGTCAAAACCAGCCAACCCAATTTGACTTAATTTAGAACACTTTATAATTTAATAATTAAATTAAAAATTTTGATTTAATCAAACCCACAAGACATGATTGACGTCTAGCAACATATCATGACTTCTCGAAAGATGTAAAATTTTGATGAAATTACCAAAAATAACTTTCAGTGAAAATTACCATGCAACTAGATCTTTCGATCTTCCTGCATCTTGAATATGACTCTAGGTATGAAAATATGTCAACCCCAATATCATATTAATTTCTCTTTCAATCTTATGATGATGATTCATTTAATAAAACATTAGAAACCATTTCTAATTTTTCATCATGCTTTGATCAAAGTCTTCCTGAATCATCATTTGTTTGAAGCAAGTATGATGCAATTTCCTCTAACTAGGAGAGAAAATGTTTGAGCATAGCAATAGGTGAAAATGTTTCATCATAATCAATCTCCTATTTTTGTCTAAAATCCTTAGCCACCAATCTGACCTTATAGGTTTCTATTTGACCATTAGCACTAATCTTTTTCTTAAAATTCTATTTGCATCCAAGAGGGTTTATATCCTCTGGTGCATCCACCAAAGTCCATAATTTGTTGGTGTGCATGGATTCCATTTTGGATTGCATCGTAGCCAGCCATTTATAAGAGTCCTTACTTTTGACAGCTTCCGCATAGGTCAGAGGTTCATCATTTTCAATGACTTGGGCTTCATTGTTCTCAATAATGAAACCATACCTCACAGGTGTATTTCGTACTCTTTTAGACCTACGGATAGGAGTTATGTGTTCTGATTCTTTTATATGATTATTTGGTTGAGAAATTTCTATTTGTTTTTCTTGAACTTCACTAAGTTCAATATTTCCGCCACTGCCCTTTTCTAAAATAAATTCTTTTTCCATGAAAATGGCATGCCTACTTACAAATACTTTTTATTCAATAGGATGGTAGAAAATATATCCTATACTATTTCTAGGATATCCTATATATAGACATCTCTCTGATCTAGCATCAAGTTTATGTCCAAAATTTTTTTTGACATAAGCTAGACAACCCCATATCTTAAGATACTTAAGATTAGGTTTCTTACTTCTCCATATGTCATATGGAGTACTAGATATAGATTTAGAAGGAACTATATTCAAGATGTAAATTGCAGTCTCCAGAGCATGACCCCAGAAGGAAATAGGTAAATCAGTGAAGCACATCATGGACAGTACCATATCTAATAAGGTATGATTTTTTTTTTCGGCTACACCACTTAATTATGGTGTATAAGGAGGTGTCCATTCAGAGAGAATTTCTTTAACTTTAAGATAATCTAGAAACTCATTAGATAAGTATTCTCCTCCCCGATCAGATCGAAGGATTTTTATACATTGTCCAGTTTATTTTTCGACCATACTTTGATACTCTTTAAATTTATCAAAGGCTTCTGATTTGTGTTTCATAAGATACACATATCCAAACCTAGATAAATCATTAGTAAATGTAATAAAATAAGAGTATCCTCCTCTGACTTGAGTTGTCATAGGACCACATACATCCGTATGTACAAGTCCTAATAACTCATTTGTCCTTTCTCTATGTCCATTAAATGGAATTTTGGTCATTTTACCCATGAGGCATGATTCACAAGTTCCCAATGATTCATAATCAAAAGGATCAAAGAACTTTTTCTTTGTATAACTTGTTAATCCTAGCCTCACTAATATGACCTAATCGACAATGCCAAAGTAAAGTATTATTTATATCATCTCTCTTACATTTTCTATTTTCATCAATATGAAATATATTATTATCCAAACAAAGAGTCAACAAACCATTGCTAAATATGCCAAAACAAATATTTTCATTAGAATATTTGATCGAGCAATCTTCGCTCGTTACATTAAGACTATAACCTTATTTTTATAATAAGGGTATAGATATAATATTTCTAGTGATCTTAGGCATATAATAGCAATTTGTAAGCTCTAAGATTTTCCCATAAGGTAACTTCAATATATTTGTCCCTACAACTTTTGCTTGGATAGACTCTCCTCCAGCACCATAGAGCTTGAAGTCACCTTTCTACAAACTCTTAATTTTCTGTAGCCCCTGCAAAGATTTACAGATATGAAAACCATAGTCTGTATCTAATACCCAAGAATTTGAAATGAAAGAATTTAATGATAATATAGTATGTTTCTCATACATACCTTTTGGTGCATTATGTGCACCAGACTTCACGATTGCAAGGTAAGCCTTGCAATTCCTCTTCCAATGGTCTGCTTTGCCATAGTGAGAATAGGTCGTCTGTTCAGAGACCTTCTTCCCCTTTTTCTTCTTATTTATACTACTTTTAGGATTCAACCTTCTCTTTGATCCTTTTTTTCCTGCCTTCTTCTTGGAGATCCCTTCCACAAGAAGAAGAGGAGCCTTATCTTTCTTGATATGGCTTTCTACTGTCTTGAGCATATTTAACAGCTTAGGCAATGAAGAATTCAGTTTGTTCATGTGATAGTTCACGACAAACTGAGAAAATAATTCTGAGAGTGATTGCAGGATCAAATCCTGACTTAACTCTCCATCCATTACAAAACCTAATTGACTTAATCGAGTGATTAGGTCAATTACCATCAAAACATGATTTTGTATGGATGTTCCTTCTATCATTCTTGCATGAAATAATTGCTTAGATATCTCATATCTAGCAGTCCTACTATGCTCTCCATAAAGCTCTTTTAGATTGAGCAATATGGACTGAGTGTCCATGCTATCATGCTGCCTCTGTAATTCATTATTCATAGAGGCAAGTATGATGCATTTGACAGTAAGAAAATCATTTTGCCACATCTTGTATGTGGACTTATCTTCATCCATGGCATCATTTCCTAATGGCTTAGGATCAGGGGCATCAAGAATATAGGAGAGTTTTTCTTAACTGAGTACTATTTTTAGATTTCTCAACCAGTCAACATAATTTTGATTAGTCAATTTATTTGAATCCAAAATTGAACGTAATGAAAGTAAAGAAGCCATTTAATCTACATAATAAAGAACAATATATAAGCGAACAACTCATGATGACAAACATAATTAAATTAGGACTTTAATTTAATGATATCTCCCACCAAAAATCATAACCCTCTTATTGATTTTCTTAGTGAGAATAAGATCCCAGTTCCTTATAAAAAGTCTTGTGGTTGCACAACAAACTTATTATAAGTTCAAAGGTAGGAAACTCTTTCCAATTGCATTTTATGCAACTCTTATCTTTTGCCTCTAAAACATTAATAGCCTTATGTTAGCACAACAAACTTTAATGTTTTAGTTTAAGTAGAACCCTTCATTTCTATACTGTCAAAATTAAAATATAACTACTTTTGTGGTTACACAACAAAGTAGTATATTCAAAATGCTTTATGCATCTTAATGCACTAGATTAATATTACATGTTTCCCCATTATAGATCTTGTGGTTACACAACAGAACTAATATGGTTTTGGACATAATAAGAAACTAGTATGAAGGACTTAATGTAGTGAATATAATATTAAGCATTTCAATCTAAAATTAAATTAATCGAATCGATCAGGTAAATGGGAGAGAAATGGGAGCCCCCCCATTGCTTTCCTTAGACACCAATAAATTGGTTAGGTCAGACAATGGAACCAATTAAAAAATCATGTTCTCTTTACCAATCAAAAACCATTTTTCCTAGATACCGATTGATCAATTAGACATCCTGACTGATTCAGCTAAAGATTAATTACACTATAACTTAATATAATTTTTTATAGAGGGATTTAAATGGTCTCATTGCGCATATTGATTTAAAACAAACTAAATGCATAATAGCATTAATTATGATAAAATTTATATATGTCAATTAACATGTATAATTATTCTAGGACAACCATCATTATATAGTGAATACTTTCCACTATATCAGGGCAACCTTTACAGAATAATATATACAACATAATCTCATTATGATAAGAAAAAGAATATGATCTCATCATATAAATTAAAATATGCTAAAAATATTATATCATATTTTTCATTTATGCCATTATACTATAAGCAAAGCATTATATGATTTAACCTAATAAGGCTTGCTCTGATACCACTGTTGGGTTCGGTGTATAGGGCGGAAGCATGGATTTCAAAGCAAAAACATGAAATCATATAAACCAAAACCAAACCCTAGGACCACCTCATTAGTAATTAAATCGTATAACATGCATTTGTAACATAAAAGAAAGTATTAGAACATACCTCTTATCACTAAACCCTAAATTGACTTGATCTTCGGTAGTAGTCCATCAGGGTTTCCACCAGGTGCCCACGTGATCACCCTCCAACGTTGATCCACATAGAGACTTGATCAAGACACCAGCACCTTTGATTTATATAATTAGAGTTCTAATAATAAGAACTTTAATTGAAAGGGCTAGACCTTCTTTAGCCTTCATGTCACCTTCCTTGCCTCTCCTTAACTATCTTTCTTTTTCTTTTGTCTTCTTAATTTTCCTTCCTAATCTCATAGTCTTAAGATGACTACTTGTCCTTATAATGACAAGATCTATACAAGAGAAAGGAAGAAAGAAAATTGAACAAAAAGAAATCCTTGTAAGAAAGAAAGATAATTTTCATACAACCGGACTCTTGGTGTGCACCCCTATTTATAATGTACGTAGGGGTGCCAACAAGAAATCTCACGCCCTTTCCTCATCAATTTCTTATGCCCTATCAGCCAATTTCTTGCCTCATCAGTAAAAAAGTAATGTAGACTTAGTCTAAGAGGTGCCTTAAAGCAGAAGGACTCTTGGACTAATTCTACGTAAGGTTTCTACGAAGAGTCGCAATATATCATCTTTGGCGCCACCCTTTTCATCCATTAGATCATGAAACAAGGCCATCCAATGGCTCTAAAAAGGGATGCCCATTCAGCAAGAAGGCGTAGAGATAAACTTTGGATAGTCAAAGTCCCAAGAGATTTTAACTTGATCCAAAACATGTCAAGGAGGAGTAGGTGGCACGGAGTCTTGGGCGGCAAGGGGTCTTGGGCGACAAAACATCCTAGGTGAAAAGAAAAAAGAGTATTTCATCTACAAAAGGATTCTTCTGTGCCCCATATTTGATGTCCACACCAATACAAAAATTTACGTGACATAACAAAATGGAAAAAGTCAAAAAAGGTAGGCGCCAACAAATTCCATGTGCCAAAGAGTCCTTTGCGCATGAAAGACTTCCCACGCTCAAGAGAGAGACTCTCTGACATGTGGGATGCAGGTATGTGGCACCCAATCTGAAGTCCAATCAATCTAGGTTAATCCAACTCAAGACCAAATCCTATTTGGCTCAAATCGGAACTTAATTAGCCCAAATCGAAAGCTGATTCGAATCCAATTCGAAACCAGGTGCTAGGGTTTGCAACATATGCTAGCATGTTCATCTTGCAAACATGGTCTAATCTAATTAGACCCTTAATCAATTCTCTTTATGTGTGACCCATTGGGTTTCATATCTAACCAGTAGTGAGTCTGGGTGTGATTTGACCTAATCTGGTTAGAACTCAACCAAACTGATTTAGGTCAAAACCAGCCAACCCAATTTGACTTAATTTAGAACACTTTCTAATTTAATAATTAAGTTAAAAATTTTAATTTAATCAAACCCACAAGACATGATTGATGTCTAGCAATGTATCATGACTTTCCAAAAGATATAAAATTTTGATAAAAATACCAAAAATATCCTTCAGTGAAAATTACCATGCAACTAGATCCTTCGATCTTCCTGCATCCTGAATATGACTCTGGGTATGAAAATATGTCAACCCAATATCATATTCATTTCTCTTTCAATCTTATGATGATGATTCATTTAATAAAACATTAGAAACCATTTCTAATTTTTCATCATGCTTTGATCAAAGTCTTCCTGAATCATCATTTGTTTAAAGCAAGTAGGATGCTATTTCCTCTTACCAGGAGAGATCGATTCCATGTTAACCTACTCACAACCTTCATATATATAATCTACCATATCTAGATCATCTCGTACATAACTGAGTCATGAATGAGTATGAACCAAAATATGAATTTATATATATAAGATTCTATGGTAGTTTTAGGTCAAAGGATTACATGCACAAATTTCACTATGAGAACCATCTATTGACATGTAGATAAGACTCCATTAGATATTCTCAATTTGGATCAATTCAATGAACTTATTCTCTAATGAGCACCCACATTCTTGTATTAGTGTCATACACAAGTTATTGTGAGATCAATCACCCTCTTAATCGAGCATACAAAGAATGTGCTAGTCTTACCGAAAAATATTGATCCCTAACTCAATATCCCATCGACTAGGAATATTTAAATTAGGGTTTTAAGATTTTAGGTCTCACTAGTATGATCTCGTCATAATCCTAAAATCATAGCCCTAATTTATAGGGTCCATCATAATCTTAAATAAATAATAAGATACTGCATATGATGAAATAAATGCCTTTATTTATTAAAAATGTCATTACATGAGTTTGGAAGATAAAGAACGTCCCAAATAATAAATTAGCTTGAGGGCATATTCCTTTAACCTTTTTAAAGACATATGGCTCCTCCTCATTTTTGATGAAATCAAATAATTTGATCACATCATTAAAATGGGTGTTCCAGCTCCGAGATGCTTGCTTAAGTTCATATATGGACCTTTGCAACTTGCATACCTTATGATCAGCATCACTGGATGTGAAACTTAGCAGCTATTCCATGTAGATATCTTTCTTAAGATATTCATTTTAGAATGCCGTTTTCACATCCATTTACCATATTTCATAATCGAAATAGGCTGCAATTGCAAGCAATGTGCGGATAGATTTTAGCATAGCTATTGACAAAAAAGTATCCTAATAGTCAATGCCTTCGTGCTGACTGTAATCTTTTGCCACTAATCTAGCTTTAAATGTCTCCACATTCCCATTTGCACCAATCTTTCTCTTATAAATCTATTTATACCCAATTGGTACTATACCTTCTGGTGGATCTACCACGGTCCAGACTTGGTTTAAGTGCATCGAGTCAATTTTTGACTTCATTACCTCTAGCCATTTCTTAGAGTCGATATCCGATATCACCTCGTTATAGATTTTGGGATTATCACCATGAACCCCATTACCTATGAGGAATATTTTCTCTACTTCCTCTAAAATGGTACCTAAGTACCTCTCAGGAGGATGAAAAATCCTTTCCGATCTACAAGGTGGAGGAGGTAGTGATTGTATTGGCTCTACCTGATTTGGTTCTATTTGGTCCTTAGCTCATTGCTCTTGTGAGACTTTCTCATCGAGCTTGATCTACTTTTCAATATCGTGATATTGAATAAACTATTTTTCAAGAAGGATTGCATGTCAACTCATAATCACATTATGATCTTCTAGAACGTAGAAATAATATCCTAATGATTCTTTAGGATATCCTATAAATTGAGCTCTAAAGAATCAAAAGTCCAACTTGCCCGCTTGTTATCTTTTGACATGAGCAGGACAACCCCAAATTCTGAGATGACTCAGACTTGATTTCCTACCATGTCATATTTCATATGGTGTGGTAGGAACGGTTTTAGATGGAACCCTATTCAGTAAATATATTATAGTTAATAAAGAGTGTCCCCAAAGATAATCAAGAAGGTCTGTGAAGCTCATCATGGATCGGACCATATCTAATACGGTCCGATTCCTTCGTTCTAAAATTTTGTTGAGTTGAGGTATTCCAGATGGAGTCCATTGAGATACTATGCCATTTTTCTTAAGATAGTCTAGAAATTTCCGATTAAGATGTTCACCTCCTCAATCTAATCGAAGAATCTTAATGAATTTTTTTGTTTGTTTTTCTACTTCATGTCTGAATTTCTTGAACTTTTCAAATGCTTCAAACTTGTGTCTCATAAGATACACATATCCATACCTAGATAGATCATCTGTAAAGATAATAAAGTAGACGAAATTGCCTCTAGCCGGCACATCAAATGGGCCACGCACATCAGTATGTACTAGGGCAAGAAGATCCATGGCTCTTTCCCCATGTCCTACAAAAGGGAGTTTAGTCATTTTGCCATGAAGACAAGATTCACAAATTAGATATGACTCGAAAGTCAATGGACTCAATAGTCTAATTTTTTCTAATTTGTTAACCCTATCTTCTGCTATATGACCTAGTCTTAGGTGCCATAGATACCTATTATTTGGACTATCCCTAGGTCATTTCATAGCATTCACATTTTACTCGATATTAAAAATAGATACATCAATATGTAACTGATAAAGACCATTAATATGGAAACCATTTGTAATTTTATTTCTTTCATAAAGAATATTACAATGATCCTTAAGAAAACTAATTACATAGCCTTCTAGTGCTAGGCATAAAATAGAAATCAAACACCTGCTTGCTGCAGGCACAAAATAACAATCTTTTAAAACTAAGGCTAAACCAAATGGTAGTCGAAGAGAGTATGTTCCCACTGCCACGATAGTAACTCTTGCTCTATTTTCGATGCATAGGATCATCTCACTATCCCTCAGCCTCCTGCTATCCTCAAGATCCTGTATGGAAGTGCATAAATGAGCACTAGAATCAGAGTTAAGCACCCAACTGGATGCAAAAGAAATCATAAGGTTAGACTCAATAACAAGCATACCTCTAGATGGACCTACCTCCTTATTCTTCAGGATGGCCAGGTAAGTAGGGTAGTTTCGCTTCCAATGGTTGTCATTGTTGCAATGGAAATACTTTTCTTTGTTAACGGCCTTCTTCTTTAGCTCTATCTTTTTCTTCGTTCCTCCTTCCACCTTCTGCTTTTTCATAGACTTTTTTTTCTTTCCAAAAGACTTTCTCTTAAAAGAAGTCCATTCCATAGCAAGCACTGAGCCTTTAGAACCTTTCATGGAAAGCTCAGCAGTAACCATCATATTCATAAGTTCGTCCAGAAAATTTTAAAGTTTATGCATATGGTAGTTCATGATGAACTGCCCATATGCATCAGTCAAGGATTGCATAATTATATCATTCCGCAAATCCAGATCCAACTTCACTCCGAGCTTCTCAAGCTCTTCCAAGTCTTTGATCATCATCAGGCAATGATCTTGGACTGACTGTCCATCATGCATTTTAGCCTTGAATAGTTATTTAGTGACTTGATACTTGGCTGCATGACTCTGTTCACCAAACATCTCTTATAGTTGAGCCAATATTTGGTGGGTAGTCCTGATATCTTCATGTTAGCGCTGAGTTCATCAGACATCGAGCCCAACATGTAGTATCTGGCCTTGTTATCTTCATCCATCCACTTTTTAAAAGATGCTCTCTGTTCAGTGGATGGACGAGCTGGTAAGGTGGGAGATTTTTGATCCAATATATGAGTTAACTTCTTGGAATCCAAAACGATTTTGATGTTCCGAAGCTAATCCTTATAATTGGTCCAGTCGGTCTATGGGTGTCCAGGAATCATGCTAGTAGGTTGGATGTAGATATTTTCCTATAGAGAGTCAATGTTTCTAGTTAGATATTGTAATTAAGACTTAACCAATTTGTTTAAAGGTTTTATTTTTAAATAAATTAGCTCCCACTATTTTCTCAGATCCCTACACTCCCTCCGTAGATATGTAAAAATCTTCACGATCAATGATTTCTAGTGGATGGTGTGGTCCTACCAACTGACTCATCATCTCACCTAATAGTTATTGGTGATGGATTAGCCAATGAGTGAATAACTCTTGTTCAATGATTCTCTAATCATGGTGCACCCAAACTTGATCTCTAAGTCATGAATCTCACTATATCTGAAATATTGATCCACTCTTTAGTTAAGTCAGACCCACCATTTACATAAATTAAATTTCTAATTGAGTCTCTTACCGTGTCTGAAATATTGAGCCCAATCCATCTTCCAGCCCGTAGCATCCAATGCCTAATAGACATGGTTACATCTTTTCGATGCAATTAAACCATTATAACCAGCTGAGAACAATCAACCCCAGGAAGGGCCCGCACATGTACAATGGTGGAAGACCTTAGACTTAATCTTTTCTTAGGGAGATTTGATTTATGTCCCATTAAACTAGACTTGACATAGTCATAACCATTATGACTAACCTAGTGGCGTGGGTTAGCTCGGATTATTAACCACCTTAGATCAGAATTGAGCCAACAAACATGGCCAGGTAAGTGAGACCGGTGGAAGGGATATGCCATTAACTCGATAAGAATGCATTCGAGTCGAGTAGCTCCTAATTAAAAATTAGTCGATTGTATCTGCCAAACTTATCTTAGATACTAAATTGTTGAGCCAGAATCTATCGGGTTAGCCTATAATCCAGACTTTAACCACTGAGCCTAATTAGGTCTTAGCTTGATCGATCACTCATGTAACTTGATCTTGATGCAAACTTAATCCTATTAGGCTGGTCAATTTAAATATTGTTGATCCCATCTAACCAACTCTTGATTCGGTTTGATCAACTGCTTAGACCTAATTGAGCTACCCAAGCCCAAACCCAATATTATGAATGTATCTTAGATCTAAAATTCTCAATTTTAGACCTAATTAATATTTTATAATCTTAATTCTTAAATAAGTTTAGGGTTCACAAACAAAACATGTATATTAAATCCTAGGATTTCGAGATCTAAGATTTTGCAAAAAGTAAGTTCTTGATTTCTGATTAAGGATGAATGCGGAGCACCCCTACACATCATAAGAATATTCCATCGAATGGAAGGAGAGGGCATTTAAATCCTACTTTGTTCTTATGATCAGACGGCCAAGGAAAATATCTTAATCAAAAATATACAAAACTACAAAACTAGTTAGATCTACATCATATATCTCATAGATAAAAATTAATCTAACTTTATAAATATTTTGCATACATCTCATGTATCTTTTCATGCATGTTTTCAGATCTTAATTATCTGATAATTCATCTAAAAAATTAAATTAAAATTGATCACATCAAAATAAATTCTAATCTAGACAATTATGTAGAACTATTCTACAACTAGTCTAATCATGCATTCATCATATCTCATATGATCCAAAAATTAAATAATTTTATTTACTATTTTTTAGATTCATTATAATATTTATAATAT
The DNA here is from genome assembly GCA_006176705.1 of Cocos nucifera. Classification (NCBI taxonomy): domain Eukaryota; kingdom Viridiplantae; phylum Streptophyta; class Magnoliopsida; order Arecales; family Arecaceae; genus Cocos; species Cocos nucifera. Next base: position 72,733 of record QRFJ01003956.1, read on the forward strand.
TAAAAAATAATAAATAAATAAATCTAAAATTATAACTTAATCAAATTAAATTATGAACATACAAGACTATGTATAGAACTATTCTATTTTACAACTAGTCATGCATCTTGTAAAACTTAGATCTAAATTATTTAATTTTAATTTTTTTGATTTCAAATCTAATCATATCTCATGTGATATCTAAAATCATCTAATTATTAGATCAAAAAAAATTAAAATTAGATCTAAATAATTTTTAGAGAACCTGGTTCTGATACCAGTTGAAGGAGAAATCCTGATTTTTCATGTTAGGTTCGTTTAGATTTGATCAGATCAAGAGAGATATTTTAAAAATTTCTCTCATATATCTAGATCAGATTTGAAATATTTTAGATCTCATTTTATAGATCTAATAAAATAAAATAAAAATAAATTAAATCTAATTTAATTTGTACCTTTTGTTGGATAATCAGATTACCCTATGATGATCCTGCTGATTGCCTGAGATTCTGGATCTAGCCACGCAAGCACCTGACCTCTACCGGTATCTACTTAGGCTAGATCTAGAGATCTTCTCTTTTTTTTTGACTTCTCCAAATATCAGATCTGGATTTGATTTGGAGAATCTTCAAAACTCCTTCTAAAGTCAAAAAGAAGTCATCTCTCCAGCAATGCTGCTTTCTTCCTTTCTCATCAGCTTTCTCTTGCCTGGATTGCACCAAACTGTAGCCCAACTTTCCTTGGATGTGGAGAGGAGAGAGAGAACCAGAAGATGGCATGGAGGAGGGAGAGGGGCAGCCTTGGGGCATGGGCTAAGAGAGAACTCTCTTAAAGTTGGGCGCAGACAGGGTTTGTATAGACTCTGTTGCGCCATGCAGTGCCACATCATCCTGATCAATCATGTTGCTTCATGCAATCAGATCTAAATTTGGTTGATGGGACAACATCACTTGATCCAGTCAGATGAGATGCCCTCTAATTCATCCTTAGGTGGTGCCAAGATTGATCAAAGCTGAGTCTTAGGCACCTTTCTAAGTTGATTCAATGAAACAACTTGGAGTCCCATCCATATGGGACTTCAGTCATCCCTATCCATGGATGCATGCCTCCATAGGCATGCACCCCCTTCTTTTCAATTTCTAGCAAGGGTACAAGCCCCTATCTGCTCTCCAATTGGTGCATGACATATGGATAGATGTCCATGGGTCAAAGGTCAATGTTTGACCAAAGTCAAAAGATAAGAATCAGTAGGTGATCGAAAATGGCAGTTATTATCTCAAATTTATCTCATAAATTAAGACAATTCTTTTCTGACCTGGACAAGCTCCAGTCAGACCAAGTAAAGATACCTAAGTGAGCACAAACATATTTGGCTCAGTCGAGACAACTTCTAATGATACTAGAACGAGAACATTAGGCTCAATCGTGTGCTAGCATGATTTTCTTGAACATTATTGAATCTAATTCAAATAAATTGAACTGAGTTAGTCCAATTGATGATATCCAGATCCAAATTCTTATTTGTATGACCTAGCTAGGTTCAATTCTGTATAATAATGGGATATGTCATGATCTCTATCATCGACATCATCGAAACTCCTTTCGATGGATTAAAACTCTTTTGATTCAGACAACTAGAATGATTGATCATCTAAATCATTCTAATTGCTCCCAAAATCCACTAGTGACACCTAGCAGTATATGGTGGCAACCCATCAAAACTAAAATGAACCTCTTGGTGCAGCTACTTGTGTGATTAAGTTCTTCTATCTTGAGCCCCAATCAGATTAGGGTTAAGGTGAACTCGTCAAACCCTAATTTATGTCATAAGATTTAATCATTCGATTCAAATCCAATGTGAAAATCTTAATAGAAACTCTTTCTATTATTTCACTCTACCATGGCCATGGGCTTATGGACTTGATTCTCATGATTATCATAGGACTGCTCCTCATCCACCGAGGTAGATAGATTCTTTCTTAGTGCAATCCAATTTCTATAATGAACATGCTATAGCCAACATACACCTCAAGATTCTAAATGGCTAGGAGTCCGAGTCATGGTATAGTCAAATTATAACACCCTCAAGATGAACTATCAATGTACCTCAGATCAAAGAACCAGACACACCACTGTAGCTTCGAGTCCGTCATCAACGAGAAGGTAGACTTCCTTATGACTGCTCGAGGTGGTCATGCTCAGTGCCCTCATTCTCTAATAAGTACTTATACTCTCGCTCTAGTGTCTCTACACCATAGACTCAAGACTCATCTACTATAAAGAAGCGATTGTACACCAACCTTTTGGATCAATTATCACCCTCATGATAATCCTACGGTCGGAAGCATTTTATGAATTAATAAATAAAAATTCTTATCTTAAATTTTCAACTCTTGAAAATAAGAATTGTCATTACCATTAACTCAAGGGATGTATCATAGACAGTAAATACACATTTATAACAAAAAATAACCTATTTTATTATTTATAGTTAAAATTATAATTTTGCTCCTAGAAGTGTATTACAAGTGTCGGCCAATTTTGGCTTCTAGGGCACACATATCTAACAAGTCATAATTGTTATGACTATATCAAGTCTAGTTTAATGAGACCTAAATCAAATCTTCCTAAGAAAAGATTAAGTCGAAGGTCTTCCACTATTGTAGATGTACAGGCCCTTTTTGAGATTGATTATTCTCGGCTGGTTACAGTGGTTCAGCTGCATCGGAAAGATGCAACCATGTCTATTAGGCATTGGATGCTACAGGCTGGATGATGGATTGGGCTCGACATTTTGGATATAGTGAGAGACTAAATTAGGTATCCAATCTATGTAAATGGTGGGTCTGACTTAACTAAGGAGTAGATCAATATTCTGGGTACGGTGAGATTCATGAATTAGATATTAAGTTTGGATGCACCATGATTAGAGAATCATTGAATAAGAGTTGTTTACTCATTGGCTAACCCATCACCAATAACTATTAGGTGAGGTCATGAGTCAGTTGGTGGGATCGCACGATACATTAGAAATCATTAATCGTGGAGATTTTTGCATCCCTACAGAGGGAGTGTAGGGATCCAAAAAAATAGTGGGAGCAAATTTGTTTAAAAATAAAATCTCTAAATAAACTGGTCAAGTCTTATTTATAATATCTAACTAGAAACTTTGACTCTCTACAGAAAAATATCTGCGTCCAATCCACTAGCATGTATCCTAGACACCCAAAGACTGACCAAACCCAATTACAAGGATTGGCTTTGGAACTTCAAAATCATTTTGGATTTCGAGAAGTTAACTCATGTATTAGACCAGAAGCCCCCCACCTTACCAGCTCATCCATCCATTAAATAGAGTGCATCTCTTGACAAGCGGACAGACGAAGATAACAAGGCCACATATTACATGTCAGGCTCGATGTCTGATGAGTTTTAGTGCCAACATGAAGATATTAGGACTGTCCGCCAAATATTGGCTCACCTATAAGAGAAGTTTGGTGAACAGAGTCGCACAGCCAAGCATCAAGTCACTAAATGACTGTTCAAGACTAAAATGCGTGATGGACAGTCAGTCCAAGATCATTGTCTGATGACGATCAAGGACTTAAAAGAGCTTAAGAAGCTCGGAGTGAAGTTGGACTTGGATCAGTAGAATGATATAATTCTGCAATCTTTAAATGATGCATATGGGCAGTTCATCATGAACTACCATATGCATAAACATCAAAATTCCCTGGTCGAGCTTATGAACATGCTGATTACTGCTGAGCTTTCTATGAAAGGTTCTAAAGTCTCAGTGCTTGCTACGGAATGGACTTCTTCCAAGAGAAAGTCTTTTGAAAAGAAGAAGAAGTATGTGAAAAGATAAAAGGTGGAAGGAGGAAAGAAGAAAAAGGCAGAGCTAAAGAAGAAAGCCGCTGATAAAAAAAAGTATTTCCATTGCAACATTGACGACCACTGGAAGCGAAACTGCCCTACTTACCTTGCCACCTTGAAGAATAAGAAGGAGGCAGGTCCTTCTGAATGTTTGCTCGTTATTGAGTCTAACCTTATAATTTTTTCTACATCCAATTGGGTGCTTGACTCTGGTTCTAGTGCTCATTTGTATACTTCCATGTAGGGTCTTGAGGATAGTAGGAGGCTGAGGGATGGTGAGATGATCCTATGCATCGAAAATGGAGCAAGAGTTGCTGTTGTGACTGTGGGAACATACCCTCTTCGACTACCATCTGGTTTAGACATAGTATTAAAGGATTGTTATTTTATGCCTGCAGCAAGCAGGAATTTGATTTCTATTTTATGTTTAGCACAAGAAGGCTATGTAATTAGTTTTCTTAAGGACCATTGTAACATTCTTTATGAAAGAAATAAAATTGTAAGTGGTTTTCTTATTAACGATCTTTACCAGTTACATATTGATGTATCTATTTTTGAAAATGAGCAAAATGTGAATGCCATAAAACCAAAATGACCCAGGGATAGTCCAAATGATATGTATCTATGGCTCCTAAAACTAAGTCATATAGCAGAAGATAGGGTTAACAAATTGGAAAAAATTAGGCTATTGAGTCCGTTGACTTTCGAATCATATCCAATTTGTGAATCTTGTCTTCATAGCAAAATGACTAAGCTCCCTTTTGCAGGACATGGGAAAAGGTCCATAGAAATTCTTTCCCTAGTACATGATGATGTGTGCGGCTCATTTGATGTGCCGGTTAGAGGCAACTTTGTCTACTTCATAACCTTTACCAATGATTTATCTCGATATAGCTATGTGTATCTTATGAGACATAAGTCTGAAGCTTTTGAAAAGTTCAAAAAATTCAGACATGAAGTAGGAAAGCAAACTAAAAAACCCATTAAAGTTCTTCAATCAGATCAAGGAGGTGAATACCTTAGTCAGGAATTTTTGGACTATCTCAAGAAAAATGACATAGTCTCTCAATGGACTCCACCTAAAGCACCTTAACTCAACGGGATTTCAGAATGGAGGAATCGGATCCTATTAGATATTGTCTGATCCATGATGAGCTTCATAGACCATCCTAATTTTCTTTGGGGACACGGTCTGTTAACTGCAATATACTTACTGAATAGTGTTCCTTCTAAAACTATTTCTACCACACCGTATGAGATATGGCATGGTATAAAACCAAGTTTGAGTCATCTCAGAATTTGGGGTTGTCTGACTCATGTCAAAAGACAACAAGCGAACAAGCTAGACTATAGGTCCTTTAGAGCTCGATTTATAGGATATCCAAAATAGTCATTAGGATATTATTTCTACATTCCAGAAGATCATAATGTGATTATGAGTCGACATGTCATCTTTCTTGAAAAATAGTTTATTCAAGATAGCGGCATAGGATTCGATTCTTGACCTAGACTTTACTCCTATTAGGCTGGTCAATTTAAGCGCTCTTGAATCCCATCTAACTAACTCTTGATTAGTTTGATCAATCGCTTTAGACCCTAGATGAGCTACCCAAAATTCGAATCCAATTTTATTGAATATGTCTTAGATCTAAATTCTTAATTTTTAGATTCTAATATATATTTTATAATCATTAATTTTTAATTTATGTTTAGGATTCACAAACAAAATATGTAAATAAAATTCTAGGAGTTACGGACCATAGGGTTTTGCAGAAAATAAGTTCTATTCTTAATTAAGCGCATGAATGTTGCAGTATCCCTACACACATAAGAACACCCCATCGAATGGAAGGAGAGGGCATTTAAATTTTACTTTATTCTTATGACCCGACGGTCAAGAAAATGCCTTTAATCAAATAGTAAAAGACTACAAAAACTAGTTTAGATCTACTCATACATCTCATATATAAAATTGATCTAACTATTAAACGATATTTGGCATACATCTTTGTATCATATCATGCATACTTTTTAGATCTAAATTATCACATAATTATCTAAAAAAAATTAAATTTAAATTGATCATATTTCAAATAAATTCTATTCTTAATAAATTATGTAGAACCTTATTCTTACAAACTTGTCTAAAAAACATTTGACATTCATTCAATCTCATATTGAACCCAAAAAATTTAAATAATTTTATTTTTATTATTAGATATTTTATATTAATATTTATAATATTAAAAAACAAATAAATAAATAATTTAAAATTATACTTAATTCAAATTAAATTTATGATTATGCAAGGACTATACATAGAATAATTCTATTCTATACTATCATGCATCTGTAAGAACTTAGATCTAAATTATTTAATTTTAATTCTTTTTGATTTTAAGATCAAATTCAACATATTATGTGATAATCTAAAATTATTAATTATTTAGATCAAAATTAAAATTAAAAAATTATATCTAAATAATTATGGAACCTACTTTAGATACCAGTTGGAAGGGAAAGACCTATTTTCTGGGTCAGATTCAGTTCAGATCGATATGATCAAGAGAAATATTTCAAAAATTTTTTTCTCTTTAATTTAAATCAAATTATTAATATTTTTGAGCTAATTTGATTAAAACCATAAAAAATAAAATTAAAATAAATTAAATCAAATTTTTAATTTATACCTTATTCTTGGAATCTAATTATCCTGTGATGATCCTACTGATTGCCCTGAGGTGCTGGATGCAGCCATGCAATCATGTAGCTGCTATTGGTATCTACTCAGATTAGATCTGATTATCTCCTCCTTTCTCGATCTATCCTCCAATTATTCAGATCTGAATTCTGATCTTGATGTTCTTCAAAACAAACTTTTGAAGATTTGAATGTCAGGGTCTCTTCAGCAGTGCTGCCTTCTTTCTTTCATTGTCGCCTTCTCTTGTCCGGGATCGCCACCAAGACTTGAGTCCAAAGCCTCTTGGGCGTGAGAAGGAGAGAGAAAATCTAAGGAAGGGATGAGTGGAAGAGAGGGGAGAAGCAATGTGGCATGGGCAAAGGCAGAGAACTTCCTCTAAAGCTAGGCGCAGATAGGATTTATATAGATCCTACTGGTGCCGTGCAGTTTTGCCATATCATCCTAGCCAATCACGTCTCTTCGTGCAATCAGATCTAAAATCTGATTGACAAAATGACATCACCCTAATCCAATCAGATGATAGGCCCCTCTCCAACACCCTTAGGTGGTGCCAGATTGTCAAAAGTAAGAGTCCCTTGGTGCCACCTAGTTTGATTCCAAGAAACAACCTAGAGTCCCATCTGCATGGACTCCAGGCATCACTATCCTTGGGACACACGCCTCCCTAGGCATTGACAACCAATCCTTCCTATTTCTAGAAAGGGACAGCCCCTATCTGCTCCCTATGGATGCATGACACCATGGGTAGATGTCTAAAGTGTCCATAAGGTTCAATGTTTTTGACCAAAAAGCAAAAGACAAGGAATGAGCAGTGACGAAAATTTGGTAGTGGTTATGTCAAATAACTCAAAATTAAGACAACCCCTTTTTCTAACCTGGGACAAGCTCCAGTCAGATTAAGTAAAAGTACCTGAGTGAGCATTAAATAGTGTATGGCTCAGTCGAGGATAACTTTTTAATGATTGTAGAAGGAGAACATTAGGCTCATCGTGTGCTGTAGCACGATTCCTTGAACCTAATTGAATCTAATTCAAATCAATTAAACTGGGTTGGTCCAACTGATGATATAAAGATCTAAACCCTTGTTTGTATGAACCAATTTAACATTTCAGTTCTATGTGGTAATAGGATATGTTGTGATCTCTTATCATCGACATCATCGAAATACCTTTCGATGGATCAGAACTTTTTCTGATTCAAACAATAGAATGATTGATTATCCAAATCATCTAATTGCTCTCAAAAATCCACCAGATGACACCTAGCAGTATATGGTGGAAACTAATCAAAAATTAAAATTGATCCTCTTTGGTGTAGTAACATGTGTGATTAAGTTCTTCAATCTTGAGCCCCGATTCGATTTAGGGTTAAGGTGGAACTCGTCAAATTTCCTATTTTCTTGTCAAAGATTTAATCATTTGTGATTCAAAATCCGATTGTGAAAACCTTAATACAATATTCTTTCTAATATATTACTTTGCCATGGGCCATGGGCTTATGGACTTATTCTATGATCATCATAGGGCTGCTCCTCTTTGTTACCGAGGTAGATAAATTTTCTCTTGGTGCAATCCAATTCCTACAATGAACATGCTATAGCCAATATAACACCTTAAAGAAAAATTTTTCCCCCCAAATGGCTAGGAGATGAGTCATAGTGTGAGTCAACTATAACAACCTCAAGGTGAACTCCAATGCACCTCAGGTCAAAAGAACCCACCGATACACCACTGCAAGCTTTGAGCCAAAGTTCATCGACGAGAAGCTAGGACTTCTCTTATGACTGCTCAGGTGGATCACGCTCAGGTGCCCTTGTCTCTTAACAAGATTGTGCGCTCGCTCCAGGTCTCTACACCGTAGGACTCAAGGACACATCTACTTAAAAGAAGTGATTGTTACACCAACTTCTGAAGATCAAATCACCATCCTCAAGTGATACTAGGTCGGGAGCATTTTATGATGTTAATAATAAAAATTCATGTCTTAAATGTTTAAACTCTTGAAAATAAGAATTATCATTATCATTAACTAAAAGGGATGTGTCACAGGGACAATAAATACACATTGTCAATAAAAAATAATCCTATTTTATTATTTATATCAAAATTATAATTTTGTTTCTTGGAAGTGTACAATTAAGTGTTATCCAATTCTGGCTTATAGGGCACATATAATCTTAATAGCCTTGTTCATAGGTTTTGGGATCAATCACATGAATTCCAATTACCTATGAGAAATTATTTTTCTTTACTCTCTGGAAATAGTAACTAAGTGTTAGATAATATGTGCCCTAAAAGCCAGAATTGACTGACCACTTATAATACACTTCTAGGGGCAAAAATTTATAATTTTTGGACTATAAATCTATAAAATGGGTTATTTTCTATCAACATATGTGTATTTAGTGTCTGTGTGATACATTCCTTGAGTTCAGATGTAATGGATAATTCATATTTTCAAGAGTTGAAAAAATAAGACATGAATAATCATTATAAACTCATAAAATGCTTCCCTATCATAGGAATCACGAAGAATGGTGATTGATCTGGAAGGTTGGTGTACAAAACGTTCTCTTTAGTTAGATGAGGGTTCGTTGATCGTTATGGTGTGGAGACACCAGAGAAGTGAGAGAATAGGTACTCGTTAAGAGGAACGAGGGCACTGACGTGACCACCTCGATAGTCATTAGGGAAGTCTATCCATCTTCGCAATGATTGACTCGATGCTACAGTGTGTGTCTGTTCTTTGATCTTGAGGTGCCATCGACAGTTCACCTTGAAGAGTTGTTATAGTTTGGACTACACCATTACTCAGTCTTCCTAGCCATTACGGAACCCTGAGGTGGTATGTTGGCTATAGGCATGTTTCATTGTAGGAACTGGATCGCATTTCAAGATGGAATCTATTCTACCTCGGTTGGTTTTAGGAGCACCCTATGGATGATCAATGAAATCAAACTCAGAAGCCCATGGCCAATGCAAAAGTGAAATAATTAGAAGGTTTCATTTAGATTTTCACAGCGGACTGAATCGAATATTACATCATATGATAGGAGATTAGGGTTTGACCGAGTTCACCTAAACCCTAATCTGATCGGGGCTCAAGATTAGAAGAACACTTAATCACCACAGGTAAGCTGCACCAAAGGAGGTTCACCATTAGCTCTATGGTGTTTGCCACCATTATACTCTAGGTGTCTCTGGTGGAATTTTTTGGAAGGCAATTAGAATGATTTAGATGATCGATCATTCACCTATTCGAATCAGAAGAAGAGTTCTGATCCATCGGAAGGAGTTTCGATGATTGTCGATGATAGAATCATAGACATATCCTATAGAGAATGAACCTAACTGGGTCACACAAATGAAGAGGTTTGAATCTGGTATCAATCAATTGAACTAATCAGTTCATTTGATCTGAATGAGATTCAATTAGTTTCTAGAATTGTGCTAGCACCGATTGAACCTAACGTTCTTCTTTTACTATCATAAATTAGTTTTGGTCCTTTACTGAGCCAAAGGAGTTTGTTGCTCAATCAGAGGCCTTCACTGGTCTGGACATAGGCCTATCCAGTTTCAGAAAAGGGGTGTCTTAATTTTTAAAGGACAAATATCTTTCATTTTTTTGTACCTACACTTTCTCATCCTTTGACTTTTGGTTCAAAAGTTGACCTTTGACTTGGTTTCAAAATTATTGGACCATTGATACTTTTGACTTCTGTCCACATGTCACGCACTATGGAGAGCTGGTGGGGCTGTTTCCCTTATCAGAACCTAGCAAGGAGGAGAGCGAGCCACCCTTAGGCGTGTGCCCAAGCAAGAGGCGCCCAGGATCCCTGTTGGAGAGGACTCTATCTCTCTTTTGGATGATTTCGATTAGACTTTCCCTAAGACCCAGTTTGACTGGTCTTAGGCAACACCTAAGGAGAAATTCCAAGGAGACTCTATCCCACCAATCAGATTTAGATATGATTTCACAGAGGATTGTATTGGTTGGGAAGAAAGGAGTTGGATCACCTTAGTCTTATAAATAAGACCCTGCGGACCCAACTAAAAGGAAGCAATTAAAAATCCACGCCCCAAAGCACCTCTCCTCTCCTCCTTCCATGCCAAGTCCACCTTCCTTCTCATTTCTCCATGCCCAAAGATTTTGGGATCTAGTTGGGTGCAGTCCAGACGAGAGAAAGGCGACAGAATGCTAGAAGGCTGCCACTGCTGCAAAGGACAAACTACTGATTCTTCAAAAGATGTTTTTGAAGAATCCAATCATCCAGATCTGATTTTCTGGAGATGTGATAGAGGAAAAAAGAGGATCTTCCAGATCCAGCCAGAGTGGATATTGGTAGAGGTCAGGGCACTTGCTGGGCTAGGTATTCCAGAAACCTTCCGCTGCTTTATAGATCATTCAATTACGTAATGGGATTTACCTTACATTTTCAAGATAAATTAAAATTTGATTTAATTTATTTAAATTTTATTTTTATTATTTAGAAATATAATAAGGATCAGATCTAAATATTTTTAATCTAATTAGGATCAAAGAAAAAAATTTTTGAAATATATCTGTTGATCCGATCAGATCTGAACGAACCTGATCCGGGAAATCAGGATTTTCCTTTCAATTGGTATCAGAGCCCAAGTTCTAAAAGTATTTAGATCTGATTTTTAAATTTATTCTAATTATAAAAATAAATGATTTTTAGATGTCACATTGAGATGTGGATTTAGATCTGAAATTAGAAAAAATTTAAATTAAATGATTGTGGATCTAAGATTAGAAAATATGCATGACAAGTTCTAAAATAGAATAGTTCTATAAATATCTTGCATGTTTTCAATTTAATTTAATTAAATTCATATTTTAGATCTATTTTATTTTACTATTTTTTTGATATTATAATTATTTACCTAATTAACATATAAAAAAGCAAATAAAATTTATTTAATTTTTTAAAAATCATTATGAGATATGATTTGATGCATGTCTAGACTAGTTGTTAGATTAGTTCTACATAGTGTTCTAGATTAGAGTTTTATTTTGATAAGATCAATTTAAATTTAATTTTTTTTTAAATTATTAATAAATAATTTTAGAATTTGAAAATATCATGATGATACATGAGTGTATGCAAAATAGCCATGATTAGTTCTTAATTTGTATTATGACGAATATGATGATATAGATCTAAAAATAGTTTGGTAGTATTACATGTTTTGATTAAAGAGGCGTTCCATCTTGGACCGTCCGGTCAATAAGAATAAAGAAGGGTTTAAAGGCCGCTGTCTCCATCGGATGGGGTGTTTATGACGTGTAGGCGTGCTGTCATTCGTTCTTAATCAGAAATCCAAAAAAACGTTAACTTTCTGCAAAATCCTAGGCATCCTAAACCCTAGGGATTTATCTATGCAATATCTTTGTTATAACCCTACTTAATTAAAAATTAAAGATTATGAATATTAATTAAGGTCATTAAAATTTGATAATTAATCTAAGACATTATTCATTTAATACTAGGTTCGGGCTTGGGTAGCTAAATAGGTCTAAGCGGTTGATCAAATCAATCAAGAGTTGTTAGATGGGATCAATTAATGCCTAAATTTGACCACGCCTAATAGGATTAAGTCTGGGTCAAGATTTGGTCAGTGATTCAAGCAAGGACCTAATAGGCTCAAGAGGTTAGAGTATGGATTGTAGGCTAAACCCAATTGATTCTGGCTTAATAATTTTGTGGTCTAAAGTTAAGAATTGGGCACATTACGACCGACTGGGTTTTAATGTGGGAGCTTACTCGACCTGAATGCATCTTGTGTACGAGTTAATGGTATATCCCCTGCCACGGTCTCACTTTACATGGCATATCTATAACCAGTTCTGATTTGACGTGTGTTAGTAATCCGAGCTAAACCGTTGCCACCTAGGCTTGTCATAATTGTTATGACTATGATATAGTCTAGTTTTAATGAGACCTAGACTCAATTCTCCCGAAGAAAAGATTAAAGTCTGAGGTCTTCCCCATTTAAGAACAGTGCGGGGCCCTTTCCCGGGTTGATTATTCTCGGCTAGATATAGGCTCAGTGCAACTGAAAAGATTGCAACCATGTCTTATTAGCATTGGATTGCGTATGGCTGAGATGATTTAGGCTCAATATTTCGGATCACGGTGAGAGAGCTCAATTAGGAAAATCTAGTCTTGCAATGGGGGTCTGACTTAACCTAAGGAGTAGATCAATATTCTTATATGGTAAATTCATAGAATTAGAGATCAAGTTTTGGCATGCCACCATGATTAGAAGAATCATGAAACTATAGAGTTGTTATCATTTCAGCTAACCATCAACCAATAAACTATTAGGTAGGTGATGGTCAGTTTTGGTGAACACACACCACCCATGAGAAAATCATATAATATGGAGATTTTCGCCATCGTCTACAGAGGGAGTGTTAAGGAATCCTGAGAAAATAGTGAGAGCTAATTTATTTTAAGAAAAAAAAATCTCTTAAATAAATTGTCAAGTCATAATTACAATATCTAACTAAGATTCTTGACTCTCGCAGAAAATGTCTGTGTCCAACCACATTAGCACAATATCCTGAACCCACATAGGACTGAGTCGGGGAACCTAATTTTAAAGGATTGGCTAGGAATACAAATCATTATGGAGTTTCGAGAGTTAACCCATGTATTGGGACCAGGACCCTCCCATCTTACCAGCCCATCCATCACTAAATAGAGAGCGTCTCTAGAAAAATGGATCGATGAAAGATAATAAGGCAGATATTACAGTTGGGCTCGCGATGATCTGAATGAGCTCCAAGCACCAACATGAAGATATCGAAACTGCTATCAAAATTGTGCTCACCTGACAGGAGATGTTTGGTGTGAACCAGAGCGGCACAGCCAAGTATCCAAGTCACGAAATGACCTTTTTTAAGGTTAAGATGCGGATGGCAGTCAGTCCCAAGGATCATTATCTGAATGGATGATCGAGGATATGGAAGAGCTTGAGAAGCTCGGTGTGAATTTAGACTTGGACTATAGAACGATATTATTCTGCATTCCCTGGACTGATGCATATGGACAATCATCATGAATATCCCACAGTGCATAAAACTTCCAAAATTCGGCCGAATTAATAAATATGCTGGTCCATTCGCTGAGCTTCTATGAAAGGTTCTAAAGCCAATTCTGTGCTATGGAAATGGGACTATTTTCCAAAAGAAAGTCTTATGGAAAGAAAAGAAGTTCTGTGGAAAAAGCAAAAAGGTTGGAAGAAGGGAAAGAAGAAGAGGTAGAGCCGAGGGATTTGAAAAGCTGTGCCTAAAGGAAAAGTACTTTTCATTGCAAATACAGCGAACGGCCACTAGAAGCGGAACTGCCCTACTATACACGGTGGCCACCCTCGAAAGAACAAGAAGGAAGGTCGCTTCTGGAGGTATGCTATTATTGAGTCTAACCCTTACGAATTTTTTTCATCCAGTTGGGTGCTTGACTTTAGTTCTTAGTGCTCATCTGATGCACTTTCATATTGATCTTAGAGATAGCAGGAAGGCTGAGGAGTGGAACATGGATCCTACGCATCGGTAATGAAATAGAGTTACTATCAGTGGCGGTGGAAACATATCCTCTATTGAATTACCATCTATTAGACTTAGTTTTGAAAGACTGTTATTATTTGCCTCAGCTTAGCAGGAATTTAATTCTATTTCATGCTTAGCACTAGAAGGCTTTGTAATTACCTTCCTTTAAGGGACCATTGTAACATTCTTTATGAAAGAATATAAAATTACCAAATGATCTTTTCTATTAATGTCTTTATTAGCCTACATATTGATGTACCTATTCTAACTTCAAGCAAAAACGTGAAATGCCAAACCGGATTAGGATAGTCCAAATGATAGATATTCTCTATGGCACTGAGATTAGGTCATATAGCAGAAGATAGGATCAACAAATTGGAGAAAATGGGTATTGAGTCCATTGACTCCGAGTCATATCCACTTATGAAATCTTTGTCTCCAAAAGCAAAATGACAAACTTCCTTTTGTAGGACATGGGAGAGGGCCACAGATCTCCTAGCCCTACGTACATACTGATGTGTGCGGCCCATTTGATGTATCGGCTAAAGGGCCAATTTTGTTCTACTTTATTTATCTTTACCGATGATCTATCGTAGGAAATGGGTTATGTGTACCTTAATGGCACACAAGTCTGAAGCTTTTGAAAAGCAAGGAATTCAGACATGAAGTAGAAAAATAAACTAAGGAAAACCATTAAGGTTCTTCGATCAGATCGAGAGAGGTGAATACCTTAGCAGGAATTCCAGAGCATCTCAAGAAAAAATGCATAGTCTCTCAATGGACTATCCACCAAGAACACCTTAACTCAATGAAATTCTCAAAATTGAAGAAGAAATCGGTCCTATTTAGATATGGTCGATCCATGATGAGCTGTCATCAGACATCCCTGATTTTCTTGTGGGACACCATTGTTAACTCAATTTAATCTACTGATAGGTTCCCTCTAAGATTCGTTCCGGACCACACCGATGAGATTATGGCACGGTAAGAACCAAGTTGAGTTCATTCCTTAGATTTCGGGGTATTCGGCTAATGTCAAAAGACAAACAAGTGGTCAAGCTTAGAGTTTACGGCTCCTTCAAAGCTCGATCTCATAGATATCCTAAAAGAAGTCATTAGGATATTATTTCTACATTCCAGAAGACCACATTGTATTGTGAGTCAACATGCCTCTTTCCATTGAAAAATATTTATTCAAGATAGCGGCATTTGGAATGTTAGATTAAGCTTGATAGGAAAGTCTCCATAAGTACAACAAGCTAAGGACCAGATTGGAAACCAAATTCAGAGAGCCAATAAGAACATACTCCTCTTAACCTCG
Organism: Cocos nucifera; assembly: GCA_006176705.1. NCBI lineage: Eukaryota > Viridiplantae > Streptophyta > Magnoliopsida > Arecales > Arecaceae > Cocos > Cocos nucifera. The sequence continues at coordinate 88,188 of QRFJ01003956.1, forward strand.
TAGATCGAAAGAGTTTTCGTCTTTCTGAAAGATACTAGATATTATTTCAGAGAAAGTAGAGAAAATGTTTCCTTGTAGGTAATGGTGTCATGGTTGATTGATCCCAAAACCTATAATGAGGTGATTATCAGATATCGACTTCGAGAAAATGGCAAGAGCAAGTAGTCGGAAGAAATTGACTCGATGCACTCAGAAACCATGTCTGGACCTTGGTAAAATCCACTAAGAAGCGTATAGTACCTATTAGTGTAAATGGATCGTTCAAGAGAAAGTTGGGTGCAGATAGAAAATGTGGAGACAATCAAGGCTTAGGGGGACTAGTGCCAAAAAGTTATAGTCAATGTGAAAGGGCATTGATTATCAGATACCATCACCAATGGCTATGCTAAAATTCATCCACACATTGTTTGCCATTGCAGCCTATTTTGATTATGAAATATGGCAAATGGACGTGAAAACGGCATTCTTGAATGAATATCTTGAGGAAGATATCTGTATGGAACAGCTGCTAGGTTTCACATCCAGTGATACTGATCACAAGATTTTCAAGCTACAAAGGCCCATATATGGACTTAAGCAAGCATCTCGGAGTTGGAACACTCATTTCAATGATGTGATCAAAATGTTTAGTTTCATAAAAAATGAAGAGGAACTGTGTGTCTTCAAAAAGGATAGTGGGGACACTGTTGTCTTCCTTGCATTTGACGTGGGATGTACATCCTTAATTGAGAATGATTATTTCATGATACAACAGTCAAATTATGGTTTTTGTCCAAGGAATTGTCCATGAAGACCTAGGTGAAGCATCCTTTATTCTAGGAATTAAGGTCCATAGGGATAGACCAAATAGGATTTTAGGACTTTCACAAAGATTGTACATAGAGGCGAGTACTAAAGAGTTTCGTATGCAAACTCTAAGAGGGGCATTAATACCCTTCAGACATGGTATTATCTTTCCAAGAAGATGTGCCCTAGCACACCTGAGGAAATAGAATGCATGAGCAAGATCTCTTATGCTGCTGCAATAGGGAGCCTCATGTATGCATTGCTATGTACACGACCTGATATAGCCCATGCTATGAGTGTCACAAGTAGATATCAGTCAAATCCAGGTGATGAACGCTGGACTTCTGTGAAATGTATCCTTAAGTACTTGAGAAGAACTAAGGATATGATATTGGTCTTTGGTAACGGAGAATACCAAGTCCAGGGATATACAGACTCGGATTTCATGTCCAATATAGATGATTGAAAGTCGGCATCTGGGAGTCTGTTTGCGTGCAATGGTGGTGCTGTCAGCTACAAGAGTTCTAAGCAAACAATGATAGCAGATTCCACCATGAAAGCAGAATATATCACTGCATCAGAGGCTGTGAAGGAAGCATTCTGGTACAAGAAGTTTGCTGCAGAAATTGGAGTAATGCCATTAGATGCCATTCCTCTGTACTGCGACAATAATTGCTCCATAGCCCTTGCAAAGGAGCCAAGGTCTCATCAGAAATCTAAGCACATTGAGCGGTGATACCACCTCATCCGTGATTACCTCGAGAAGGGTTACGTCGAGCTCAAGAGAGTTGACTCCACAGACAATGTGGCAAACCCGCTTACAAAGCCGTTGGGCTAGCAGAAGATCGAAGCCCACCTTGAGAAGATGGGACTTAGACTTGTAGCTAATTGACTTTAGGACAAGTGGAAGATTGTTAGATATATGTACTCTAGAAGCCAGAATTGGCTGACACTTGTAATACACTTCTAGGGGCAAAATTATAATTTTGACTATAATCTATAAAATGGGTTATTTTCTATCACATATGTATATTTAGTGTCTGTGATACATCCTTTGAGTTGATGGTAATGATAATTCATTTTTCAAGAGTTGAAAATTTAAGACATGAATAATCATTTTTAACTCACAAAATGCTTCCGACCATAGGATCATCATAGGAGGTGGTGATTGATCTGAAAATTGGTGTATAATCGCTCTCTTTAGTAGATGAGTCTTGAGTCTACGGTGTGAGACACTGACGCAAGAGTACAGTGTACTCGTTAGAGAATGAGGCACTGAGCGTAACCACTCAGTAGTCATATGAAGTCACCTTCTCGTCAAAGATGACTCGATGCTACAGTAGTGTTGCTTGGTTCTATTGACCTAAGTGCATCGGCAGTTCACCTTGCAGGTTGTTATAGTTTGAACTACACCATTATCGATCTCCTAGCCATACGAAATCTAAGGTTATGTTGGCTGTAGCATGTTCATTAGTTAGGAACTGGATCGCATCAAGATGGAATCTATCTACCTCGGTTGGTAGAGGAGCAGCCCTATGATGATCATGAGAATCAAGTCAGAAGCCCCAGGCCATGGGTAGAGTGTAATAATTGAAGAAGTTTTCTATTAGGTTTTCACATCGGGACTTGAATCAAATGATTACATCATATGACAGAGACTAGGTTTTGACGAGAGTTCACCAAACCTCTTATCTAATCGGAGCTCAAAATAAAAAGAACAACTTAATCACACAGGTAGCTGTACAAGAGATTTCGCATTCAGCTTAGATGGGTTGCCACCATATATTCAAGTGTCACTTGGGGATTTTGAGAGCAATTAGAATGATTTAGATGATCGATCATTCTAACTATTCGAATCAGAGAAGTTCTGATCCATCGGAAAGAAGTTTCGATGATGTCGATGATAGAGATCATGAACATATCCCCATTACCATACAGAATTGAATCTAATTGCGTGCCCACAAAAAAGGATTTGAATCTAGTGATCTCATCAATTGAACTAAATCAGTCAATTATCTGAATGAGATTCAATTAGGATTCAAGAAAATCTACTCTAGCACTCGATTGACCTAAATGTTCTCCTTTTAACTATATAAATAGTTGTCCTTACTGAGTGAAAGAGTTTGTGCTCCAATCAGAGGCCTTCACTTGGTCTGTGACTGGAGCCTGTCCAGGTCAGGAAAAGGGTTGTGTTATTTTAGACCAATACCTTTGCATTTTTGGTCACCTGCCATTTCTCATCCTTTGACTTGGGTCAAAAGTTGACCTTTGACTGGTCAAATATTGACCATTGATACTTTAACTTCTATCCACGTGTCACATACCTATTGGAGAGCTGGTGGGGGCCTGTCCTCCTATCAAAACCTGGTAAGGAGGAGGGCGCACGCCACCCTTGGCGTGTGCCCAAGCAGGAGGTACCCAGGAGTCCCTGTTGGATAGGGACTCCATCTCCCTTTTGGATTCCAGTTAGACTTCTCCTATGAACCAAGTTAGACTGGTCTTAGGAACCATCTAAGGAGAAATCCAAGGGACTCTATTCCCACCAATCAGATTTAGATCTGATTTTACAAAAGGTTGTGATTGGTTGGGAAGAAGAGGAGTTGGATCACGCTTAGTCTATAAATAAGACCCTGCGCCCAACTAAAAGAGAAATTAAAATTCCCATGCCCCAAGGCTGCCTCTCCTCTCATCCTCCATGCCAAGTCCACCTTCTCCCTCTCCTCTCCACACCCAAAGGAGTTTGGGATTTAGTTGGTGCAATCCAGATGAGAGAAAGGCAATAGAAAGCTAGAAGGCTGCACTATTGCAAAGGATAACTGCTGATCTTCAAAAGTTGTTTTGAAGATCCTCCAGATCAGATCCAGATCTAATTTTTGGAGATGTGATAGAGAAGAAGAGGTTCTCTAGATCCATCCTAAGTGGATACTAATAGAGGCTAGGCACTTGCGTGGCTAGATCCAGAACCTTCCGCTGCTTATAGGATCATCAATGGGTAATAGGATTATCCTACATCAAGGTAAATTAAATTTTATTTAATTTATTTAGATTTTATTTTTATTTTTAAATAATAAGGATCATATTTGAAACATCCCAAATTTGGTTATGATCAAAGAAAAAATTTTTTAAAATATATCTCTTGATCCGATCAGATCTGGACGAACCTGGTCCGAAAAATCAGAATTTCCATTCCCTAAGTACCTCTTAGAGGGATGGGAAATCCTTTCCAATCTATGAGGTAGAGGAGGTAGTGATTGTATTGGCTCAACTTGATTTGGTTCCATTTGGTCCTTAGCTCGTTGATCTTGTGAGACTTTCTCCTCGAGCTTGATCTG